>OY856188.1:222809220-222931720 GCA_963693315.1 Diogma glabrata | reverse complement strand
GCATAGCCTCTTTTTTTTTTTTTTTTTTAAACAAAATTGAAGCTTATTTTATATCTAACAACTTGTGAAAGTTTAGGACTAGCATCATTTTTTGTTTTAGAAATAAAATTCGTTGTGCATATGACTGTCGGGAATCAGTTTTTTTTGTTCTGAAGGAAAATTATAAAAATGGCGATTTTTAGATTCAGATTTTTTTTTTATGTTAAATATCAAATATTTTATTATTAAATGAACTTTTTAAAAAGCAATTTCAGTCAAGTTCAGCAAAATTTTGCGACATTTTAATCGAAACACAATAATCGAAATATCTTTGGCAAACTCGGTCGTTGATCTGGCAACAATCAATAGTCATGTTTTGGTTGAGTTAAAATTGAACATATTTCAGTCAGCCCAATTGGAAACTTTCAGGCTATCATTTACATTTATGGCAGAGCCTCTCCGGGCGGGCTTTATTCGTTCATGCCTTTTCCCTTTTAAAGATAGGAAAACAAATGACTTGTACAGTGTACTATCATCTGAAAAATTATTTATTGGGTTGCTGGTGATTTTAATTTAAAAGTAAAAAATTAAAAATAAAGTGGTGACAAAACTAAACCTTGTGGTACATCAGCGTTAGTTAATTTAGACGCAGAAGAAAAGCCATCAATGGATACCGAAATGTTTGAAATGAAATCATTGAGGAAAAAAAAAAATTTAGAAGCAGGAGAGTGCTTCGTTCAAGGGGATTTTTCTGAAAACTACGGCTTCATAATTCAGAATGCGGTTCAAGGCTATTATTATAATAATTCACAAGCTACTATTCATCCATTTGTCATTTATTTTAAAAGTGCCACAAGTGAATATATACAGTACCGAAGTTTTATACTCATTTCGGATATAAACGATCACAACAGTACTACAGTCCATCTTTTCATTACAAAACTTATTGAATTCATCAAAACGCATATAAATTCTAATATTACAAAAATAATTTATAACACTGACGGTGCACCTTCTCAATACAAAGATAAACATAACCTAATTAACTTATGCCACCATAAAGAAGACTTTAAGGTTGACGCTGAATGGCATTTTCATGCTACCAGCCATGGAAAGGGACCTTGTGATGGAATTGGTGGTACACTGAAGCGTGCTGCACACCGTTATAGTATGGCGAGCGAAGATAATATTATTGATACACCAAAAAAACTTTTCGAATGGGCTTTAAAATGGGAATCTACCATGAACTTTGGATACGCCGATAAAAATGAATATCAATTAACAAAAGAAAAATTACAAAATCGATATAAAAATGCGATTACTATAAGTGGGACTCAAAAATTTCATTCTTTTGTACCAGTAGATACTAAGACAATAAATGCAAAAATGTTTTCCAACTCAAAAGAAACTTTTGAATGTAAAATAAGTAAATAATTTTTAATAACTATATTTATTTTCACATATATAATTTGTATAATATTTTAAAAAGTTTATTCAATAATAAAATATTTGTAATTTAATGTTGAAAAACAATCTTTTACTTTATGATTCCATAATAACATAATACGAACATAATACTTCTCCAGTCAAAAGTTACGGCTTTTTTGTTTGCAGTCAAGACTGTCAAATTATTTTTTATAAGAGTGACAAGTGATTACTAAAAGTGATAAATAAACATTTCATTTTTTATGCCATCTAATACAAAGAAAATAATTGCAGAAGTGCTTTCCTATTCAAAAGAAACTTCTGTTTGTAAAATAAGTAAATCATTTTTAACAATTGTATTTATTTTATTTATTGTACTACATATATAATTTTTATAATATTTTAAAAAGTTCATTTAATAATAAAATATTTGATATTTAACATAAAAAAAAAATCTGAATCTAAAAATCGCCATTTTTATAATTTTCCTTCAGAACAAAAAAAACTGATTCCCGACAGTCATATGCACAACGAATTTTATTTCTAAAACAAAAAATGATGCTAGTCCTAAACTTTCACAAGTTGTTAGATATAAAATAAGCTTCAATTTTGTTTAAAAAAAAAAAAAAAAAGAGGCTATGCCATCTTTTTTTCAATTACACCGTTTTTTTCTTATGTTACACCGTTAAAATTATTTCAAAAAATTAACAGTGTACATTTTTAAAAACTTTGTTCTAATACCTATTCAACGACATATCATTTATGAAAATCGATTCAGTAGTTTTTCTACAATCGCTCGTCAAAATGCACTCACATCACAAAATAACAAAAAATTGAGGGGCACCCTGTGAAGACCCCTGGTCGAAAAAAAAAATTCTAAGAGAACACGTATTTTTTAGTTATCCAAGACTATCCATAAACAAAAAATAATCAAAATTAAAAGGGGTCAAGTCAAAACGATGTTGAATCTGCGTGAAATTGCTCATATATATATATATGTATATATGTATATGTATATGTATATATATATATATATATATATATATATATATATATATATATATATATATATATATATATATATATATATATATATATATATATATATATATATATATATATATATATATATATATATTAGACTGGTCGTTAAAAACTAAATTTTCCGAGACGCCCCCTAGAAAAATTCTTTGTGGTCAAAAAACCACAACGGCATTATTTTTTTTTTTTTTAAACCAAAAGAACACGTGCCGCAAAATCGTTGAAGTTGATTTTTTGAAAATTTCGTAGATTTTTTCATATATCTCATAAAATATGCAGATGTCAAAAAAAATCACATAACCATTTTTGTAGGAAATTTAATTCTCTACAAAAAAAGTCCATGTCATTTTTCCCCGAAAACGTATAGTTCTCATGATATTTTGAAAATGAACTTGTAAGTTTTCGTAATTTTTAAAAAACATAAAAAATAAAGATGACGAAAAACTCCTAATTTTCTTCTTATGCTATAGAATGAAATGTATAAAAAAATAATCGTGACAAACAAAATCAAAATTAGTACTTTTTCGTCGAAATTTTCATCATTTGGTTTTACGAGTTTCGAAGAATTTCAAGTTTTATTTCAAAATATCATCAGAAATATAGGTTTTAGGAAAAAAATGACTTAGACCTTTTTTGTAGAGAATTAAATTTCCGGCAAAAATGATTATGTGATTTTTTTTGACATCTGCATATTTTATGAGATATTAACAATTTTATCAAAAAATAAACTTCGATGATTTTGCGGCACGTGTTCTTTTCACTTAAAAAAAAAAAAAAATAAAGCCGTTATGGTTTTTTGACCACAAAGAATTTTTCTGGGGGGCGTCTCGGAAAATTTTTTTTTAACGACCAGTCTAATATATATATATATATATATATATATATATATATATATATATATATATATATATATATATATATATATATATATATATATCTTCGCGTGAAAAACGCGTCATATTTCAAATTTAAAATAAAATACACAATAAACTTTTAACTAAAATAACTTTAAAATAACTTTTTTTTTAATAAGACACTTTTAAAATAAAATAACCACACCACTATGACCACGTTAATGAGTAGAATAATGAAAAATTCGTTTAATTGAATATTTTTAACAAATCATGGCCAACTTTGATGTAAATTGAAATTTAATTTTCGTGATTTTTTAAATTAACTTTGTGGAAAGAAAAGTAGATGAATACTGGTGATTTTTCAAACGCTCAGAACTTGGAAAATTATTGACGAAAATTCAAGTGTGATATATCGTCGCTTAGGAAATTTTATAAACGTTTTAAATTTTGATAGAAAATAGGATGTTCCCATTTGAAAAAATAAAATTTCCCTCGAAATTTCCCATATGGGAAATTATTTAGACAATTTTGTTGATGTCATATTCAAGAGCATAAAATTTACAATAATATTCTCATACAACATATTTCTGAGAAATGAGCCAGAAAAATTTTTTTGGGGGTGAAACTTTTTCTGTGGACACCCTGTATATATATATATATATATATATATATATATATATATATATATATATATATATATATATATATATATATATATATATATATATATATATATATATATATATATATATATATATATATATATATATATATATATATATATATATATATATATATATATATATATATATATATATATATATATATATATATATATATATATATATATATATATATATATATATATATATATATATATATATATATATATATATATATATATATATTAGAGTGGGGCGATTTAAAAATCTTCATGGGCCCCTCGCGATTCTGATTCCTGGAGTTGTTCTGAGCAAAAAAGTCCATTAGACCATATGTCTACGGTGAAAATCGAGCTTGCGAATTTTTGTTTGAAGTTTTTTTGTCGCAATTTATGTTTTGTGAAAACTTGCAAATGTTCTTAGGCTCATATCTCGTAAACCATTTGGAATTTTACTATGAATAAATTAGTAAATTGTAGTTCTTGACCTCAGCTACAAATTTGCTGAATAAATAAACTGAAAAAAATCACATTTTCATGACCAAAAACACGAAAATGCCAAAAAATCTAGATTCTGAATATATCCTAAAACAAACATTTGTTAAATTTTTTGACACCATTTCTGGGTAAAAACTGTATTTGAGGCTATGTTTTCAGACTCTCATATTAGGGGTCCCTGAAGCGAACATCATAGCCGTCAGCTTCAATGCAAGTCCCTGAAGCGAACATCAACTGCATAACCGTCAACTAACATATAATTTGATTAAAATATATTGTTTTTGCACTTTTTTTTACTTTTATAATAAATATTATACATTATAATTATTATAATTATAATTATAATAAATACTATAAATTTTATAATAAATATAATAAATTTTATAATTAGTGTTTCGAGAAAATATTACAAAATCACAAATTCATATTTTTAAAATTCCTAAAATATTGTAAAAATTAAATAAAATCAAAATTCTAAAAATATTTCAAAAAATATTACAAAATCAAAGATTAAAACTTTTTTCAAAAATTCAAATAATATTGTAAAAATTATAACAAAAACAATAACACAAACTTTTTTCAAAATCCCAAAATTATTTCAAAAATTGTAATAAAATCAAATATTCAAACTTTTTCTAAATTCTAATAATATCTTCTTGCAAATTCAAAAATTCAAACTTTTTCCAAAATTCTAAAAATATTGCAAAAATTAAAACAATATCAAAAATATTGTACCATTTTTCAAAATTCCAAAAATTATAATAAGATCAAAAATTTAAAATTCTAAATATATTCCAAAAATTCTTACAAAATCAAAAATTGACTTTTTTCAAAATTCTGAAAATATATATATAAAATTCAAAAATTCCATTTTTTTTCAAAATTCAAAAAATATTCCAAAAATTCTTACAAAATCAAAAATTGAAACTTTTTTCAAAATTCTAAAAATATATATTATATAAAATTCACAAATTCACAAATTCAAAAATTCTATTTTTTTTTTCAAAATTCAAAAAATATTGCAAAATTATAACAAAATCAATAATTAAAACTTTTGCCAAATTCTAAAAAATTTTGCAAAAATTATTACAAAATCAAAAATACAAACTTTTTTCAAAATTCCAAAAAAAAATTCAAAAACTATAACAAATTAAAAAATGTCCATGTCCAATTTCATTTTCAATTACATTTACGTCATAAAAACAGCTACATTTTTTTTTCCAAAAAATTGGCTAAACAATTAAATGAAAATGTTTCTTTTGACACACTGACAACATTTTTTTGACAAACTTATAAGGCCATAATTCTCTATAATAATAATAAATTTTCATGTAATACAAATTATTAATTTTATTTTGTTCCAAAAAATTGGGTAAAAAAATAAATAAAAATCTTTCTTTTGACACACTTGACAACATTTTTTTGACAAACTTATAATGCCATAATTCTCAATAATAATAATAAAATTTCATTTCAAACAAATAATTAATTTTATTTTTTTCTAAAAAATTGGATAAAAAAATAAATAAAAATCTTTCTCTTGACACACTTGACAACATTTTTTTGACGAACTTATACTAAGTTTACACCAGGATCTAATAGGTACATACTATACTTATTAGGTCAACTATGGTCGATGTAAACAGTTATCAAAAAAGTACGTACCAAATATTTGGTAGGATGATTTGCTACGTATCAAATTAGGTACGTAGCAAATAGGTATTATTTTTACGGTGTGAACACTAAAATTAGGTATGACATTTAAAATAAAAATAAATCAACTTATTTTATAAATATATATTTATGTTTGATGTGATTTTTTTGCTGAAATTAAAAGTAAAATAAATTTTAGCATTAATATAATAAATGTTTTCAGTTTTTTATAAAAAATATATATGGAAATTATTTTTTCCTAACCAAAAAATTAACAATGAAAAGGACGCGCTAAAAATTAATATGTCATACCTAATTAATAAGAGTTTACATCACCGTATCAAATTTAAAAAGTATGATGGTGAAAATGGCTAGCAAATTTGATACGTAGCAAATTAGATACTGGTGTAAACTTAGTATTATAATGCAATAATCTAGATTTCGGTCTCACATACCAATCCAATCACTTAAAATGAACGTTTTTTAAGCAAAAAATATGCAAATTTCCTTGTTTTGACACACTTGACGATTTTTTTGACACACTTCCGGTACAGTTATCGAACACATCATCCTTTCGGCTCTTCTTATTGAGTAAACCTATTTTTAGAAAAAAAAAATTTTGAAATCTGTTCAGCGGTTTTCTAGATTTCGTAGGTTGTGACGACCGGCCGGCAGACAGACATACATTTTTGTTTTGCTGTTTTAGAATCAGTAGGTCCTAAAACGTAGAGAAATGCCAAAAAAGTGGTGGTAAGAATTTCACTTTTAGCTCATGAATGTAATACTTAGGTCTTTTAGACCGAAGTAAAATAACAAACAGAAAGTTTTTGATGAGTTTAAATTATAAACAACCAAAAATGGTAATTTTTCTGTATTTTCGCGATAAATTTTCACTTTTGCAGGACAAAAACTGCATGAAAAAATGTTCAGATGTGGTTAGTATATCATAAAAAATTGTTAAATATTTAATTGGCTACAATTTTTTAGCAGAATATTAGTTTTAATTTTCTGCGGTTTAGCTGCTATGGCCTCAAAACGGTAAAAAACAGTGTAAAAAATGGCAACTTTTTGGCATTTTCGTGTTTTTGGTCATGAAGATGTGATTTTTTTCGGTTTGTTTATTCAGAAAATTTGTAGCTGAGGTCAAGAGTTACAATCTACTTATTTATTTACACAAAAATTCCAAATGGTTTACGAGATATGAGCCTAAGAAAATTTGAAAGTTTTCACAAAATATAAATTGCGACAAAAAAACTTCAAACAAAAATTCGCAAGCTCGATTTTCACCGTAGACATATGGTCTAGTGGACTTTTTTGCTCAGAACAAATCAAGGAATCAGAATCGCGAGGGGCCCATGAAGATTTTTTCCCTCCCATACAAATCGCCCCACCCTAAATATATATATATATATATATATATATATATATATATATATATATATATATATATATATATATATATATATATATATATATATATATATATATATATATATATATATATATATATATATATATATATATATATATATAAATTATATATATATATATATATATATATATGTATATATATATATATATATATATATATATATATATATATATATATATATATATATATATATATATATATATATATATATATATATATATATATATATATATATATATATATATATATATATATATATATATATATATATATATATTAGACTGGTCGTTAAAAACTAAATTTTGCGAGACGCCCCCTAGAAAAATTCTTTGTGGTCAAAAAACCACAACGGCATTATTTTTTTTTTTTTTAAGTCAAAAGAACACGTGCCGCAAAATCATCGAAGTTTATTTTTTGATAAAATTGTTAATATCTCTTAAAATATGCAGATGTCAAAAAAAATCATATAATCTTTTTTGTAGGAAATTTAATTCTCTACAAAAAAGGTCCAAGTCATTTTTTTCCTAAAACCTATATTTCTGATGATATTTTGAAATAAAACTTGAAATTCTTCGAAACTCGTAAAACCAAATGATGAAAATTTCGACGAAAAAGAACTAATTTTGATTTTTTTTGTCACGATTGTTTTTTTATACATTTCATTCTATAGCATAAGTAGAAAATTTGGACTTTTTCGTCATCTTTATTTTTTATGTTTTTTAAAAATTACGAAAACTTACAAGTTCATTTTCCAAATATCATGAGAACTATACGTTTTCGGGAAAAAATGACTTGGACCTTTTTTGTAGAGAATAAAATTTCCTACAAAAATGGTTATGAGATTTTTTTTGACATCTGCATATTTTATGAGATATTTGAAAATATCTACGAATTTTTCAAAAAATCAACTTCGACGATTTTGCGGCACGTGTTCTTTTGATTTAAAAAAAAAAAAATAGTGCCGTTGTGGTTTTTTGACCTCAAAGAATTTTTCTAGGGGGCGTCTCGGAAAATTTAGTTTTTAACGACCAGTCTAATATATATATATATATATATATATATATATATATATATATATATATATATATATATATATATATATATATATATATATATATATATATATATATATATATATATATATATATATATATATATATATATATATATATATATATATATATATATATATATATATATATATATATATATATATATATATATATATATATATATATATATATATAAATAATAAGTAGTGTCGACAGATTGTGCTTATAAGAGAGCTAGGTAGATGGCTATGAGCTTGACCGGTTGGAAAGTAAAAATGAGATAATTAGTGTGTTTTTTTTCTATATCGGCAAAACCCCCGGTATAGAAGCCATCTACATTTTTTAGCACAATAAAAATCGTGAACTTGTAGCGCCATTTTGAAATTAAAACTCAATATAAAAAAAATTCAAAAAATCGCCATAACGCTCATAACGCCATCTGGAAAAATAAAACTCCATATAAAAAAAATTCAAAAATATTTAATCAAAAACACTAATTCAATTTTTTGCATATGGCAATGTTCATTGTTTATTGCAAATGGCGTGAAATGGTATGGCTATGATATATCGGGGGTTTTGATATCGGAGAAGATCGGAGAGATATTTTAAACGTCAAAAAATTATCTGTGTTTTTTTGCATTCTCGTATATATCTGAATTCTGATATTGTTCCGTGTTTTTTTTCATTCTCGGATATATCTCAAATCATATATTTTCTCTGAAAACTTTTACAGATATTACAGATATTTTTTTTTACCGACTTAAAATCATCGTTTAGTCTAAATTTAAAAAATTTTAGGTAAAGTTTCGATTAAAAACAAATTTAAATAAATTTTTTAATAAAATTGGCGGAAAAAACTCCGAGAATATATTTTATATCTGACAGTTAATTATCGGAGGAAAAAATTATACGATATATCTGATACAGATCAGCGCTGCCGAAAGGGGCACTATAGTGCCTTTCGGGCACTTTAATAGAAAGCAGGGCACTTTGTAATTCAAAGGCACCAAGGGGCACCGAAAAAAAATATAAATTAAAACTCTAAAAGCATAAGAATATAATTTTGTTAATGTTGGATTTTTTGTTTTTATAGATGTTTTTTTTTCTTAATTTTGAAAGAATTGTCAAAATCTGTTACGGGTTTTCACTTTTTAGTATGGAAAATTTGTGGCGAATTTTTTCATCAACAAACGTCAAAAAAAATTATATTCAATTCGCTTACAGCTAATTTGTTCCATGGGCGTTTATATCTCAACCGTTCTAGGGGTTTTTGTGGCTGTTAAAAGCTGTTTTACTTTTTTTTTAATGTTTTATGAAAGGTTAAGTTGAATTTTAATATATATTTTATTTTTTACAGTAATATGTTCAAAATACAAGCGCTGATAACGACTTAGTTAAAAAACGTGACTTTTACAGAAGTTGGCACACACTGAAAATGCTCTTTCCACATCCAAAGATATTGGTTTAATTGTAATTTTCTGCCTGGGAATGGAGAGATAGAAAACAGAGAAAATACCGAAAATTTAGCCTTTCATCACTTGAAATTGTCTTGTCCAGGGAACTCTTGGTGATTCATTTTTCTGAAGCAATACATTAAATTCTTCTTGTACAGTTAAAATTCACTTGTATAAATTATTGGTAGGTGTTTTAATAATTTCATCATCATTGACGTCAAAAACAGATGCCAACGCCAGCGTACCTGCAAAAATTAGTGTAGCTCTAGACGGCGTGATCGTAGAGTTTTTATGGCAACTTAATAAATGATTAACCTCTGCATTCCAAAGTTCATCAATTCGAATCTTCAAATTATCCATCAACTTCTTACTAATTTCATTATTCATTAAAAAGAATGAATTCTAATATTGTGTCAGTGCTCATCAGTGTTGAATCTTCTCTGGTAAGAACCTACACTGTTGGTTTACAGGTCTCACCGCTTCCAGTCAATCTTTTAACGTATCTACATTTTTGACCAATAGCAGCACTGTGTCACATAATATGTTATCGTTATCGTTTTTGTGCAAAGCTTCCTTGAAAATAATATTTCTTTGTACGGTTGCAATAACACACGTCGATATCTTAAGGATACTAATCCAATACGTTGTTAATTGGATTAAATTGCAATAAAGTCTTGTCTTTATCAATTAAGCAATGTTGAGATTCAGTTCCAGCGACTTTTTACATCAAGGTGAATTACACTTTCTCTGACTCTTCTCACTTCCACATTTTATCTTTTAATATTGCCATTTATCATATTATATGCCACGGCTTTTGAAGTGATTCTTTAAGATAGTCATATACTTGCCTGAGCATTTGGTTTTGGTTACAAAGCTGACAATATAATTTCTCCGATACGAGCATTATATGATTATTGTATCTTTTTCACTTAAAGAGTTAGGATAGCGAACAAATATAAATGAGCGTTTTGTTCAATATAGAATTGCTTTGTTGAAACGCATTACAATGTTCAAATAAAATTTAATCGTTACGTATATATCGCGTTTTTAAATTTGTTTGCGAGACTTCAAGTTTAAATTTAAAAACAGCCTTTCAAAAACAGCTTTATGTTTTTGATTTTTTTCATAAAAACAGCTGTTTTACTGCTACTGTTAAAGGCTGAAAATCACTTAAAACAAAAACAGAATTCCATACAAATTTTACAGCAACAGAATTTTTTGCTATCAAATTTGTATGAAATTCTGTTTTTGTTGTATGTGAATGCCCGGCTTAAGCAGTAACCAGAAACCCTTGTATCATGTAAGCAATAACAGCTGAATGCTGAAAAGATCGAGGATATCTATCTTTCTGAACTAGAATTTTAGTATATTTAATTGGGGCACCGAAAGGCACTCAGCAAGAACCTCGGAGGCACGGAAAATTATTGCATCGCGACAGCGCTGATACAGATTTTATTTTATCGCTCCGATCTCTCCGATATAGAAAAAAAACACACCCAATGATTATACTTTTAGTATGATTTTTATAAAATTTTGATTTAATCGGCTCTGAAAATTAAGGTTTTCTAGGCAGCCGCAGATAGTTTCATATTTGGCTCATTCTGTAAATGCCCTTTGCGCTACGGTTATCTAAGCTTTAGCAGAAATGTAAAACTCGTTATGTTATAATTACTATTTCCGTATTTATTTTACAAAGATAGCTTTGTGATCATCTTAGATATATACATACGATATCTTCAACATTATTGATTTTTATAAGCACATAATTGAACTGATAAGATTTTTATCAATTGTACATCTGTTAGAACAAATACGATGATTCTACGTTAATTATAATCTGATGTAAATCATTGAAATTTATCAATAATAGTTGATTTTGTTTTCGTAATATGGATATTTAATGTTTTGACGATCACGAAGAATAAATATGTAACCATTACATGCTTGAATTTATTCTTAGTATTCTCGATCCATTTTAATGGACTTCTGGTTAAAAATCATTTCGTTTTGGATAGATTTAAAAATAAAATATGAATATGTACTTAGTGGGTTATATAGATGTAGAAATGAAGTTCAGTATTCATATTGTTAAAATATTATTTCTCTGTAGTTGAAGTGATTTTTTATTTATACTGTAATTAGAACTTAAAATGTTAATTTTTTTATCATTAATACAATAAGTGCTGATATCAATATTTTGTTCTTTTATCATAAAATAAAAAATAAACAGAGGTTAGTGAAACTATAACCTTTAAAGTGACTACATAGTTAATTTTTAATCACAAACGTTTGTGGAATAGTATAAAATTACTTTAGATGATAATTCCACCAACTAATTATACGATTTAAATTGTCTTTTATTTTAAAGTGAACAATGTTTCATCAGTCAATACTGAATACATACAAAAGTAAGATGGCAGAAAAGACACCTGACGTTAAAAAAAGTTTTATTTTATTTTTGCGTTCTAATTTTATTTTTTAAAGTTGTGCTATATTAATAAAAACAAAAAATAAGTTTAATAATTAAGAAATGTACTTTAATTTAATAAATAGTGATAATATATATTAATCTTAAGAAGTAAAAGAGAAAATGGCTGATTCAGATTGGAAAAAACGTCTTGGGATTACAATTAATTATAGCTCCGGTGAAGAAGATGAAGATTCGATGTGAGAATTAATAAATTAATTTTATTATATAAATTAAAAGATTTTATTTTCCGCGTTTTTCTTTCTATTTTGCTTAAATAAATAATGAAAGTTCGCTTCTTTTACATTTTATATATGTATATATATATTATGTATGTTTTATTAAATAATTTCAACCTTATCAGTTGAGAAATTGTGATTGTGATTAAATAAATAAAGTTTATTTTTAATTTCTGTGATTTGAAAAGGTAATATAAAGTGCTATTTTATTTTGATAAATGGTATGAAATAGATAATTGTTTGTAGTTATATCGTTGAATTAAATAGGACACGTCGCCAAAACATCCAAACTCAGCTGTTTAAATTTCATTTTTTTGTTTCACATGTCACACAATCGTCTAAACTCTAAACCATAGGGAATTTTACGTTTGTTGTTTTTTGGTGTGAAAAACAAATTCCCGGATAATTTGGTGTTTCAGTTTCACAAAAACAAAATTTAATTGATTTTGTAGGCGTTTTTTCTGCATTTGATTTATAAATTACAAATCTATTTTGTTTTGTTTATGATTATCTTATTTGTTTACAATAAACAACATGGAGATGACCTTGATATAAATAATAAAAAAGGAATAGGAAATTCCCCCCAATTCCCCAAGTAATATCTCATGAAAAGCTTTCGTCTGTGTTTTAATGGAAACGAATCAATCCCATGGTTAATTAGATATCGTTTTGTTTTTCGTTGTTACTTTGAATTTATTTTTGGTATTTTGTATGTAATGATAACGTATTTTGATAAATTTATAGTAATTTTTCATTGGAATATGAAGTAGTAATTTGTTAATATTCTTATTATTAATAAATACTTCATCCAATCGATATTAATGTAAGAAAGAATAAATAAAAATCGGTGTAAAACAAATATAAATAAAAGTTTCTTCTTTTTGTAGCTTTGTCTAAACTAATCAATAATTTGACCGTGTTTGCTTAGAATACAAGGGCGATGTTTTAAATAAAAACAAGTTAATTAAATTTAGGAAATGATTTTTATAGAATTAGATGGTAGCTGTGTTCGATTTGACTGTAGCAACTGATACAACTGAAAAATTGAATGCAATTGTTGTTGTTTTTCAGTTGTTTTAGTCAAATCGAACGCACCTATTAGCTGCATTTCATGAAACAGTGTGATCCGGATCCACTTAAGTTTTACAAAAACAAAGTTGGATCTCATTTTACGTGTAAAACTTATGCGAATCCGGATCACACGGTTTCATGAAATGCAGCTTATATAAGAGGAAATTTTAAATTTCACAAACGACAATTTTGTAAACAAAACATTTTACATATATGTAACGTTATATGAATGATTATTACTAAAAATTGAACATTCACCAAAATTTTTATTTTGTTTTTATAGTACAACTTTACAAAGAAGACAAACAACAATAATTTTAGTGTAATTTTTAACTATACCACATGTGACATCACAAAAATATCAAAATTAAAATTTGAAACTATTTTTTACATATTGTTGTTTATGTTTTTTCTGGGAGTCTTAAAATTTTGATGGGTAAATGTTTTGCTGTAAACAAATTTTAATTGCCACCTATAATCATTCAATTCCTACTTTCTAGCTTAGAAGTGGCTTGTTACATTAAAAATGGTATTGGTCTCAATCTGTAGGTAAATATGCATTCACCTTCCTCACTTCTTTATTTGCCACACATAAAAACTTTTTCTCGTTTGCTTTGAAATCTCAGTTGATTGAAGTTATTCAACAGTATAGTTAAGATAGAAACACATTGCCTTAACCCAACTCACAGCAAAATCTTTTTTGTCCAGGCACTAGAAACTCACATGCCTATTGCCTACTCAACTCTTCGACAATTTTCGCCCTCAATATTTAGACTATAATAAATTTTAGTTACTGGAAATCAACGAAGTGGACATATGTTCCTACAGTAAAAGAACAAATTGCCCATAGCAATATAGCATTATACCTTTCACAGTCTAGTGTGGAAAAAATTCTTTTGGGTATTTAAATAAATTCACGGTGTCGTGTGGTACTCTATGCAAAATCAATGGTGATATATTAATTGAAATATGTATCTAGAATTTTATATACGTTTATTAACGCATAATTCTTGAAACAGAATATTTTTTATTAAGTAAATTGTAAAAAGTAAAAATTTAGTTCCCATGAAAATGATTAAAAATAGCTTTTGCTACAATTTATATTTATTTACCTACATACTATAATATTACGTTTCTCGGAATTAACATAAATAATTTATTTTTGATTTAAAAAAAATTCTTTATGTATTGTTTTTCACAAAAATAAAAATGGTTAATCTTGCAAAGATTTTGCTTGGTAATACAAATACATAATTGACTCTGCTTTCCTCATTTGAGTATGTACATATATATATTTTATTTAATATATGGCTAGATTGGCGAAAAAATTATGTGAATAAAATAAATTTTATAAATGTAATGTTTAAAGTTTTGACAACAATCTCTTCCTCTCTCTCTCTCTCTCTCTCTCTCTCTCTCTCTCTCTCTCTCTCTCTCTCTCTCTCTCTCTCTCTCTCTCTCTCTCTCTCTCTCTCCCTCTCTCTCTCTCTCTCTCTCTCTCTCTCTCTCTCTCTCTATCTCCCTCCCTCTCTCTCTCTCTCTCTCTCTCCCTCTCTCTCTATCTTTCTCTCTCTCACTCTCTCTCTATCTTTCTCTCTCTCTCCCCCTCTTGAATTTCGGCACGCGTTCTTCTTCGCAGTCGTCAGTATCTAGTTCCTGGGAGACACGTTCCTAGATGTTGTTAAAAGACACTTTAGACGGGCACTTTTCTTATGTAGCGGAACAATGATAGCTGTTTTACATTCAGCAGACAATTCTTCTTGATCCCGGTGCAAGATTCGGATCTTATACGTGAGACAAGAGGTACCGTTTCATTTTTAATTATTTCTGAGGGGGTGCAATCGATACCTGATGATTTGCCGTTTTTTAGTTTGTTGATGGTGGCTACCACTGCTTCTATTGTTGGGTAAGGGACAAAAATCTCCACACTTGACGGAGCAATTGATTAAATTGGTCCGCCCTATTTAGTTGAAAGTGGGATTGTCATACGGCCAGAATATCACGTTCATTTGTGGTAACGTCGTTGTTACCATTTTTGATGGCTGTAGATCTTAGATGGAAATCTTTTGTCAGATGCCGAACATTTGCAAAACGCTCTTTCGAAATTGTTATTAGTTGCATGTTGGTTAATGTTTTGAATAAAGCTCGCGTTTCCCTAGGAGTTTTTCTGAACCTTTCCTGGCGCATATATAATCAGTTTTGGAGTTTCAAGTGTCCTTGTCTACCATGTTTCTTACAAATTTTGTTTATGTTCAATACTTTGTCAAGCAAGGGTTGTTGAACTATTCGTTGCGTAATTTCGGTAGTCGTTTTCCGATTGTAGTTTGTGCTGCCGATACAAAGGTTGATTGGAGCATTTGTCACTGTTCTTGTATGTTTAATGGTATCTCTGGTAAGATGAGGTATATTCCTATAATCTATTCAGTGTTTTCGAATGTTTTAATACGTTGACATTCTACCGCACGGTCTTCTTTGCATGTAAATGTCAACTTGCACTTGCCATTAAAGACGACGAGTAATGTTCTGTTGGGAGTCCATATCAGCATCTCTGTATGATGAACGTCAGTTTCACTTGTGGAGTGTCGCTTAGAGATCAAAACATGCTAGATTTGATCTGCGAACGTTGATTATGGTTTCTGTGTTATAGAAAGCACTGGACTTTAATATCATTGCTTTATATTCAGTGGTACATAAACTATGATCGTTACATGAAATTTTTGAGTTCGAATTTTTAATGTGAATATTCGCGTATTAATTGGATAGAAGTTGTTGATATGTTGATTTACGTGATGATGTATCAGCAAACCATCCCCAATTCCCCAAATGCATTCTACTTCCTGCTATCTTTTTTTTTTTAAATATGGGATAGTTTGCCAGAATTCATAGTCTCAGGTGACTTCAATCCGCAGAGGTTTAAAAAAAGCGTTCATCAACACCTTAGAACACAAGCTGTTGTGGGACCTAGGTCTGGACTTAGGTCTTAAAAGGTACTTATATGTTGTTGTGACACATATTCTAAACCCTATTACACATAGGGCTTAGAATATGTGTCACAACAACACATAAGTACCTTTTAAGACCTAAGTCCAGACCTAGGTCTCACAACAACTTGTGTTCTAAGGTGTTGATGAATGCTTTTTTTAAACCTCTGCGGATTGAAGCCGCCTGAGACTATGGATTCCGGTAAACTATTCCATTTGTATGCAGCTCGGACAATGAAGTCTTTCTGCGGTCTGCCAGTATGACAGTGCGGGATCTCGACCGTTTGACTGGTTGCGGTAGCCGATTGCCTAGTGGAACGGGGGTAAGAATAAGTTTGAGGCGTGATGCCGCTGATTTCATCTGAGCACTGTTGATAACGATATTTGTAAAAAACAACGAGGTCAGCAATAGTGCGACGATGTTGTAGGAAATCAAGTTTTGATGTCAAAGCTCGATCACCCACAATTCGTATAGCCCGGTTTTGACCAGAGTCCAAGAGGGCCAAGATGGAAACAAAAGCAGCACCGTTCTGATCTTTTGGAATTTTTTACTATTATTATGTTGGAATATATCTTACCACTCTTGCTGTAAAATACTTAAATATAATAGCTTATACAACCTATTTATCGAAACTTATGGTCTCCTATACCTATATTAATTGGTTTAAAGATTGAGCGTAATTTTACATGTTCAAAAATTAAAAAAGATATTGGTGTGATTCGTTAGAATATTTTGCATCAACATTTAGGACCAATGTTGTGATTTTTCTGGACTGCACTATGACCCTTTGCTTTGCTGAAAAATTGTTTGGTCCGATGTGCTAAATCACCATCTTCTTAAAAGTTTCTCTAAAACTTAAACAAAATTATAGTTTATTTGTTTGGCAATTTAAAATATATAAACGAACAATTATTGCACTAATAAAAAGTCTAGATTATCTAGAAAAAATCAACTTATCGAATTATTGAAATTATTTTATACATTTTGATATTGTCGGTAAATACAAATATTTATCACAAAAATTATCTTTATCAGTTTCGTAAGTAAGACAAGCCCGGTTGCTTGAACATATAAACCTTCGATAACTATTTTAATTCTCCATTTAACCTGTTTTGCGTTTTTCGATCCCTATTGGCCCTTTAAATCAAGCATTTAGATTCGAATAAGTTTTCTTATTTTGTCATTTACTTAAATCTTTGTTTATATTTGTCAAAAAACGGCGTGATAACTGTTTGGGAGATATTTCTTTGTTGCGATTTAGCTAACTGTCAGTTAGCAAATGTTCAAGCAATCGAGCATTATAATTTTAATTACAAGATTGTCTATGATTGTGAAAAACGATTTCCTACATCATTTTTATTATTTACTACAGTGTGTGTTCATATATTTTTGAACACATTGAGGTTTTGGACTCATGGAGGGATCAGTTTTTATTGATTTGTAAATTTATTTTTGATCTACGGGTGTGACAACCCCGCGTAATCAAGTCACTGCTATTGACATACGAGTTAACGTGAGATATCACAAACCACTGGCAAACCTACGAGTTAACGTGAGATATCACATACCACTGGCAATAGCAGATATGTGAGATATCACTAGCCAAGGTGATATCTTTGGGGTGCTGGCAAATGAACTGTATTCAGTCAACGATAGCACCCGCAATCTAAGCTGTGAACAATCTTAATCTCAGGGTCGTGGGTTCGAGCCCCACGTTGGCGCTGTAGATGACTGTAAAAACAATTACATTCCTTCACAGAAAATGTATATATCACCGGATTTGTTTGTACTGGTTTTGCTTGCTCGGTTGCCGACTAAAATTTCAGGGAGACCTGGTAGTGGGTTAAACAGTGCACCAGATGATCTGGAATGAGCAAAAAAGGGGAAAAACTTTCTAATGGTTCCATCTTACCTATTACACCATGGTTCACCTATCTCTCTTTCTCTCACAAAAAAAGAAAAATCTAGAACATTATATGATAACAACAGCACAATATTCAACTGCATAATTTTGGTTTATTGCACAAAGAAATTCAATATATATTATATGAGTATTTATATTTATTTAAGTAATAAAATTAAATTTAATAAGAAAAATTTACCTATATATTATAAATAAAACTATATAATTTTTAATATGACTTAACTTTGGCGCTGAGGACAGGACCTTAATTATGACACGCTATTGCTTGCTCGAAGAAAAGAACCTCCATATAACTTTATATCTGGACTTTAATCACTGAGGAAAACACGATGTGAACCCTATTTTAATTTTGTTCCTGCATTTAAAACATATGTTGTTTTTACCTTTTATTTCATTTTTGTTTTCTTAATCCAGTCATGAAATATTGGCCTATGGCATAATTTATATAATGATAGGATTTATTGTATAAGTTATCTGTTCTTAAAAAAAATTTTGAAAACCAAAAAACGAGTGCGTTCTCGAACGCATGTTGTTGTGGGACCTTGGTCTTAAAAGGTTTTTATATGTTGCACAACACATAAAAACTGCTGCACATTTTATAAAAACTACTGCACAACACATTTTATAAAAAAAAATATGTACTTTATATAAACTAAAATGTGTTGTAAGTTATGTATGTTTAGTGTTAATTATAATGAATTATAAATTAACGTCTCTGAACATACGAAGATACCATGCAAAATATGATGAGGATGTTCATATCAGAATGTAAATAACCATTTTGTTTTCTATTTTGACTTTTGTTAAATGTTCATTACAGTCTGATGTTTTTAATAAAACCGTTTACTTTGCAAACTAAAAATTGTTAATATTAAAACTGATATTCCATAGATCTACGAATTTTTACGAACAGCTGTGAACACTGAAACCTTCCCTAACTAAACAAAGGAGAAATAATGAATGTATCACTTTCACTGTAGCAAAAAAATTCTTAAACCATAACTTAAATTTAATTCAAGTGCTAGGATTCTCATAATCGGTGATTAGTAATTTTCTCGTTTTATAAAAAACGGCACACGCGGTTTTAGTAAACAATAAACAGTTTTGATTTCATCAAAGTTATAAAAGTCCAGTGCAATTAGGTTTATACCTCGGAACCCAGTTATAATGAATGGATTTAGATGTTTCCGGATTTTTTAAAATTTCTTACACTATAAAGTAAAAAGTTTACCTATTGAAACCTTCCGCTAATTGTTTTTTTTAAGAGTCTATATAGTGCGTCGTGCCCTTACATGCGGGATAGTTATCAACAGTTTCGGGATCAACTGTGCTCATGCGTCAGAATGCGTGTCCGACCTGATCTTATGTAATTAACGGTTGTTGGGCCATAGATGGTAGACAATGTAAAATAAATAAATGACCCATACAATTTATTGCAGACCGTACCAATCTTACTTTCAATCATGTATGTTGAACACGAACCAAATCGGGAATACTTTGGAAAATATTTTGTTTCGTTTTCGTTTCGACTGAGCTTTCGTTTTTTCCGTTATTTTCCCCCAACAGATAAATCTTATCTTTCGAGTCGATTAAAGGATTATCATCATCCAGAACTATTGAACAAAATAAAAGATCGAGCGAAATTGTTCTCGCTCGATCTTTTATTTTGTTCAATAGGCCTGAATCGATAGTCGCTTAATCCGTAATCGTCCTTTAATTTTTTGCATTGTTTTGAGTAAACGTATTTTTGGAAAAATGTTTTTTTTTTCAAGCCAGATCTTTTCTACTTATTGTGCGAATCGTCGCTCGTTAAGTGAGTCATTTTTTAACATTGGTTTTGCTCGTTATGCGAATTAAGCCGCAATTAGACTATCGCAGAACTCTGCAATATTTCTGCAATAGTCGTGCAATGGTAGTGTGTAAAATATTCATTGCATAAAAGTTTGACAATGAACTCATTGCAAAACATTGCAATGAGTCGTTGCAATGTTTTGCAATGAGTTCATTGCCAAACTTTTCAGCAATAGTCTAATTGCGGCTTTACGCGTTATTAGAGGTGCTCATTAGCGAGGTTTTACTGTAATTAGTAAATGATTAAGTCATTATAATTCACACACAGTTTATACAAATCAAAACACGTTGTACTAATCAAATTTTAGTATCGCCGTAGTTTTATCATTAAATTAAATTTATGCTCTTTCATATACATAATACATCTACTGTTATAAAAGTCTTTGGAATACGATATATAATACATAGATTTTTTTTGGTTCTCAATTAAATATTTTGATGAAAAACAACGTCGCACTGTTATAATATATCCGTGAATAAACGAATCCGTTTGTTGAAAAGTTGTCACTTATCAGCAATTAAATAATATTTCGAGCGAAACTTTATTACAACAAGAAACATATTTTAATCTAATCATAAGTACAAATAGCTGATGATTATGTATTTTATACCCCGCATAACTAGCTAACGTTAAAATCTTGTCTAATGATAATTTGTTTATTTCAGTGTGGAATATAGAAAGAAAAATATACCAATACCAAGTACCGAACAAGTCGACGCAGACCAAAATCGTAATTCCTCAACAGACGATTTATTGTCGCAATATGATCAATATGGAAGTACACCACCACGAACCCGAATAAAAATAAAAAATAGAGATTGGGATAGAAAACAGAAAATGTAAATTAATATAATCATTTTATTTACATATAATTAATATTTACTTATTTTAGGGAATCTTCGCCTAAGCCACGATGTCCACCTCGATTTCGATCTCGTGTTAATAGACGCAACACAATGGACTGTGCTTTACTTAATCAGTTAATAATTGAAGATGATGCAACAAAAAAGGCTAATGATAAAAGATCAATGCAATTGTTAAGGGAATCTGAGAGAGAAATCAAAATGTCTATAAATAATACTAATCATAATCCAGTAACAATACGATACAGTTCTGGACCACATGAAAGAGCTGATAGTATGCCAATCGGAGCATTTTTACCAACTATATGTCCTCTTACTAATTCAACATTGGTAAATTATAATTTTACTTATTTAATTTTAATTTTTTTATATTTTATATTCGCAAATGTTTACAAGTTTGGTCTGTTTCTTAACTTATTACTTACTTAACTTATTACTTACTTAATTTATTACTTACTTAACTTATTACTTACTTAACTTATTACTTACTTAAATTATTACTTACTTAACTTATTACTTACTTAACTTATACTTACTCAACTTATTACTTACTTAATTTATTACAACCGATTTACAATGAAAATTAAATAAAAAAAGATCTAGGTTCTTTATAACAATTTCAAAAATGGATTGAATAACACCACGTTCTAACCATAGTTTTGCTTAATTCCGTTTATCATTTTATGTTCTTCTAACTCTTAACACAAAAAATAAGTAAATAACTAAACGAGCGAAATCGAAAAAACCTTTTATTCTTTGCCATGTTCCGAGCGTGGAATAGGCTATGGCTTCTCAGGGATATATATTATATGTACATACATATGTGAATCCTATAACTTAAAATTTAAGTAAATTCATAATTATTATCGTCATAAGAATGTGTTTAGGCCCATATTAAAGAACTCTTCATTCAAAGCAAAGTGTCCTAATCATATGATTTTTCCAATTTAAGATTGAATCATCAAACCGTTTTATGAGCGTATCATCGCGGCCAGTAGGATGTCGTATGTCAGCTCCACCGACTGCATTTAATTTACAGCAAACCGTGATCAAAATTGCTGATAAAAAAGATTCTGAACCAATCCTACAAAATCGACAGGAATTTCATGAAACATTTTCATATTTAATTAAATTAGGTAGTGTAGATAAACAAGATAAAAATTGTAAAAGAGCATTATCAAGAGAAGAATATTTATGGCAAACAGAACTAAAAGATTTGATTTGGTTAGAATTACAAGCATGGCATTCTGATCGAACGTTGGAACAACAGGATAAATATTTATTAACAGCTAGACAAGGTGTTGGCGATTTATTGAAAGAAATAATGGAATATAGGTTTACACCGAGCTATATAAGGCTTCCAAGTTGTGAAAATGATAGTGGTATTCATTCAGATTCATCATATTCTACACAAGAAAGTCAAAATAATTTTCAATCAAGTAGTACAAATATACATTCAAATATAAATGAAAATTTTTGTATGGGATGTATTTCAATGTATTGTAGGTTTTGCTTAAATGAACAAACTCGTGCATTGAAACAAGTTGAAGGATTACTAACGCGTTTAGAAGCAGCTGAATCATTATATCCATCAACTCAAACGTTTGGACGGTATTATCCGTTATATAAAAGTGACAGTTTTGTTGGTCGGGTAAAAGCAATGTGCTTATGGTACAACCTAACACGGCATCACCGTTTGAAACTATTAATTCTTGGAAAATTATTAGCAAGGTTACAAGGCAAACAATTCCAGTGGCCAACAGTTAATTCAACAAATCCAACAGAATCATCGTCATCTGCTTCATCAGTACCTGAAAACGATGATTCTGGAAGAGACACTGTAGATTCAACAGATAATGACCAGAAACCCAAAAAGTGTGTAAAAGTTACGTTTCATATCGAAAAAGTAGACTCTGATAATCCTAGTGATAGCACCAGTAGCACAGAATCATCCACCAATAATCAAGAAAACCAATCGGAAGAACGAGATGAAAATTCATATGCTAATATAACTGGAGATTACGGTAAAATAATTAATGATGTTAATATTTATTCAATGACGGTACCACCACATTGTCCGTATTCTAATACATCTGAAACTTCACCTTATAGGTAAATTTTGTTTCGAATTTATTGTATTTTAAATTAATTTTTTTTAACATTTTACAGAAAATATATAGAAAATGTCTTGAAATCACGTGGGTTAGGTAAATCCCTATCCTTTCTACATCGTCTGCATAATGTTGTATTGCGTAAAGCGCATATTACTTTGGAAAAACCTGGCATGGAAGATCTAGATTATGAGAATGATATGTTTGATGAAGATACACCTTATATCGAATTACCTTTAGAAAAAGAAGAAATAGATGAATTACGAAAATATGGTACATGGAGTGCTGAATCCAAATCTTTAAATTTACCATCATATGTTCCAGCATTTATATTTTTATCATTGATTCCATTAGAAGTTATACATGAATTTTTAAGAATGCGACTAGAAACAAAACCCATCAAACCAAATCCACTTAGTTTAGAACAATTAATGAAAGAATTGAGAGAAGGACTTACACTTGCCTTAATACATCGTGATAGATTTAATAAGCATATATCGACTGTATTAATTGATAAAGAATTAGAAATGGAACGATATATAACGATACTAGATGAGTTTGATAACACGGTTAGAGCGGTTTTAGCGGTAAGTTTTTTGTATATTTTATATGTGAAGTGAAAATTTCATAGTTAGGAAGTTAAAAACAATTGAAATTTCATAAAAATATCACCGTAACCGTTCTAAAAAATGCACATTCCCGGCATTAGATTCCATGGATTATCTTTTTCCTGCTGTTTGGGGAATAATTGAAATTGGAGTTTTACAGCCCGAAGCTCAGCAGACCAATTTGCTATTGCTTTAAATGTTCTTCGTTACATTTTTTTTATAGACAGTTTCTTCAAACCTTCTTTTAGTGACTTGGATAATTTTTCCTATTGTTTTGGTAGTGAGATATTTAAAGATTTTTGATCTTTGTTATTGATGCTTCCATATGTTATCAGTTGCACATATTTGTCAGGATACAAATCCTCTCGATCCCTGGGTACAATGTTTAGGTCAAGTATGTTTAACTAACTGTTCAGTATATAATTCTATTATGAACGAAGTTGAGTTAGTATTGTCGTCGTTTTTATTTTAAGCTCAGTTTGTTATCATACATGTATTAGTTTTTTTCGTTGGATACGTTTTGTAGTAATTTAAACCGAATTTGTAAGTTCTTATAATAAGGCTATAGCAATCACAGATTTGTTATCAAGGTTTGTTGGATTCTCGTCTCGACAGTAATTATTGAGAATAAATACATTTATTGATCTTTTCCCAAATTTTGTCGATGGTTGAGCCTGTCGATATTATTATCCAGTTAGTGTTGCGTGTTCATATATGTTGATTAGATGTTCCAGAATTCAAGAATGTTTTTTCTGCCTAAGTTCTGATCTACCCTTTTATACCAGGCTACATACATGTGCCAAAGTTCTCGATTAGACGAAATCTAGAAAAGAGAACCGATGTAATTTGTTACTAAAAAATTGGACTGCTGCAGACCTCGAACCTCTGACGCTTTTCACCAAAGACAAAAGCTTGAATCACTGAGATAGATTGCTTGTAATTATAGATGATAGATTGTTTGTTTTGTTGATTGTCGTTTTTCTGGTGAATAAATGTGGCGTGTGGTTTTTTTTTTACATTTTTATGTACACCCTAATCAATTCACGTTAATCGTAAGACAACTACTATATTTGTATAACTAATTATTTGAAATAAATACTTATAAAACTTGTTCTATTATTTCTTTTGTGAAACCAATATTAAATAATTACGAAGAATCAAATTTATCGATAAATTTGGAATTTTCTGTAAAGTTTCGTTTCATTCGAGGATCCCAATGCCAATGCTTAAATTTTTTAAACGATTTATTTATTACAAATTTCATTTTGTATTTGTATTTGTACGCATGGAGGGATCAGTTTTTATTAATCTGTTAATTTTTTTTTATTTTTTGATCCACGGGTGTGACAACCCCGCGTACTCCAGTCCCTGCTATTGGCATATGAGTTAACGTGAGATATCACATACCACTGGCAGTAGCAGTGAGATATCACTAGCCAAGGTGATATCTTAGGGGTGCTGGCGGATGAACTGTATTCAGTCAACGGGAGCACTCTCATTCTTAGCTAATGAATATTCCTTGATGCTGCAACGCTGTAGCTTGCTCGAAGAAACGAGCCTCCATATAACTATATATCTGAGCTTTAATCATTGAAAAATATACTGCGTCCCATAATCAAGGTTTATGCCATTAGCTGGACTATTGGCAAACCAATTTTAGTTTTGTTCCTGCAAATTTTTAAAACAAATTTGCTTTTTACCTCTTATTTTATTTTTATTTTCCCTATCCTATCACGAAATATTGGCCTATGTCATATTTTATATGTGATAGGATTTATGGTTTAGTTATCCATTATTTAACAAAAAAATATTAAAAAAAAACAAAAAAAAAACAGATTTGCGTCCATTAACATCCTTAGAACGCATGTTGTTGTGGGACCTTGGTCTTAAAAGGTTTTTATGTGTTGTTGTGACACATATTGTAATGCCTACTACACATCACATTTTATTAAAAAAAAAAAAGGAATAAACGTAAAATAAATTTTAATGCGCTTCATTTATATGCCGTTAGTTATATTTGGACTATGTAGAACAATGGGTACTAGTTGCAGCGCCGAAAACACATCAAAAATCTGCATTAGACGAAGAATGGATGTTTACTAAATTAGTATGTCCGATGATACCTGGCCAGCATTCAATTGCAGCAAAAAAGTTTTGGTAAAAATTATATGACAGTTTATTAATAAATTCTATATACTCTGTCTTTTTATTGTAGTACAATAATTTGTATCCTACTGAAAAACATCGGTGATAAATTAGTAACTCGTTTTCAAGAATTGGATATTCAAACATCAAACTATGGTGATACTCTCACGGAAGTGGTAAAATGGGAAATTTTAACAGTATGCCGTGAAACTCAATCATTATTTACAAATGAACGAGAAAAATCGGTCAAAGTACTGGGGTTTGCCAAATCATTATGTCGTGACGTTGAACAGCCAGATTTTCACCGCGATCATTTAGATGGAGATACCAGCAAATGTACACCAGAAGATGCGATATGTGCTGAAGTTAAGGAAGCTGTTATATCGCTTAAAAAGGAAACTTTAGTTGTTCGAGATAAATTAACTAAAATTATTGGAGCTGTTCAAGAACGATGTGATATAAATCTTATGGTGGATATTGATGAAGGTGATAGAATTTCAATATTATCTAGAACCCGGGAAATACTTCATCAAGGTTATAAATTTGGATTTGAATTTCATAAAGATATGGCCAGATTATTTGAAACCAAAATTGCATTATGTAAAGATCCAGTTTGTGAATTAAATTTATCTATTGGGGTTATTAGTTTTGCAAAAATGTGGATGAAATTTGTTATGGAGAGATGCGAACGAGGTCGTGGATTAAGACCGAGATGGGCAAGTCAAGGATTTGATTTCCTAATATCTGCATGTGATCCTTATAACACAAAACATTTGACTGATCAACAATTTGAACAAATGAAATCTATGATGGATTCTTGTATTACACATGTAATAGGTAGTAAAGAACCCGAAAGAGTTCGTTCCTCACCACGGTCAAGAAGATCATCGCCTGCGCCCGATCGTCCTCGAACTCCAACACGTTCACACCTAGTCAATAATGTTCAGACGGGAAATCAGAAATATTTTCTACAACAATTAAGTTTAAAAGAAGATCCCGTTGGTTTATCACCTACAAGTGCACCTGATTCTCCGGATTTAATTAGAAAACAAACTTCTATAGATAATTCAATAATAACATTAATTGTGCCAAAGCTGCATACAGATAGTCGAGCATTACGTCAATCACGTATACGTGACTCTATTAATCGCTTAGATATGGAAACCGAAAATAAATTGCGAGAGCGAAATTTAATTGGTCAAGTAAGATCTTTGAATGTTTGTGATAAATACCATATTCGTGCACGAAGTGTTACGTTTAGATGGCATCGAGGAATAAAAATTGGACAAGGGAGATTTGGAAAAGTTTATACTGCAGTCAATAACTCAACCGGTGAACTAATGGCTATGAAAGAAATTGCTATACAACCAGGAGAAAATAGAGCTATAAAACGGGTAGCTGAAGAATTAAAAATATTTGAAGGGATTCATCATAAACATTTGGTTAAATATTTCGGTGTTGAAATACATCGCGAAGAGCTGTTAATATTTATGGAATTATGTTCTGAAGGAACATTAGAAAGTTTGGTGGAATTATCTGGTGGTCTGTATGAAGGATTAACTCGACGGTTTACTGCACAACTTTTATCGGCTGCAACTGAGCTTCACAAACATGGTGTTGTCCATCGTGATATAAAGACAGCCAATATCTTCTTGACAAATGGTGGCAATTGTTTGAAACTTGGAGATTTTGGTTCAGCTGTAAAAATTCAATCAAATACTACCGTACCGGGTGAGCTACAAGGTTATGTAGGAACTCAAGGTAAAACAATTTAACTAGATTTGGTTTAATAAAATTTAATTTGATTTCATTCGTCTTTAAAATGATTAGCTTATATGGCTCCTGAAGTTTTTACAAAAACAAGTACTGAAGGACATGGTCGCGCTGCTGATATTTGGTCAATTGGATGTGTGGTGGTTGAAATGGCATCTGGTAAAAGACCATGGGCACAATTTGATTCAAATTTTCAAATTATGTTTAAAGTTGGAATGGGTGAGATACCAGATATACCAGAATCATTATCCCAAGAAGGTCATGAATTTCTTGAGAATTGCTTGCAACATGATCCAAAAGGTCGTTGGAACGCTGGGCAATTGTTACAACATAATTTTTGTAAAGTAAGTTAATGTAACAATATAATCAGCGAAAATTTGTATAAATGTATATTTCGATTTTTAATGTTTTAAACTAGGTTGAAATAGAAGACTGCCATTGTAATGAAAAAGACAAAGAAGTTAGACGATCATTTCGAAAAGGCTCAAAATCATAAAAACTACCTCAGGAGCAAGTAATTTTAAATAATAAGTTTAATAAAAATAAAAAACAAAAATGTAATTTAAAAAATTATGTTTTATGTACTTAAAATAGTTGTGGCTGTTCGGTTAGAAGAGAGTATT
The DNA here is from genome assembly GCA_963693315.1 of Diogma glabrata. Classification (NCBI taxonomy): domain Eukaryota; kingdom Metazoa; phylum Arthropoda; class Insecta; order Diptera; family Cylindrotomidae; genus Diogma; species Diogma glabrata. Next base: position 222,903,013 of record OY856188.1, on the reverse strand, counting down.
ACATATTATTAATCGCTTAAAGTGATTAAAGAGAAACGAAATCGTATATTAATTAATATCAATAAATTAAAATTATAAATATTATCAAAATACATATGTATTAGTTTTAATGTGTTGTTGTTTTTATTTGTTGTTAATAAAATCAAATCAAAAGAACATGTATCGAAGTATAAAATTTCATATCGATGTTTTAAACAGTTTTACAAAGAAAAATTAGAATAACAAATGAGTGACATAGTTCTGAAGCTCTAGTTCGCCGAGTGTACTCCATCGGACTGATCATTATTTAAAGTAGTTGTAAATTATAGTAGATTTATAACTCAGTCACGTTGATTCTCCGCTGGACTGAATGAAGTTGATAAGCTAGTTTGGAACTATTTAACGACCTTCTAGCTTTTATTTGTATTTTATTGTTTTAGCCTCTTCAATATATGAAATACAGTTGTATTTCATATATTGAAAATACTTTTCTAATATATTAACAGAAGTTACCCGGAATTGTAAATCTTATTACCTCGCTCGGCTCATAAATCTAATTTTTGCATTGTAGTTTAGGCAAGGTATTCGTATCTCTTGCGCAAAAAGTACGCATTTTCATGCCTAGTACCATTTTCCACACATGATTGAAAATTTTTTAGAATCCAAAAAAACTCTAAAAACAAAGGGCTGCTATCATGAACCGGCGGCAACAGTCTGGCGTTGGCTACCATAAGCATGCACAATGAAATTACTTTTACTCATGAAATTTGAGCAACTTTTTATTATTATTTTTTAATATAGCTATATTTTAATATAGCTACTAGTAGCATAATGCTTTAAAATGTAGCTAGGCTCATTCTCTATTAATCATGAGGAAAAAGTTAAGAAATCTAACATTTTCATTGAGAAAAATATATTTCAAAAATAAATTTTTTTTTCTCAAAATACGATATCACTTAACGATATCACTTCAGTAATCAGTCATTCTCTTCTTCACCTCTTCGCTGACGACGTTCAAATTATCCATGCTCTTCCCATTCCCCTGGTTAAACATTCCAATTGAAACCAATTGAAAAAAATTAATTGGATTAATCGGAATTCTGCATTGGGAATTTTCAATTAATTCCTATTCAAAAAATCTATTTCCAATACAATCCTATTCATTCCTGTTAAATATCTCTATTTTATTTTTCAACCGGAATCTATAGGAAATGTATATTAATAGGAATTAATTGGAAATTTCCATTGCAGAATTCTGATTAATCCTATTCATTCCTATTAAATCTTTTCCAATTAAATCCTGTTAAATTTATAAGATTGTTTAATTTTTTTCTAAGTTCCTTTTTCCTATTGAATCTCTTGATTTCCGATTGAAATTCAATTGGAAATTTCCTTTAGAATCCTACAGAACCTCTTTTCCTGTTAAATCCCATTCATTCCGATTGAATTTTAATTGGTAGATCGAAGTCTTCCTATTAAACCAATTCAATCCAATTTAATCCTATTTTGAAATTATATTGGATTTAATAGGATTCAATAGGTTTGAATTGGAATGTTTAACCAGGGTCCTGAGCTCCATCGTTGTTTTAGTGAGATGAACAACGACCTCGCTAAGATCTCTGAATGGGCTGAACGCAACAAACTCGTACTGAACCCACTCAAATCCCAAGCCATACTCTTCAACTGTCCCCCGTCTTTCCATAATCATGGTTTTAGCATTCTTCTTAATGGCATCCCCATCACCTTTGTACCTCAAGTTAAAAGTCTCGGGCTTATAATCGACCAAGATCTCTCATGGAAGGCTCACACCAATTTTGTTATAGGTCGAGCTACCGCTGTAATGAGGAGGCTTTATAGTCTAAACCACTTTCTCCCTTTGCATATAAGAAGACTCCTCATTCATGCTCTAGTTATGCCTATCTTCAACTACGCCATCGAAGTCTATTCAGGTTGTACATTGGATAACCTGTCTCGACTCACTAAATCCTTTAACTGGGCCGTCCGCTTTGTTTACAATCTCAAACCCCGCCAGCATGTTTCTAACTTTACGCACGACCTCTTGTGTACCTCCTTTTCTAACCACATCTCCACCCGCCTTCTACTTCTATTCTTCAAAATCCTCAAATTTAACTGTCCCTCCTATCTCTTTCAATGGTTTCTTTTTTGTCCTTCCCTTCGAGTCCATAAAATTATCCTACCATCCATTTCGTGTAACTCCTGGGCACTTTCCTACTCTATCCGAACCTCTAAGCTCTATAATAATCTTCCTGCTCCTCTTAAAAAGTTCAACATCTCCCCCTCCACGTTTACACCTAAAGTCCTTGACTTCCTCAACAAACTGTAATCTCGGCTACTCCATTTCTCCAGCATTTCCTTTCACTTGCCATCCCAATTCTCCATCTCCATCTTACTTGACCTCTTTCCTTCGTTTACGAGTCGTATCCCTCACCCCACTTCACTCTACATCCCTTCCTCTACCCCCTCCCGAACCTCAACCCTCTAATTTTGTCTACTATTATTATTATTATTATCATTTTCTTTTGAAATTGAAATCTAATAGTACATTTACTATTATTATTATTATTATCATTTTCTTTTGAAATTGAAATCTAATAGTACATTTACTGTTTACTCAACTGAACTTTTTTCTTTTTTTCTCTCTTTATGTAAGTCTGAAATGTTTTGTAAATCTCAAATTTTCTCTTAAACCTGAAATACTATACATGTACAGTCAGCGTCAAAAAAAAGTGTACAGCAAATAGTTCAACATTTACGGACTAATATATCTTAAAAGAAGAATGGAAGAATAAAATACATTTCATTTTTTAAAAGTGTATTAAGTATTAGTTTATTTTAACAAAAACAAAAATTCAATTATTTGTTGTTATCCTTGTAATTTTAAAAAAATTGCAAAATGCTCTGATTTTACGCGTCAAAAAAAGTGTACACTCTCACATTGTTTGATTGTTTTTTGTTATAACGGGATTTCCGATTTTTTCAACTAATTTTATTTTGTTTTGTTGTATTGCCGATACCTTCGTGTCAAAGATCCGTGCAGTTATTATTATTCCAATAATAATAATTTAATATTATTCAACATGGCCAAACAAACTACAATAGAAACACGTAATTTAGTGGTAAAATTAGCATCTCAAGGCAAATCTCTGAGGGAAATTGCTAGTATTATCGACAGAAGTCATAATATTGTGAAAAAATACTATTCAAATTCAAACATTTGAGAAGTGTAGAAGATCTTCCCCGTTCTGGCAGGCCGCCAATTTTGTCAGTTGTGGACAAAAGAGCGATAGCGCGAAGGGGTAGGGCTAATCCCTCTGAAAGTGCAGTCAGAATAGCTGAGAAACTCACAGAAACATTAGGAGCAGGAATAAGTGTCAGTACCGTTTGCCGTGCTCTTCATGAAAATGGGTTACATGGTAGAACTCCGAGAAAAAAATCAGTTAATTCTAAGAAAAACCAAAAAAAGCGTCTCGAATATGCAAAAAAGCATATAGTTGAAGACATTACTATTTGGAATAAGTGCTTATTCAGTGACGAGTGTAAAATAGACATTTTGTAAAATAAAAATGCTGCATGCATGTTGCTGCATGCAGAATTCTGCACATGTATTTGGACCATCATACATTGTGCATTCACTATAATCCGATGCCGCAGTCGGTAATAAAGAGCAAATTTAGGTTCAAGTACGATATTTTGCATTTGGTATATATTTGACAAGCGAATATAAAAATAAATATAATTGAATTATAACAATGAATAACCTTTGCCGAACATGTTTGTCACAAAATCATGAATTGATATCAATTTATGTAATTGCGTCATTGGATGGACAAATTAACAAGATGATATCGTTGTGTATTGGATTGGAGGTTAATTCAAAGCTTTTATAAACGCATTAAAATTATATATTACTCTTTATTTTAGATATCTAAATGGGATGAATTTTCTAACAATATATGTATTATTTGTTTTAATAAATTATTAGACGCTTATAAATTTCGGCTTTTATGCTGGAAATCCAACGAATACTTTATGAAGCAAAAGCTGCAAAAAACATTACACAACCCTGAGATAATTGATCTTACAACAGACGAAAAATCTTCAGACTTTAATGATAATGAATTGGTGGATCATTTCAAAGAAGATTTGCCTGCACCAAAACAAATACCTGAAAGGCTAACATCCTCTATTAACTCTAATCACAGTTACGTTATTAGAACCAAGCGTCAATGCTATGTATGTTCTCAAAACTTTGCAACGTTGCATTCTCTAAAGAAACATTTAATTAGCACCCATAAAACAATTTATAACGAAGAACTTGTTCCAGCAGAAGCAAAAACATGCAACATTTGTAATAAAATATTACGTACAGTTGATGCCCTTCGCAAACATATATCAAACCATAAAATTAAAGACAGCAGAGGTCCGCTTCCCAAATATGTATCAAATTTTAATACTCAAAATAAAATAAAATCTAAAACTTCGATTTGTGTTAAAAATAAAATTAAAGTACGTGAATGCTATTTATGCACAGAAAGTTTTATTAACTTTCATGACCTAAAAAAACATTTATATAAAGCACATAATATTTTATATAACGAAGAACATGTAACAGCAGAGACAAAGATGTCATGCAAGATTTGTAAAAAACAAGTAAATAATTTTCGAGCTCTTCGCATGCACATAGACAGGCACATATACAGAGATAATAAATTAATGCCAGTAATTTGTGAATATTGTGGAAAAAAATATAAAAACCAACAAAATTTAATTGTGCATAGTCGAAATCATACAGGGGAGAAACCATATAAATGTGATAAATGTGATTTTTGTAGCGTTCATTGGACTTCACTCAAAGTTGGTCTCAAATATTTAATTTTTATCGTATTCTTGTAACAATATTTTTTTTAAATTTTTAGTATCACAAACTCACACATTCTAATGAACGGCGTTTTAAGTGCCCTAATTGTCCAAAAATGTTTAAAAGTTTTAATGCGTTGGGTAGACATCAACGCACTCACACGGATGAAAGGCCGTTTTTATGTTTCATTTGTCAAAAGACTTTTAAAGAGAAATCGGCTTATACAGATCATATGAGGATTCATGATTACTCTAAGCAGTTTATTTGCAGTTATTGTGATAAAAACTTTGCAAAGCGGTGCAACTTAAAAATTCATCTAAACCAGCATACTGGCGAAAGACCTCATTCTTGTGAAATTTGTGGCAAAGGTTTTATTCAAAGACATTCTTTGAAAACCCACATACAAAATTATCATAAAAAAATTGAATAGATGTTAAACATATATCCGTTGTAAGCATTATAATAAAGCAAATTGAACAGTTGTTACTTCACAATGGAAATTGAACCAAGAATGGAAAGTCTCAAACATCTTGTTATTTTAAACTTCAAGCTCTGAAAACTGATGATGACGAGCTCGATATAAGGACATGCATACGCATGCCGAAATTTTCCTAAGAATCAGTTTTTGAACATTGCCGGCGCAGCTAGTAAACTCGCTCAGTGTAATCGAGCTAAAGCCTTATAGTTTACCAGCTCCTTACGATGCGAGTTCCTGGTGTGCCGGTAGACGCCTGTTCATTGACCTCAAAAAAATTAAAGTATCTATATACTCGCCTGGGTAGCGATTTTGTACCATTATCTCTCCTAGAGAAATAAAAGGAGAGATAAATTGTAATATATACAATTGTCTTTGATTGATTCATTTAAATTGTAAATATATCACGTGTCCATAAATGTCACGTCGTGATTGGTTCGATTTGTATTGTATTTGAAATTATCTTGAGGGGAAATTTGAGTGTGGGTATGTAGACTTTTTTTTTAGTTTTCCCCAGGAGAGATAATTCTCTACACTAGAGAAATAATAAGAGAGATAATGGTACAAAATCGCTACCCTGGGTATCGATTTTGTACCATTATCTCTCCTAGAGAAATAAAAGGAGAGATAAACTGTAATATATACAATTGTCTTTGATTGATTCATTTAAATTGTAAATATGTCACGTGTCCATAAATATCACGTCGTGATTGGTTGGATTTGTATTTTATTTGAATTTATTTTAAGGGGAAATTTGAGTGTGGGTATGTAGACTTTTTTTTTAGTTTCCCCAGGAGAGATAATTCTCTACACTAGAGAAATAACAAGAGAGATAATGGTACAAAATCGCTACCCTGGGGTGCGTTTCAAAACTAACTATGGTAAACCGCGGTTAATTTTATCAAATGTTCCGTAGCTAACCACAAAGTAAAAAATTTACTAGATGTACTAACTTAAGGGATTGTTGGGTAGTAACCTAGGCAGTCGTCATAGTTGCTAGAAGGGTTGTCCATTTCAGTATTTTCGAGGTACCAAAAATTATAAATATTTTTGACGGTTTTACAAACTTTTCAGTGTCGATTCTGACAGGGTTTGTCTAAAATTTGTCTTGTTCTCCAAAAAATATTTTGTCAATCCTGCAAAAACCACGCAATATATAACTAAAACATTTAAATTATGTATATTAATAGACAAACGATTATTATTTAGTTTTTGTATTGTGTAAATCAAGTAAAACAAATTTTTACTTTGTCTAATTTTTGCCTAAACGTTGACAAAACCGATCAGAATCGACACTCAGGTTTCATTTCAACGTTTGTGCAAGTGAGAAATTTTGTGTATCACTTCACTATCGTGCAAGTGGACTCACTAGTGTAATCTAGCTTTAAACTATCGCAACACATTCCTTGAGTTTTCAATACAAGTGTCAATTTTGACAACAAACATTTTTTTACAATATTTCAGTAAATACATATATTTTCTAATATTGAATTGGATTTAAAGTAACATGGACAATCTTTGTCGTACATGTTTATCACAAAGTAACGAACTGATATCTATTTTTAAAGTTAAGTTTTTAGATAAACGAATTTACATGTTGCTATCGTTGTGCACGGGCTTGGAAGTTAGTATTTCGTACATTCGATTAATACGTATATATTTAACCTACTTCTTTATTTTAGACATCAAAATGGGATGATTTTTCAAACGAAATATGTAAATTATGCCTTGATAAATTATTAGATGCCTACATATTTCGAGAAATGTGCTGGAAGTCAAACGAGTACTTCATCAAAAATTTAAATCAAATAAACTTGACATCAACAGAATTCCATGAATGTGATGTGGTTAATGATATTCAAAATGATATTGCCAAACCAGAAATATTTTCTGAAAACCCAGTACTAAAAGAGACGAGCCAGCTAAAGATAACCAAATCATCAAAATTAATCGATAAAGATCAAACTATCAAAAATAAAGTTAGAGGTCGCCAATGCTATATATGTCCAGAAACCTTTTTCTCATTAACTACATTAAAACGTCATTTAGTGGAAGCTCATAACGTTATTTATAATGAAAGTCTTATACCAGCAGAAGCAAAAACATGTAAGGTCTGTAACAAACAAGTGAAAACATTCCAAGCCCTCCGCAAGCATGCAAGAGTTCATACTTTAGTTCGAAAGCCTGGTATTTGTGATTATTGTGGAAAGAAGTTTAAAAATATACAAAACCTTAGTGTGCATATGCGTAGTCATACAGGAGAGAAACCGTTTAAATGTGATAAATGTGATTTTCGAACAATTCATGAGAGCTCACTTGGAGTTAGGTTCTTCAATTATTTAATTTTTTTATTCCTTTATAATTTTTTTTTTAATTTAGACTCACAAAATAACTCATATTAACGAGCGTAATTTAGAGTGCTCTACTTGTCATAAGAAGTTCAAAGCTTCATTCCATCTAAGAAGACATGTGCGTGTTCACGATGATAAAAGAACATTTATTTGTTTAGTTTGCCAAAAAACATTTAAACGGCGAAACGACTGGAGAAAACATATGGGTATACACGATGTTACTACATATTTGGGTTGCAGTTTTTGTGACAAAAAATTTGCGCGTCGGGAAAATTTAAAAACTCACTTGAAACAGCATACTGGTGAAAGACCTCATGTTTGTGCCATTTGTGGTAAAGGTTTTATTCAAAGGCATTGTTGGAGAACCCATATGAAAAATCATCATAATCAAATAGTTACGTAATTAGCTTTTTTGATAATAACAGAGCATGCACAATGAAAATACTTTTACTCATGAGATCCAAGTTTGTATGAAAATTTATTTTGAGAAAAAAAAATTTATTTTTGAAATACTTTTTCCTCAATGAAAAAGTTAAAAACTTCTTAACTTTTTCCTCATGATTAGTAGAAAATTGAGCTACTTACATTTTAAAGTATTGTATTTCTATTAAAAAAAAATAATAAAAAGTTGCTCAAATCTCATGAGGAAAAACCTCATACATTGTGCATGCACCGTAAGACTGGAACGAAAACTATAATCATATAATATAAACATGGTTTGAATTAATTAAAGCGTACATATTACTTTTAATTTCAGGTGTAGCTGTCTATTCGACTACGATGTGGTTTAACATATATTCAATTTTTGCTGTTTAATTAAGCAATTATGAGAAATTGTTTAAAAAATGTATTTATATGAAGATCGATAAAAAACGCAGTGCTACGATTTTGATTATATAGTCCCTGGGTCCACGCCGATTTCATGTGATGATTACCACATATTTTATACTTCGTGATGCGCCTGTCATTGACGAGTCCGAAAACTTGTTCTGCCATTTTTCTCGATTCAGGTGCTTTTTCTGCAAACTCCGAAAAATGCCGATTGCCCGGGATCTTGTAAATGTTTTTTTTAACTATGGGGGTTGGAAATTTGTTTTAGAAAACGAGGGTAACCTTGTCCGACAAAAATTTATCTGCTATTGTCTAGCTGACCCTCGTGTTCTAAAACAAATTTTCAACCCCCACAGTTAAAACAAAATGTGGTAGCAAATTTACAAGATTGCGAGCAATCAGCAATTTTTGCTTGCCGAAGGAATAAGCGGCCGATTTGAGGAAAATGGCAGAACAAAAGTTATCGAACTCGTCAAGGACAGGCGCCTCACGAAGTATAAAATATGTGGTAATCATCACATGAACTCGGCGTGGGCCCAGGGACTAATACTTTGCTATCCTATTTCATAGATTAAACATCAACTATTACATCTCAACGCCAAAAACCATAGTGATAGGTGGTAGACCCCAAAAATAGTTTCGGCGAACGAGATGAGTCGAGCAAGCTAGTATTTTACACACATTGTTCAGCAGGGCGATGCTACGATAATTCGTATACTTTAGGCGATCACTTTTCTTATGTAGCGGAACAATGAGCGATGGTTTCTATTCAGTAGGTAGGTCTTGGTCCCAAATTGCAAAAATCAGGTCGTAAATACGGGAGACAAGAGCTGCTCTTCCATTTTTAAATAGTTCTGCAGGAATGCCATTGATACCTGGTGATTTACCATTTTTCAGTTTTTTATAACAGCTTCCACTTCTTCTATTGTTGGGTAGGGTACAACAATCTCCTCACTTGACGGAATAATTGCTCGAAAAGGATGAACTACATTCGTCCCATTCAGTAGGTCTTGAAAGTGGGATCGCTATACATGCTAGCACACCACGTTTATTTGTTGTAATCATCCACTTTGGATGGCGGTGGATGTTGGGTGGGAATCTTTTGTCAGATTCCTTGCATTGGCAAAACGCTCTTTCGAATTTTTATTAACCGCATGTCGGCTGATGTTTTCGATACAGCTCTTCAGGTGTTCTTAGTTCTTTTATCGTAGAAGCTAGATAGATAATCATAGCTTGGGAGTTTTGGGTGTTCCTTGTTTACCATTTTTCTCGCCCTTTTTGTTTATGTTAAACGCTTTGGCGGCAATCGTCGTCAAAACATTCGTTGCGTGATTTTGGTGGCAGTTTTCCGATTGTAGTTTGTGCTGCGGATAAAATGGTTTATTGAAGCGTTTGCCATTCATTTTGAGTTTTTTGGCATCTCAGGCGGGATGATCTATTTTCATTCTTCCATCGTTTGATTTCCACGTTGCTTTGTGAATTCTATTGTGAGGAAAGAAAGTGCTGGATATAACTACATCATAAATTATAGTATGGATGTAGTTATTAGTTATCGTTCAGCTACGTTAAAGCCGTTAGTGTTCAGCTTCAGTTGCATTGGTTTTAAAACACAATCATTGAGTATAAGCAGTATTGGCTTTCTCCCCTTCCACTACCTACACCAACCTAATTCTATCAGCGTTGCCCAGGTTGTTGTTGTTGTAGCGACTTTTCGTCGAAATTGTTGTGATGGTTCTTGGTCGGAACTGAGTTTCGAGTACTTCAGGGGCGTAAACCCGTCCATCTTGAGAATTTTGTTGCCCAGGTAGCACGGTGTGGACGTAGAATTTCAGATTTCATTACCCTTATATAAACATACCGTTGAAATAAAACGAGCGGATATATTCTGTTTTAAGGGGATATTACTTCTACTAAGGCGCCGAGATTTTTTTTTAATTTGATATAGAATCACTCACTGAAGCGAATAAAACAAAAACGAGCTGTATATCAGTCCCGGGGTCCGGGAAAAAGAAATTTATAATTTGCTTATCAAAGTACCCTAAAAAAATCCACTGCGCCTTAGTTCAAGTAATCATGCCTAAACAAGAATAAGGAGATTTTTCATTCACTAATAAAAATTGTGTATTCTGTCATTATTAAAAAATTATATTCCGAAAATAATTCACAAATTTGAATTGCGTCAAATAAATGTCATACATTAGGCCTCGCATACACGATGATAGTAAACTGTCTGGGTAGTACGGTCATGACAATTCAACTGCCATAACATTGTGACAGTGCTAATACACGGCACTGGCTTGCTCGACAGTTGTATTTAACAAAAAATCAAATATATCAAAAATCAGCTCTGCAAAATGATAATGAACTGTCAAGACAGCTGCGTTCACCCGATGATAGCTCTGTCACTGTCATGGCAGGATTGTCACACTATCAAGTCCATTTTGATAGTATGACAGAAGTGTCAAGACTCTTCGTTCACATCTTGACAAAAGTCATGACAGTCGATGTCATGGCAGCAACTGTCGCGTCTACTGACATCGTGTATACGAGGCTTTATTTCAATCCATAATCATATTTTGACAACTTTCAAAACCAAACATTAAATAATTACAATCCTAGTGTTCGGTACAGCAAATGTGAGAAAAAATATCATGTTTTTTATGGTCAGTTGCCTAGGATGAAACGCACTCATTTATCACGAAAAAATCAACCTATTTATTGCTTTTAAACGTCAACATTTATCGTATTTAACTGTCAGTCTAATGTTTGAGTTACATATTTAGTTTTCGTTATTGTTGTTATCAATTTTTGGCCTGTTTATTTTATTTTCTATCAATATTTTAGTAATTTTAAATAAAACAAAATTGTAAATATTTAAGAGCAAATAAAATAGAATTTTAATGATAAATTTATTTTGAGAGGATACAATGTTTAAATTCTAAGATATAGTTGATTGGTAGAGTTTATTTTGAAGATAATCTGGTAATAGTTATAGCTCTACTAGACAATATACCTACTGCTTTTTAGGTTCTCAAAGTTGTTTGACTTTGGACGGCTGACCATTTGTTAACACGAGAACTTGTATTTGACGAAAAAGGTTTTGTTTTCATCGACATCATTAATTTTGAGTTCGATCTTTGGATGGTTTTTCCATCTTGTATCCAGCTGAATTTAAGATAATTGGCAATTTTTCAGCAACAATACAACAATTACAACAATAACAATACATCAATTAAAAGTGGCAAATAAAGCCATTTCTACCATGATATTATATGTGTGGCTCCGACTGAAACAAAATCGATCTCCAATTTGGTGAAACGTTTCATTATTTGCCAAATACTACAAAAACTTATATACTTGAGTTTGTGGTCTCACATTTAGAAAAACTCGTTTCTCCTCAGCACAATGGTTTATAAATTTATCTGCAATTAACCAAAACTTAACTTCACTTAAAAAATAAATGTTTAAACCATAAATATTTACTCAAACCTTCGAATAATTTAATTGGTTAATCTTAGTGAAAATGGAACACTAAATTTATTAAAGATATTTTCTAAATAAAGATTAAAATAACTTAAAATTTAATATTATAAGAAATAAATTTTTTTTTATAAATGATTTTCGATGTTGTCATTAATTACGCTTTTATAAAATTTGACGTTTAAATCCAAAATACATATTTTTCTTTCTTTTGGTTGTTCGGTGCGGTTTGAAGTAATATCACACGAAGTGAAGTTAGTGGCAGAAAATGTTGACGTTTAATAACGTGATTTTTTTTATCATTTTGCTGTACCGAACACGCTCATTAATTAACAAAAACATTAAATGAGAGTTCACAAACACAACTACAAAACTAGATCAAATGTTTTCATATTCGTTTTGTGGAAAAAAAATCTTAAAAAAATCACTTTCTCTGCTCTGGCAAAAAGAAAACGACATAAAATAGATGTGCAGAATTTTTATATATTTGACGTGCAGAATTTTCGTAACAATTAGTGTTAAGTGAAAGTTGTCGCAATTTAAAGAAAACTATCTTTTTAATTAAAAGATACAAGAAAATAATTGAATCGTTGCCTGTAAAAACGTTTATGTCTAAATTAAAATTTAAGTTCAAATTACATATACCACTGTTTCCGATAATCCTTTCCCAAAAATTTATTTATTATAACAATATTAGTTTTAATTATTTTATAATTTGGATTATTTAGAATATTTGAATATCTTTATAAACAAATAATCATTACCAAAATAATTTCATTTTCAAAAAAATATCATTCATTTTTATTTGAGTTATAAAAAAATAATTCATTTTCAAACAAAATGTCAAAATCATCCATTTTTATCTGAGTTTTTAAGTAGTTTTTGTTTTTTTTTATTGTGGTAGCACTGCCTCTGAGCAGCGAAATTAGAACTAGAGATATATCTTGCAGAATTTTTCTGCATGCAGAAGTTACATGTAATTGCTTTCATATAACAACACATGTTCTAATTTCGCTGCATGCAGAATTCTGCACATGTATTGGACCGAACTCCAATACCGTTTTTATATATATTTTTTTTATTTATGGTCCAATACACGACCAATAAACGCGCGACAGTTGCAGTTATGACAGGCACTGTCATGACTTTTGTCATGGTGTGAACGAAGATAGAGTTATGATAGTTCTGTCGCACTATCAAAATAGACTTGATAGTAGGCGCGTTCCATTGAAAATCAATCTTACTCAAATTTGCTTCGATCTACTCTATCACGAACAAGAATTGTGTAGCTGAAAGCAGTTTATTTTCCGATTTTATTTAGATCGGTTATAAAGTTGTTTTGGTATTTTTAATAATAAAATGGACCAGTCAGATCGAAATATCAACCCAAAATACAATTTTTTAATAATAATAAAATTGTGTGGTTTTTTTATGAAAAATTTTCAAATTTTTGGCGTTCCATTGGTGATCTACTCAAAAGCTGCTTTGAGCAGCTATTTTGTTCCAAAGTAACGCATGTAGTGTGACAGTCGTGCCGTGATAATGACAGCAGCTGTCTTCATGTGAACGGAGCTGTCTCGACAGTTTATTATCACTTTGCACAGTGTTGATTTTTGATTGATTTGATTTTTATGTTGATTTTTTGTTAAATAAAGAAGTTGATATTTGTCGTTGAATAATGTCTCAAAAATTCAACAACTTTTTTCGTATACAACTGTCGAGCAAGCCAATGCCGTGTGAACAGCACTGTCACAACGTCATGGCAGTTGAATTTGAATGACTGTGAATGACCGTACTATCGCGACAGCTTACTGTCATCGTGCATACGAGAATTTTTAATCTGACATAACTTTGACAATTCGCAAAACAAAATAAACTCCATTAAATAGCAATAATTTCTAACTGAACCAATTTTATAAATATGAATAAGATATGCCGAACCTGTTTATCACAAGCATTAGAATTAATATCAATTTCCAAAGTAAAATGTTTTGATGTGCGAATTGTCAGGGCTATATCGCTGTGTACTGGCTTAGAGGTGAACTAATAATTTCAGTTAAAACATGAGGAACATGCCTTTAACGCCAAGAAGTTTTGTTAATTGCAATTGATCGCAGAAGCTTAAAATAAAAATGTGTATCAACCTAAAACTGATTTCTTGTCGCCAGAGTTAAAGTCATATCCCCATAATATTTGCGTATGCTGATTTTTTTTTATTTTAGATATCTAAATGTGATGAATTTTCTAATGAAATTTGTAATACCTGCATTAAAAAATTACTTGACGCATACAAATTTCGTCAAATATGCTGGAAATCAAACGATTACTTCATCAAGAAATACACTGTAATAAATAAATTACCACGGGTTCCAAACGGTAGTGAGGAAGATCATATCAACCGAAAATATTTATCTAAGCCTAAACCACATATTAGCGGTACATGTGTCAATATAATAGAACCGGAACGTGTAGTAGAATCTGTGCCTGAAAAAAATATATCAAAGTCATTAGAAGCATGCATAAGTACAGGAATTTATGATAATGCTTTAGTAAGAGCAAGTACTTATTTCAGAAATCGTCACTGTTATAAATGTCCACGAAAATTTTATTCTATGTACCATCTTAAACATCATTTAGTTGAAGCTCATAGAATTATTTATAATGAAGCCGATATACCACCAGAAGCAAAAACATGTAAGATTTGTGACAAACAATTATCTACATTTGAGTCTCTCCTTAAGCATATAAGAGGTCATACTAATAAACAACCTAGTATATGTGATTTCTGTGGAATAACATTTAAAAGTGCGCCCAATTTAATCAAGCATATTCGACGACACACAGGTGAAAAACCTTATAAATGTCAGGAATGTGATTACCGTTCTATACAGAAGACCTCACTTACAGTGAGTTTAAGTACATTTTTTATTTACTTGTTTTATAGTTTTAATTATTTTTTACTAGGTTCACATGCGAACTCATACGAAGGAACGAAAATTTGTTTGCCCTATTTGTCATAAAGCTTTTATTACTTCAAGCCACAGACTTTCGCATATGCATACCCATAATGATGCAAGACCATTTGCTTGTATGGTTTGTCAAAAGGCATTTAAGCGCAAAACATGCTATAAAAAGCATATGATTATTCATGATGACACAAAAAAATTAATTTGCACCTATTGTGATAGAAAATTTGCGAAAATGTATAATTTAAAAAGCCATTTAAAACAGCATACCGGTGAAAGACCTCATTGTTGTGAAGTTTGCGGCAAACTTTTTATTCAAATTACTTCTTGGAGAACGCATATGAAAAACCACCATGAAAAAGTTGTATAGACGTTAAAAATGTGTCTTCCGACATCTATTTGATGTAACAAAATAAAATAAAAATTTAAATATTTTTGCTCTCGCTTCAACCAGTAAAATGCCTTTGGAAAAAGCAAAAGTAACTATGATGTCATTGTTAGTACTCATTATTCATTCAAATAATATCTCGTGACATTCATTTTCTGCTTTTCAACATTTTTACATGGCCCATAAATTGTGAGTATTGCAGATTGCTACGATTCTAACTACGACTAAATTTGTGAAGTGTCGATTTATTTATATGCATATTTTATTTTATTAAAATAGTATGTTTTCCTACAAGAGACAAAAGCATTGTTTTTCCATGAATAAAAACGAATGAAAAACGTTTTTATCTCGCGTACGAAATTCGGTTTTTTCTACGTTAGCTGCGTTTTTTTCATTTGAGTCGGGGCAAAACCCCCGATATATCAGCCATACCCATTCACGCCATATGCAATAAACAATGAACATTGCCATATGCAAAAAATTGGATTAGTGTTTTTGATTAAATATTTTTGAATTTTTTTTATATGGAGTTTTATTTTTCCAGATGGCGTTATGAGCGTTATGGCGATTTTTTGAATTTTTTTATATTGAGTTTTAATTTCAATATGGCGCTATAAGTTCACGATTTTTAATTGTGCTAAAAAATGTAGATGGCTTCTATACCGGGGGTTTTGGTCAGGGTCAAGCAAAGAAAATAAACTACAAGGTATGCTATTGCGCATTTCATCGCGCAAAGTCTAAAAAACGTGACGTCACATGGTGAGTACTAATTTGAACTAAATTGTAATATGCGCGAATCTTACTAACGGTATCTTCTATTTTAAACCAAAAATTTTAATTTTGTGAAAATATAAATTAGTTTAAAGATCATTGTGCAATTTATAATTGTGGATGATTGTATTAATTGATAATTGTGAGTGAGTCCATTGAGTTTTTTTTAATAGTGAAGGTGTTTTATACATATTTTTTTAAAATTTAAAGTGGTTTTTTTTCGTTAGTCCAATAAACATTTTCTTGTGACTAAAATAATTATTATAGTGAGTGAAATTATTTATAAAAACAATAAAAATGAGGTGTGCAGTGTTTGGTTGTAATACTGACAACCAATCGAATAATTTTGATAAAAATATTAAATTTATTTCTTTTCCGAACAATATTGAGCTTGCCCAAAAATGGGTCCACTTATGTGGACGATCAGATACTATTAATATTAAATATGTAACGATCGCAATAATCGCAAAACAATAATAAAACCAAATTCATCTTCGTTTTCAATTCAATAAAAATGTATTTCATTAGTTTCCATTCATTTTCACATTAACAATAATTTAAAATTTTCTAATACTTAACTGCTAGTTAAATTTCAATTGTACTATAAAAAACAAACGAACGTACTAAATTTTTATTTCCAATTCTAACAAACAGATGTCGTTATTAATCTTTATTGAATTTCTTTTTAGTATTACCCGAGCTATTTTGACATGATAAGATGTCAAAAAGAATTAACAAAAACACATTTTTGTTTGAAAATATTGTCTTTCTGTTTTTGGGTCTTCAACCAAAATGTTGAATTGAGATTGTTATTAAACACTCAATAAAACGTATTAAAGAAAAAATACTAATTCCATTTTATTTTGAGTTTAAAAAGAAATTGTTTTAATTTATACAGAAAAAGGTTAACTTTGTTTTCATTAGTGTGTGATTTGGATGAAATATATATATATTTTTTAACAAAGTGTTTCATTCTGTTTTCATTAAGTTTATACTTAATTTATCATAAAGGAAAAAGATTGCTTTATAAAAGTGGCAGTATATGAAAAATAAAGTATCCAATGATGTTATCGAAAGTATGAGTAGTAAGGATAACAGTGATCGAAGCATATTACCACAGTTAGAAACAGTCGAGTGTATGGTGGATTTTCCGGTTGTAGAAACCGTATGGATTTAAAGCAAAATATGAAGTGGAAAGTTAAAGGATTAAAGGCAATGTTCAGTTGGGCATTTCGAACAACGAAGGTGTAATTCAGCAGCAGCAACTGATGTTCACAAATTAGTTCATCCAATACAGTTGGTTGATTAGTCAAGGGAATTGGAACACATAGACCAAATCTTCAATCAACAGTTATAAATTAAGGTACTTACAGTAAATATATTAATTTTTTTTATTCATTCCTCGTTCCCCTTTGGAATGATAGGCTAGATTTTTTTCAGATAATAGGAGATTCCCAAATTTAGGATTCTGTGGGGATAAACGCTATCCCGTAGCAATATTATTAATATTATTTTGTACGAAAGGTCCATAATAACAATCTGTCGCCGAACCAAAAACGGACCGGGGGAATATTTTGGTAATATAACACCGTGATTACGGTGGAGTTTTGTTACCGTTAGGTACGAATTTGTTGTGTTATTTAGAGCTATTTTCGGCGCGAAAAATATTTTTTTTTCATTTTTTTTCATGTATTTGGGCGGTGTCAACCGGTTTGGTTGACTTCGAACTTGTTTGGATAAGAACCAGTTGGGTTTTTTTTTTATATGTATATTTTTCTTTTTTTTCATTTTTTTTAATAATTTTTAAGAATTTCACAATTTGATAAATTTAAAAGGAATTTTTGAGAATTGAATTCAGCGGTAGTTGCAATAACGAATTCAAATGACTATTAAATGCTGCACAGGTACATTTAATTTTGGGATATATAAATATTTACTTGAAGAAGACAAATAATAAGCAATTCTAAGACTTATTAGAATTTGAAAGGAAATTGTATTCTGCTTTCGCATTAACCTTTTGGTCTTTGAGTTCTTGGTAGAGCCAGTGTTAAAAATACCATTATTTGTTTTTCTCTAATTAAATATAATATTCTAAAGATTAAATTCTAATTCTAACATTTAATTTGGTTTTTACAATAGTGTAGAATTGTATTTGGATTAACACCATATTTCTTACACTCAAAAATGCACACAGTCAGAAATTTTGGCTCGTTTAGGAGCAAGCGTCGGCCGGGGCCAGGAGAGTTGGGTCAGGCAGCGGTTAAGCCGGGTGTGAATGAGGTAGATGAAGTAATGCATGAGATTGTGAGTGAAGTGATGAATGTGGTGAATGAGAGGGAACAGGAAAAAATGAATGCAGAACTGAATGAGAAAAGGAATCAACTATATTTAGAATTGATGGATGACATAGCGAATGAGCAGTATGATGAATGGTTGGATGTAGTGATAAGTGAGATTGTAAATGAGGAAGTGAATGAGTTGGCGGATGGAGTGATGAATAAGGAGATAAATGAGTGGGCAGATGAGGTAGTGCATGGAGTGGAGGAAGTGGATGAGATGAATGAGGAGTTGGTAGGAGAAGTGGTAGTTGATGAAGTGAATGAGTGTGTGGATGAAGTGATGGATGCGCGAGAGAGATATCGATTGAGGAGGCTAGAAAGGGATAGGAAAAGGTGGAGGGAGAAAAAGAGTAGGAGGAAGAAGCAGAAGGCAGCGTGGTTGGCCGAGGAGGTAGAGTTCTCGTCAGTCATGCACGCTTATGCGGAGATATTGGCTGAAGAGAACGCTATCTCTGAGTCCAATCACAGGGGAGAGAACCCTCGACGGTGGTTGGGACCGCAAGTGGCCCCGGGAAATTGTGTGCATCTTTGAAATGTATTTTGTTCTGAATTTGGAAAAAAACCGTTTTGGGGCAGTAATTTTTTTCGGAGACTGGTTTTTTATACTGTCATTGTACATAGTGTATATAGTAGGTTAATTGTTGTATAATTGTACATATTTGTACATATTTTTGGTATATAGGAAGCGGATGTAGTGGTTTGTGTGGAGTGTTATGTTACAATAGCACCAACGAGATGAAATTAAGAAACCAAACCGATGAAACGATTTAGCCATTTGAACTTTTTGTGAGTAGCTTTGGCAAATATTATACATTGATAGGAATTGGATAGTAGATCATATTTAAATATTTATACATTAATAAATTAGATCTGGAATCTGATGCTCGTTTTAACGGTGCATTTTGGCCTGCGTGAAACAAATACATGATTTTAATTTCTTTACCACTAATGGTTATAATCGGTGAAAATCCTGTTTTGGTTGTGGTAGATTCGAACTATTTTTAATTTCGCGATGAAAATATTGTACATTCCACTACAGTTGAGCGTTTGTTAGAATTAATTGATTTTTTTTTGGGTGTTAATTTTTTTATTGTTGTGTAATGATTACAAGTGTGTAATTGATAATTTCTCTCAGCGGTACCTCTAACAAAGGATCCATGGGGCTTATCTCCTTAACATAATTATGTTCTTAGATCGCCTCTGTCCATTATGGACATGCGATCGAAGTTCATTGGTTTCTTCTCTTCATTTCAGAAGGAGTTTTCTGGTGATAAGGGAGTGACTACTGCTGGTCTGTACTTAGGTACAAACCAGTAGTACCATTCCCTGCACAGAGGCTTCTTTAACGAAATGAAGAGGAGAACCAATCATTTTTTTTTATCAGGATCGAGGCTTCACCTCACACAACTTCAACATTTTTCCACTCTTACATTTAGCTTGCAATAGACAGTTTTCATTAAGTTTAGGATTTGAAGTCTGGTGTTCGGGAGCGTTCTTCGACTATGGCATTAGTTTAATGGTAATTTATTTTTAGGTAGAACAACCGCAGCTGGGTCAGTAGAAATGGGCCTAGAGTCTAATCGTGACAGTTGCGATTGTTTTTGTTAGGTTGGGGAGATACTGTTCTGTAGAATCTGGTCGTTAGGGGCTTTTCTAGTCGGTTCTCACATGCATTGTTGGAGTGGGCTCGCGAACGCGATAATTCAAATACTAAATAAAATGGATATTGTAGCCATACTTACTTTTATGTGTCTCCAGACGAATCTAGATTTTGGGAATCTCTTATTATATTAAATAAAAATAAAATAAATCAAACAAATTTTTCAAAAAATTAAATAAATAATTTTTATTAAATAAAATAAATTTTCGTAAATTAAATTTTAGGTAACTAAATAATTTTTTTTAAATTTAAATAATTTTAGGTAATTAAATAAAATAAATTTTTTATTAATTAAGCAATACGTCAAGAAATAAATAAATATTTTTTATTTTTTTTAAAAAATAAATCAATATTTTGAGCTAGGGCGTTGCATCCAATAAATAAACATCCTTTTTGAATATTTTTTATTTTTCAATTTTTTTTAAAATAAATAAATATATTTTAGGGGTGCTATCGTCAATAACTAATTTTAGGTATATATATATATTTCAGTATATCTGAAATTAAATAAATAAATTATATTTTAATATACAATATCTTAGGAATTTCTGTAAAGATTCAGCAAAGATTAGCTACGACAGTTTTTTTGTTCCTTTACAAGTTTGGTTTTTACAAAAATTTTCTGTTTTTTTTGGGGCGTTCGTTGTTTTTTTCCGTTTTGCGGTTTTTATTGTTTTCACTTTTACATTTCCGTCGTACTAACTCTACATTTTTTTTTTTGGTTGTTGAGAATTGGTTTTATTATTGTTGTTTGATTTTGTGAATTCTGGATTTGATAAATTTTACCATCAAAATGTCAAACCAAATAGACGTTGACCATCCGTTCTATGGTCTAGAACCCAGCGAACTGCTGGTCGAATGTTTGGTTCGGGGTGTGAATTTCGGGGGGGCCGATTGGGCAGAGGAACTGCGAAACCATGCAGATCATGGGTCAGTTCCAATAACAGTGTCTCATGCGAGAGATTTGATTGAGGAATCTCAAATGGTGGTGCAGGCAGCACAACTTATTTTAAATCAAGTACGTCGACTTCAGTCACCGATTGATCAGACCCTCTTGGATGGTTTGGCGAATCGAGTGTTACATTATACGGGTAGGATGAATAGGTTGGGTCCTCGCAATGACTTGCAAGAAGCCCGCACCTACGCTATCTCACAATTGTCACGCGCTTGGAGTATAATAGGATCATTATCAACACGTCCAATTATGCAGAGTAAACCAGGAGTATCATCTGCTCCACCTGCTTCACCTGCTTTTCAACCAGATGAGAGATCCACACCGATCCCAGTACGGCCAATATCGGAAACAATAAATAGTCTGAATCGTCCAAACCAGCAACATCAGAGACGGTCAGATCAATTACCACCGGCTTATTTCCAGCAATCTGGGTTGAGAGCCGAGGACTTTGCAATACCACAATTGGGTCCATCACTCCAGTCTGAACATACACATAACAATCCAGCATTGGTACAACCACAACCACAATTAAATTATCCATCAGTACCACAGGTACAACTACCACCAATATATCCACCAGCTCCACTAACAGCACCACCACCATACAACCAACCTCCTCAGGTATGGCGTGACGCGGCTCCAGCGTTAGCACCAGTGGAGTACCGAGGGGTTCGTGGGAACAATTTGAGTCGTTATGACTCAAATTGGGTTCCAACCTTCACAGGGGATGGTCACTCTCCTGATATTCATGAGTTCATTCATAGAGTGGAGGCGGCTGCCAGAAGAGACCGTGTGTCATGGGACGACCTTAGGTCTATCATACCACGGTATCTGAAAGCAGCGGCCGACAGATACTATTTGAATTTAACTCATGAATATGAGGTGGTGACCTACCCAGTGCTAAGGGAGGGACTCCTACAGACCTTCGGTACGCTAACTGATGATAAGGCGATCTTGCGCGTTCTTCTGAACCGTAAACAAAAATCCAAGGAGAGCGTATACGAATATCTGGTGGAGATTGGTTCGTTAAACCGTCGCTTAGCACGTCCATTTGCTGATCGTGAAATGCTAGAGATTGCTCGGGAGGGACTGAGTGTGGATCTCAAAAATGCTACATTAGCAGCAACAATACACTCAATGGATGAACTTCGGACTTTATGTCAGAAGTTTGAACGTTTGTGGTCCACACCAGTTCCAACCAGAACATCAAATTTAAGAATTAGCGAGGTACAGCAAATGGATGATTATGAGGTGGATGCTGAACCAGAACAACATGGATATATTGATGCGGTGGATTCAACACAGAGACGGATATTGCAGCGACCTAGCATAACCTCTGACAACAGTCAACCTGGTCCATCAATATCCAGACAACCAATAGTGTGTTTCAGATGTGGAGTAAACGGTCATCGAGCTCCTGAGTGCTCTAAGAATAGAATTAAACTATATTGTTGGAAATGTAACAAGCCGGATGTTATATATGCAAATTGTTCATATTGTCACCCGTCGTTAAACTACCGTCCGAGAGTACATGCTTCGGGGATGGTACCCTCGGTTCAACATCCAATGAGCCCGAAGAAAACGACGAGAGATGTAGCAACGCAGGACGATCGATCACCACTCAGGAAACCAGAATAAAATCACCTAGTACATTTAATTTCCCATCATTACATCGAACGTATTTTAGACGTCTAGAACGTAATATTAGATATTGGAGGATGAGGAAATTATTTCGTAAAGCTTGTATTTCATCTATCCTTTCAGAAACAAAGGATCCTCGGCCGCGATTAACAATAAGGATTTTGGACAAACACATTTCAGGACTATTGGACAGTGGAGCGTCAATCACAATACTTGGAAGAAGTTCCTTGGAATTATTGGAGTCAGCAGGTACAACTTACCGTAAGTACACTTCGTGTATTCGTACGGCAGATGGTACTGCAAATAAAATTTTGGGTTACATAGAAGTTCCAATAACTGTGAATGGCTCCACTAAACCAATGCGGTTTCATATTGTCCCTGGACTACGAGAAGAGCTCTACCTGGGCATAGATTTCTGGGAGAAATTTGGTATTGTTCCTTCATTTGTTAGTGAACTGACTCGTACAGAGCCACAAAATTTAAATATACATAACCTCACCACTGACCAGCAACGAGAACTGGATATGATCAAGGATTCTTTCCCGTCATTTGAAGTGTCTGGACTCGAAAAGACTTCTTTGGTTGAACATGTCATCGATGTTGGTGATAATGCACCTGTTAAACAGAGGCATTATCCCACATCGCCGGCTGTTCAACTAAAGGTCTATGCTGAACTTGACCGAATGCTTCAAATGGGCGTGATCGAAGAGAGTAACAGTTCTTGGTGCTCGCCAGTGGTGTTGGTACAAAAAGAATCTGGTAAAAACAGATTATGTATTGATAGCCGTCGTGTCAATTCACTAACGAAAAAGGACGCTTACCCACTTCCCTTGATTGATGGCTTACTAGGTCGTCTAAATGGCACAAAGTACATTTCAAGTATTGATCTCAAAGATGCTTTCTGGCAGATTCCTCTGGCAGAAGCATCTAGAGACAAGACAGCCTTCACAGTGCCTGGTCGTCCATTGTATCAATTCCGGGTTATGCCCTTTGGATTGTGCAATGCTCCCCAGACAATGTGTCGGCTAATGCACAAAGTGATACCACATCAATATCACGAAAATGTCTTTGTTTATTTAGATGATCTATTGGTAGTCTCTTCCACGTTCCAGGAACATATGGAGTTGCTGTCCAAAGTCTCTTCATTGTTAAGAGCGGCTGGGTTAACCATAAACCTCAAGAAAAGCAAATTTGTTCTGAGAGAGGTGAAATACTTAGGATTTTTGGTTGGTGAAGATGGTCTTCGAACAGACCCTGACAAGGTAAGAGCTGTTGCTGAGTATCCAGC
Source organism: Diogma glabrata (assembly GCA_963693315.1). Classification (NCBI taxonomy): domain Eukaryota; kingdom Metazoa; phylum Arthropoda; class Insecta; order Diptera; family Cylindrotomidae; genus Diogma; species Diogma glabrata. The sequence goes on along the minus strand of OY856188.1, from coordinate 222,879,010 downwards.
TCCGTCAACAGTGAAACAAATACGTAGACTATTGGGAATGGCTGGTTGGTACCAACGTTTCATACCAAATTATGCAAGCGTGGTATCACCGATTACAGATTTATTAAAGAAAAGTTCTGGGAAATTGAAATGGACATTGGAAGCGCAAGCTGCTTTCGAAAATTTAAAACGATTGCTGACTACAGCACCGGTATTAGTAAACCCTGATTATAATAAAGAGTTCTTTATTAGATGCGATGCGAGTCTGACAGGGATAGGTAGTGTACTGTATCAGATCGACGAAGACGGACAAGAGTGTCCGATAGCCTTCATGTCGAAAAAACTTAATAAAGCTCAACGAAACTATTCTGTTTCTGAGCTTGAATGTCTTGCGGCAATTCTGAGTGTGAAGAAATTCAGGGGCTATGTTGAAGGTCACCGATTTACAATTGTGACTGATCACTCAAGTCTGAAGTGGCTTATGTCACAGAAAGACTTGAGTGGTCGTCTGGCTAGGTGGAGCCTAAAACTCCAACATATGGATTTTACCATTGTCCACCAAAAAGGTACCCAAAATATAGTCCCTGATGCTCTATCTCGTCTTTATGACGATACACACGAAGAATTGACGGAAGCATTAGTACATCACATTAATGAGATTAAAATCGACAATGAGGGTTATCGGCACAAGGAATATACGGATATGATAGCTAAAGTTCAATCATCACCAAAGGACTTTCCCTCAGTTAAAGTCGTGGATGATAAGCTATACATTCGTATTGAGCCAAAACCTGATGCAATACCCAACGATGTTCCTGTGTGGAAACTCTGGGTACCAAAACCGATGACTTCCAACATGATTCAGAAACATCATGATGATAGTACTGCTGCTCATGGGGGTGTTAAAAAGACTTTAGAATTACTTCGACGTCTTTACTATTGGCCGGGCATGGCGTCACAGGTACACAACTATGTTGTGTCCTGCGACACATGTAAACAAACAAAAGCCACGAATCAGATATTGCGTCCTCCGATGCAATATCAATTCGAAACAGCACGTCCATGGCAGAGAGTCTATATAGATTTTTTGGGACCGTACCCTCGTTCAACACTTGGGAATACGGTGTTATTGGTAGTTCTGGATCATGCTACGAAGTTTGTACTACTGAAACCACTTAGGAACGCAACTTCACCGAAGGTGAATGCTTTTCTGAAGAACGAAGTGTTTCTTACATATGGGGTACCAGAGTTTCTGCACAGTGACAATGGCAAACAGTTCACTAGTAGGAACTTTCAAAGTCTTTTGTCAGATTTCGGCATTAAACACATTAGGACCGGTGTCTATAGTCCTCAAAGCAACGCGTCAGAGCGGGTCAATAGGTCAGTTCTAGCAGCAATTCGAGCGTTCATAAAAGGTCAACATACCAAGTGGGATTCATTAATTGGTGAAATCGCTTATGCACTGCGGGCTGCAGTACATTCAGCTACCAAGTACTCACCTTACTATCTATTATTTGGTCAACATCCAATATCGGATGGAAATACTTACCAATTGTTGAGATCACTACACAGGCTTGGTGAAGATGCTGGTGAGGAAATAGAACGTGCTGATCATTTGACTCTGCTCAGGAATCGAGTTCAACAGAATTTGAAAGCAGCTTTCAAGAAATCGCAACATCAGTACAACCTGCGATCTAAACTACGGACTTTTCAACCACAACAACGTGTGTTTGTACGGCAACATCATTTGAGTGACGCTACCAAAAAGTTCTCGGCAAAATTGGCTCCAAAGTTCTTACCTGCAATGATTAAGACTAAGATTGGAAATGTACTCTATGAGTGCATAGATATGAGCGGTAAGAGTCTTGGAGTCCATCACGCGAAAGACATCAGAGAATGATGTCTGTTCGTTAGGTAGGGTCGTTCCTCTGGCTGGTTGTCGTCTCTGGGGTTCACATCTTCAGCATCATATATTACTGGTTGTATCGAGGTTTCAATGGTGCTGACGTTAGATGGATGGATGATCGATTTCGGTACTCACTGATAGTTCCTAGGAACTTCATGAGTATTGAAATTGATCATCGACCCTGACGCTGGTTACCATTGGTATCTCGATCCCAGATACAGTTTAATAGGTGGAAGTAGTTCGGTGGTTTTCTGTCATGGAGGGGATGGCGACGTTTTTGTGATTTCAAGAGTAAAAATCTTGGTTTCTACCTTGAATTCATGGTGTAACGATCGCAATAATCGCAAAACAATAATAAAACCAAATTCATCTTCGTTTTCAATTCAATAAAAATGTATTTCATTAGTTTCCATTCATTTTCACATTAACAATAATTTAAAATTTTCTAATACTTAACTGCTAGTTAAATTTCAATTGTACTATAAAAAACAAACGAACGTACTAAATTTTTATTTCCAATTCTAACAAACAGATGTCGTTATTAATCTTTATTGAATTTCTTTTTAGTATTACCCGAGCTATTTTGACATGATAAGATGTCAAAAAGAATTAACAAAAACACATTTTTGTTTGAAAATATTGTCTTTCTGTTTTTGGGTCTTCAACCAAAATGTTGAATTGAGATTGTTATTAAACACTCAATAAAACGTATTAAAGAAAAAATACTAATTCCATTTTATTTTGAGTTTAAAAAGAAATTGTTTTAATTTATACAGAAAAAGGTTAACTTTGTTTTCATTAGTGTGTGATTTGGATGAAATATATATATATTTTTTAACAAAGTGTTTCATTCTGTTTTCATTAAGTTTATACTTAATTTATCATAAAGGAAAAAGATTGCTTTATAAAAGTGGCAGTATATGAAAAATAAAGTATCCAATGATGTTATCGAAAGTATGAGTAGTAAGGATAACAGTGATCGAAGCATATTACCACAGTTAGAAACAGTCGAGTGTATGGTGGATTTTCCGGTTGTAGAAACCGTATGGATTTAAAGCAAAATATGAAGTGGAAAGTTAAAGGATTAAAGGCAATGTTCAGTTGGGCATTTCGAACAACGAAGGTGTAATTCAGCAGCAGCAACTGATGTTCACAAATTAGTTCATCCAATACAGTTGGTTGATTAGTCAAGGGAATTGGAACACATAGACCAAATCTTCAATCAACAGTTATAAATTAAGGTACTTACAGTAAATATATTAATTTTTTTTATTCATTCCTCGTTCCCCTTTGGAATGATAGGCTAGATTTTTTTCAGATAATAGGAGATTCCCAAATTTAGGATTCTGTGGGGATAAACGCTATCCCGTAGCAATATTATTAATATTATTTTGTACGAAAGGTCCATAATAACAAATATGCTCGTATATGTTCAAAGCATTTTGATGAAAGTAATCTTTCAAACAATTTGCAGCATATGTTATTAGGGTATATGCCGAAAAGCGCACGGTTTGTGAAAGAGGATGCAATTCCTACAGAAAATCTACCCAATAACACAATAAGAAAAGCCGACAAGCCAGTCAAAGATAGAGATCAGAGGCTTACAAAACGAATTCAAAAACAATTAGTATCCGAAATATTAAATCAAAACCGGTATGTAATTTTTTTTTAATTCAATTATTTAATCCAAATATAAATTTTGCGCCCGAAATTTATTAATATTTAAAATAAATAAGAAACAATTGTAAGTAAAGTTTTATTCAAAAATTTATGAAAATATAGTATGGTATTACTATATTTTCTTCATTATAAGTATTAAATAATTTATAGTGAATTACCAGCTATTGAAGATATAAATATAAATTTAGAAGAAAATAACAATCCAGTTTTATGTGAACCTGGTCCATCTCAAGTATTTGAATGCCAGGCGTTAAATAAGATTATTGAAAATTTAACATCTGAGTTAACGTAAAATATTTCATTCTCTTTTTAATTATTATTACATATTTGTAACTATATTTCAGTAAATTAAAAATCGAGAACCAAATTTTGACGGAAGAGAACCAATCTCTTAAACTGTTGATAAAAAACAATTCTAAGACTAAAAATTTGGAAGATAGTATTAGAAACATTTTTACGCCAGGCCAAATTAAAAAGCTTGAAACTCCTAATAAACGAGTAAAATGGTCGCAAGAAGATATTTCGAATGCTATAGCAATACATTCTGCTAGTTCCAGAGCTTATCGTCTTCTATTAAAAAAAAATGTATCCACTGCCAGCTATGTCTACTCTACGTAGTTGGTGTGGTAAAATTGAAGTTGAGCCGGGGCTGCTTAAAGAAATTTTGTCAATAATGGAGAATGTTTTAATGACTCCATTGGATAAGATTTGCGTTCTTTCTTTGGACGAAATGAAGATAAAACGCAAATTTTTATACAATAAGTCCTCAGATGAAGTCGTAGCACCCGCCAACTACGTCCATGTAGTTATGATAATAGGTATTTTTGGTAATTGGAAGCAGCCTATATTTTATAATTATGATTGTAAAATGACCAAAGACCTTTTATTTAATATTATAAAAGCAGTGGAACGAACTGGTTTTCATATAGTTGCTATGGTTAGTGATTTGGCTGGGTGCAATACCCGTTTGTTATCGGAGCTAGAGGTATCTGTAAATCATTCCTGGTTTCAAAATCCAGCAAATGAAATTGAAAAAATATATGTATTTGCTGATGTGCCATATTTAATAAAACTGATCAGAAATAATTTTGTAGATCATGGTTTTGAGATAGATGGTGATTTTCTTACCAAAAAAACCATTGAAGAATTGCTACACCATACATCGGTTTCAGATTTGAGCATCGCAAGTAAAATTTCGACCGAAAATCTTACAGTGAGCAATTCAGGACGTCAAAAAGTTAAATTAGCCACAAAATTATTTTCTCATACCATTTCCCAAGCCATTAGCAGATGTGGCACATTAGGGCTTCTCGAACCGGATTCTTGGATTAAATGTGCCGAATTCTTCAAATTGGTAAGGGTCTTTCTATTTTACTTACAAATATGTTTTAAGATAATAATTATATATTTTCTCTTAAGGTTAATGACTGGTTTGATTGTTTAAATGTTCGCGCACCTTATACTGATAGTCGAGAGAGAGTGCAAGGATTTGGATTATGGGAAGATCATTTTAATATTTTAGATCAAATGAACGATGTAATGCTTAATATGAAAGTAATCGGAAAAAAGTCATTGCTACCATTTCAAAAAGGTATGCCTAACAATTTTATTTTATTTGTACATTATATAAAATATAGCATGTTCTAAATGTTAATTGTTTATTTTAGGTGTAATATTTTCTAATAAATCAGCGAAACTACTCTTCGAGGACCTGAAGAAAAAATTTGATATAAAATATCTTTTAACTTATCGATTAAACCAGGATGTGCTGAAAAATTTTTTTGGTGTGATAAGAGCTAAAGGAGGACTTCATGACCACCCAGATGCTCTAGAATTTAAATATAGATTAAGGTCATACATTCTTGGCCGAAACGAAGGGTCAATATCGTTTGAGGGCAATACCCCAATAGACGATACCCCTGACCTGGACAAGGTCTCAAGTTTAAGCAGCTTTTGTTTGAGAACAATCATACCAAAAATGGAAATGAATTCGAAGATATGAGACCTGCACCTGAAGAGTTGGAACCATTGCACTACGATGGTCTGGAACATTTAGCAGGCTACATATGTTTTAGATTAAAAGATCCAAGTTTAATAGTTGATCATTCTAATGATCAATATTATACTTGGACTAACCATCTCACAGAAGGAGGCCTTAAAAAACCTTCCCCGCAGATGATGAAAAGCATAGAACAGCTCGAGTCAATATTTAATGACGTTAATAACAATTCACTCTTAGTAAGAAAAGATTACATAAAAAATTTAATAGACCTTTCAAAAGATGTTGACTGCGACGAGAAAATTAAAACAATTTTCTTCAGGTCTAGAATGTTTTTTCGAATGAAGGAACTAAACCAAACAATTTTAGACATGACCACGAGAAAAAGAAAATTTAATAAAATAATAACTTAAATTATATTTCTCGCCTATCTCGTAAGCTTAATTTACAGTTAATAATTATTTATAATTGAAATTTCCCAAGAAAAAAGTCAAATACCTATATATGATCCTCATAATCAGATTTTCCATTCTCATTCGAATTTATATTTTTCTCGTACATTTTTCCGTTAACAAATATATCGTTTATTTGAAAAAATAAGTTAATTACATATGTACTTTATTTAAAATAAAATATTTTATTGTTAAAATAAAATATTTTATTGTTAAAATAAAGTACAATAAAGCCGTTTTCGATTTAAATTCTATACATTTCATTGAAGCAAAAATTATTCAACTCACTGAGTGACGTCATGCGCAGAAAAAACCAAAATAGAAATTTTAACAATCATACCTTTCACTAATAATTTAAATAAAAACGCCAATTTCTTGTTAACCAATAGTTTTATTTACTATATACGTATTTCGAAAGCTATGCTTTCATCGACAGTAGTATATATCAAAACTAAATTTTAGAGTACATTGTAATTGAGTTATATACAAACGGTTATCCTTAAAAATATTAGACCTTCAAAAATATAAAACAACAAACATTCAAATACTTAGATGCTATGACAAATGTAAAACCTAATTAACAAAAAAAAAAAATTAAATATGACAAAACAATAAAAGGGTGAAAAGGGGATGGATGTCTTAATTATTACAAAAAATTTTTTTATAAATTGATGAATGGACTAATTACAAAATAAGATTGAACATTCTGGATTTAATATTTCCTTCTTTTGAGTTCATCAAAATACCTGGGTTTATTTGATTTTGTTCTTCAATAAAAAATGACTCATATGCTTCAAGATATTTTGGATTATTCACTTGTTTAATGAGTTTCAATTTTGTTGGATCCGTCGAATGGTTATTTTCAAGCATGTGAGCTGCGACACTGGAGTTTTCTGGACGTTTATGTTTAATATCAGCTAGATGTTCCTTTAGTCGTTGTCCAATCATTCTTTGTGATAATCCTTTATAAAATTGATCACAGTCATTGCAATGAATTTTATAAACACCAGGTTCTCACTCGGGCTGGTTTTGGTTTTAGAGGGGGCAATAAGATCTTTTAATTTATTCTGGCTATTTGTATTGGCCCTGATTCGAAGCCAACTTTTTTGTTGTTCACTCTTGTGAATCCGTTTGGACTTTTATAAATTATGACGAATAAATATATATTCCTAAAAAAAAATTTGCGGGATGGACGGAATTATCCCCACACGAACCTTAAAAATTTTGGGAATCTCTTAAGTTTTTATACAATTAGCCTGTCATCAAAAAAACTAAGTTGAAACACATAAAAAGATATAAATTCAATACTAATATAAAATTAGAAAAATACCTTATTTTAAACTGTTGATTGATGAAATCCGATTCTGGTTCACTAAATTCTTTTCTCATAGTCCACATATATTCGTTGTAATCTTGTTTCACAGCAGTTGATGATGACGCAACTACTCTATAACTCAAAACCTCTAAAACTGTTAATATAACACAAGGGTGTTGTAAATATACAAATGTCGATTCATCACTGTATCCACCACAAGGAAATCGATTTAATTGCTCTATATCTGCAGCTTTTAATCCAGAAACAAGTACCCTCCAAGGGTATTTGTTGCTTATTTTATTGTTTATTTCCCTTGTTGTTTTCAGAGTAACAATACACATATATTTGAGTTTTCAATAAATTAAATTAATGAAATTTTATTTTATTTTTAACAAGATCATTCCAAACTATAAAATCGAAAATATTTTTCAATCACTTTTATATTGAAGTTATATTAATTGCATTATTTCACAAGTGATTATTATAAAAAAAATACAATGATAAAACATACAATCACTTTTATATTGAAAATTATATTAATTGCAATATTTTTTTTTTTACTATTTTTACTTTGACTAGATGTGATCTTTTGAAAAATCAAAAACCGGAATGAATCTACATCAAATTGTTTTTTAAAAACATCGACTTAATTTTTAAAACAAAAAATGTGATTTTTTTCCATTTGACAACTTCTAATGAAAATCAAAATCGTGTAACACCAAGATTCAGCAAAAGTTAGTAACGACATCTGTTCGTTAGAAATGAAAATAAAATCGGTACATTCGTTTGTTTTTGTAGTATATTCGAAATTTAACTAGCCGTTAAGTATTAGAAAATTTAAAAATTATTATTAATGTAAAAATGAACTGAAACTATTGAAATAAATTTTTATTGAATTAGAAACAGAAGATGAATTGATTTTATTATTGTTTAGGTGAATATAGCGGACGTTACATATTGTTTACAATGGTGATATTGGATTTTTTGAAAATTCTCTACAATTTGTTGTTGATTTCTTTATTGTACGGTAATGCAATTCTTAATGATTTTTGTTTAGATTCTGGAGTAAGTTTTGTGATGTTTTGTAACCGACTTTTTCGACGTTTTTTGTTGTAAATATTGTTAACAAACTCGTTACTGTAACCGTTTCTTCTTGCGATATTCCTGATGTTATTTAATTCCTTGATGGGGAAACGTAGGTTTTGATTTTATAAGGCTGGTATGGTCATTTTAAAACTTATAAAGAAAATTTATTCAAAATAAAAAAACTCAAAGATACTTTATTAAATTTATTTAAAATCAATTTTAATATGATTTGTTTTCAACATGATTTCAATAAATTTGCTTAAAATTAATTTTAAAGCAATACCTACGATATAAAATCCATATTTTTTAAAGATTAGATGTTTACAATTTTTTATTAATTATCAATTATTTTATTTCACGCCATTTGCAATTATCAAAGAACATTGCCATCTGTAAAAAAATAGTCCCTGCTTAAATTTTTTTGAAATTTTTTATATGGAGTTTTATTTTTCAAGAAACGTTAAGGCGTGCTATACACCTGAGCTAAGCTATGCGAGCTATGTTTTTAAAAAAGTAATGTTTTAATGCGAATAAAGCTTTTAAATAAAAATGTAATGTTTCCGTTTTTCTTTTCTTTTTTAAATGTTTTGTTTCCATAATGTTTTTTTCTATAATTACGTTATATACATTATTTTTTAAAAACAGTTCGCATATTTCGCATAGTTTAGCTCAGGTGTATAGCGCGCCTAAATCTTTTTTGAATTTTTTTTATATTGAGTTTTAATTTCAAAATGGCGCTTCAAGTTCACGATTTTTTTTCTTCTCAGCTCAGTGCTGCCAACAATTTAAAATATAATATTTTTTTTCTTTGCTTGACCGACATCGTTTTTTTCAAACCTTGACCCTGACCCAAATGAAAAAAACGCAGCTAGTATAACGCAGATTTTTCTACAATATTTATTGTAAATTATTAAATTAGAAAATGACAACATAACATTCAAAATTCATTTTCTATTTTTTCATGATTGGTCCACGCCGATTTCATGTGATGATTACCACATATTTTATACTTCGTGAGGCGCCTGTCCTTGACGAGTTCTTTTGTTCTGCCATTTTTCTCGATTCGGCCGCTTTTTCGTTCGGCAAGCTTCGAAAAATGCCGATTGCCCGGGATCTTGTAATTTTATTTTTTTTAACTGTTTTTTTAAAATTTGTTTTAGAACACGAGGGTAAGTAACCTTGTCCGACAAAAATTTGTCTGCTATTGTCTAGTCCGACAACCTGGGGTGCGTTTCGAAATTAACTATGGTTAACCATGGTAAACTTTACTCTACTAAATGTCGTTTCAAAATTAACCACATAGTAAAAAATTTACTGGATGACAGATAAACCATCGTTTCAAAACTACATAGTTTTACTGTCATAGTAAAGTGTGACGTCACTATTTTAACTTTCTTTTACTCTAATCGATAGTAGAGTTTGTTAAGGTTCTAATGTCAAAACGAGTAAATATTTAAAATGACATGTCAACCGATTTATAAAACAAATTATAATTTTTTATAATAAAAGAAAGTTTTAATTGTTGTTGAAAAAAAGTGAGAAATTATATTGTTTTGTGAATATATCGTATATTTAATTATTATAAACTAAGTATTTAATAATTTTAGTGAAATATGTTAGTTATTTTTATTTAATTCTGAAGACTGAAAAATAAATTATAGAAATAAAAAACAAACATTACATTTTGAGTTTTATTTATCGTAGTTAGCATTAGTTTTTTATTCATTTGAATTTTTAGCGGTCTTTTTCTTTGACAATTTAATTTTGACAGCTTTACCATGGTAATTTTCATTCTATATGTGACGTCAATATTTTAACTTTGACATTATTACCATGGTTAACCGTGGTTAATTTCGAAACGCACTCCTGCACACAGAGCCGTCTTAAACCTTTCGTAGGCCCTAGGCACATTACAATATATATTATGAAAAAGAAATTAGTACACCCAAATTTTTTTCTGAACAGCATAATTTGGATTGGATTTTCAATATTGTAATTTGAATTTTCAATTGTCTTGGAATAGTTGATTGCGCATAGCACCGTTAAATATAAGTTTGCATAATTTGTGTTATTTTATGAATATGGGCATTTTTTTACAAACCGAACACCTTTTTGACCAACATCCAACACATTTTGGATTTGGCTGAAATTTGTTTGTGGGTTTTATATTGAAAAAAATATATACGTGTTCCAGATTTTTTTTTATTTTTTTTTTGGAAATTAGAGTGGTTTTAAATTTCGAGTTTCGTAATTTTTTGCTTGCAGACTTATTTTAAAAAACTAATGACTTCGGTTCTATTAAGATAGAAACTTCTATTTTAATTTATTTTTAAGTAAAAGGATGCAATTTAAACCAAAAAATAAAATCAATAAAAATTATTAACAAATTCTTATTGTTATAAACAAATAAATTGTTAAAATCGATTTTTAGTCTTTGCACCACCCACGTGATGAGTTTTTAGTATGACCATCGTATTCTAAGTTTAATTTTCTACAAAAACCGTATTTTTTTATTAATGGAGAAATTATTTTTACTGTTAGAAATAAATTAATTTATCGACCGCGGGACGACAAGAAATTCCATAAATGGGTCATTCTTTTACATACCGAACAGATTAGGACAAATTCTGACCAACACATTTCTGATTTAGCTTATTACGGGTTCTATATCGAAAAAAAAATATACGTGTGATTTTGTTTTTCTTTTTATTTAGAATTTAGAGCGGATTTAAATTTCGAGAATTTCGTGATTTTTGGCTTAAAGACTTATTTCCAAAAAAAGCATCTTTTAACTTTAAAAGAAAACACAACAGAAATTTCTATCTTTGATAGAACCGAAGTTATTAATTTTTGAAAATAAGTCTTCAAGCCAAAAATTACGAAATTCTCGAAATTTGAAACCGCTCTATTTCCAAAAAAATCTTCGAACACGTTTATATTTTTCGATATAAAACCCCTAATAAAATTTCAGCCAAATCAAAAATGTATCGGTCAGATTTTGTCCAAATCTGTTCGATTTGTAAAAGAATGCATGTGAATAACTGCATTAATGAATGTGCATTATTCAAACAGATCTCAGCGTGCGAATTTTCAAACTTACATCATTCAAGGTTTAATTTTCTACTTTGTATTTATGTCGAATTCGTTTTGCCAAAAAATTGCTCCGATACGCTCCTTTTTGCTCTCAGATCAATTTTTTTGTGACATTACATGTTCTATATGTCCAAACAAGTGATATTTTTGCCCTAAAAGATATTTTTGAATCTAGATTTTTAGCTAGAGCAAAGCATAAAATACAATAAATAACACAATAGCTATATATGTATTAAGTGCGTAAAGTATGCCTTTTCCGCGTGAAAGTGAAATTGTTACTCAAGGCGTTAGCCGACAGCAACAATCACTCGAAAGCAAAAAAGATAATTTATGCCCGAATTGCATACAAGATTTTTTGTACGAGTAAGATTCTGTATTGCTTGCATAAATTAAAATACATATATTTACACAGAAACAGTACAATATTTTTTGAGAAAATTGTTTAATCCAAGTAGTTTTGCTTTTCATATTAATTTTTTAAATTTCTATAGCAACCAATTTTTTTAAAATTTCTATATTAATTTATTTAAAACATTTTGTTTTTCAGTTGTATTTGAGCTATCGTATCAGGGGCGTCAATTGGGTAGGGCTGGGGGGGGCATTGGCCCCCCCCAAGGATCTGATACTATCAATAATTCAATACATCGATTCAATAAAACCATCCAATCGTGGAAGAATTATACACTATAAAAATTTCAATGCACGGTTATTTTGTAAATTCGTCTAATTTTTAGAAGATTTACTTAACTAATATACCAATTTTATCGCATACTATTAATTGAAATATATCTGATAATATAATTATTACGTTACATATTATTTTGGCCCGACTAAAGTACAGTTCATCGCAATATTCAAACCGTTATCGTTCTTTGTATCAAGGACTAGAGCGCCGCCGATACGAAAGGCGGTCGTATTGCTTCTAATCTTCTGATGTAATCAGTTTTATAGACAAAACACGATCGTTCTTCCAAAAACGCCGTGGGTGCGTATTTTAACAAAATTCTATCGTACTATAAGGTGCGCGGCATTACCGCTTTTAGAAGAACGATTGTGTTTTGTTTATAAGATATTCGTGTCTAAGCCAGAGGAAACAAAATATTTCATTAGTATATGGCTCCTCGAGAGTTCATAGTGCAGTATTTAACATTCAAATTTCAATTGTTATTGGCCATTGGTAATTTATATAAACTTAAAAGTAAGTACATGCAGGAGAACACAACCTAATTATTTTTTTTTTAATAAAATGTGTTGTGTAGTAGGAATTACAATATGTGTCACAATAACACTTAAAAACCTTTTAAGACCAAGGTCCCACAACAACATACGTTCGAAGGTGTTGATGGACGTAAATCTTTCTTTTTTTGTTTTTTATGTTTTTTGTTAAAGAATGGATAACTAAACAAAAAATCCTATCACTGACAAAATATGACATAGGCCAATATTTTATGATAGAATAAAGAAAATAAAAGTAAATTAAAAAGTAAATAGCAAATTTTGACAAAAATTTGCTGAAACAAAACAAAAATGTAGTTGTCAATAATCCAGCCGGTTGCATATATTCCTTGATCCTGTGACGCACCATCTTTCTTAATGATTAAAGCCCACACATAGTTATATGAAGGCTCGTTTTTTGAAGGAAGCAATAGCGTCTCATCATCAAGGATTATTTCACAGCTAAGATTGAGGGTGCTACCGTTGACTGAATACAGTTCATCCGCCACCACCCCTAAGATGTCACTTTGGCTAGTGATATCTCACTGCTATTGCCAGTGGTATGTGATATCTCACGTTAACTCGTATGTCAATAGCAGGGACTGGAGTACGCGGGTTTGTCACACCCGTAGATCAAAAATAAAAAAAAAATTTTAAACAATAAAAACTGATCCCTCCATGCCCCACTTATTTTGAGAACCCTGACTGTTTGGCCCTGTTTTTTATCTATATCATATTGTACAAACTTTACAACTTTTTTAAAAACAATAAATTAAAAACAATTCTAAATGTAAAATCCTATAACATATCTAAAGTTTTCTTGATAGTTGTGCTAATTTTTACAAAATGAATGAAAATAATTACGGGAGTAATTTAAATTTTTTGTGTTATTTCCAGTGATTTTATAATAGTGAATGTTTTATAATGGACAAGCAATATTTTCTAACGACACGAACAAATTAAGTTATGTAAATATTTTCAAAATATGTTATGAAAACTTGCTGACAAATTCTTTTCGCTATATGGACTATAATTTTTAATTCACAAAATATCAAAAATTATATGTTTGGTTGGTTATAATAAAATCTAAAACGTATCCTAAACGTCAATCTTTGTTCATTTTTTTTTATACAGGGAGGGAGAAACTTTTATTTTTTGTGGTAGGTTTTTCTTATAGATTTAAAAGAAGCTCGCAATAATTGTACAATTTTGAATCAAATGAAAAATTTACGCACGTTTATGGGTAGTAAACTGACCAGACGTCCCACGCTGCGTGGAAATGTCCTACATTTCGTTGCGTTGTCCCACGGAGAAATTTGTCCCACGAAACAAATATTTCCACCACATTTGCCCGCATTATAGAAATAATCAAAAAACCTTATATCTACCTACGTACAGTTTGCGCAATATCTTAGTCAAAGCAATGGCTTCGCAGTTTTTTCTTGCAGTTTGTATGATGTTATGTATATGTTGATTTAACTATATTAAGAGAACAAACCAGTGCAATATTTTTTTTAGTAAATAGTGTTTTAACTATAATTTTCATAGAAATACTAAACTCAGTTTTTTTCACTTCAATAATTTACATTTTATTTTGCAAATATCTTTTGATGTCTAACTCATCTACCTCAGCGAAAATGTTTCTTTGTTTATAGAAACATCTCCCCGGTGTATATACGAGAGATCGAAAGTATATTATGAAAAATAAAATACAAAATATTTTACTTAAAAAGACGCAGTTTTCCGTATAAATTCATAAACATTTAAATTTTCAAAACAGAGTTTACAATTTTACTTTATTCGAGCACTCATTTCAATCCTTTGAAATAATATTCAATAATTAAAATGTTCATAATTTGAATATCGTTCTTACTCGTAAGAGTAAAATTTTTGTTTTATCGATTTTACTCCTTTGGAGCAGATTACATTTTCCTGTTCTTTTATTCGATTTGCAAAAGAACAAAATTAGTCATCCTTTATATTAATTTTTCTAACAATACATGAATAATTGAACGAATCATTCGAAGCATTTTACGTTGGAAAGCATCAAATTTGAAGCAAAAATAAAAGTTTTGAGTATTTGAAAGAAAATATTTATTGCAATTTAGTAGCAAGAATGATATTTTACTATTTTCACTCCTCTGTGTGGGAGTGTTATATTTTTTTAAAGCTACGCACTCTGAAAGAATAAAATAAAGGAATGATATAAGTAGCGTTTCAAACTCTGTTTAAACACACTTTAACTAGGTAGCTCAAAAGTAAAATTATTACTTTCTAATTTCTAATTTTTTTTCTCAATAAAGAACAAACAAAGTAAACAACATAAAAACTTGATAAATGGTATAGATTTGCAAAAGATAGAACGAGAGGTATACTATATACCTCTTATACTTACAGAATACAGAAAAGATATTATTTATTTAGTAAAATTAAAATAAATTGTTTCAATTGTTTTGCAGTCTTTACTTGTGTAACAAAAGTTTTAAGCTACTATAAAAGGTAACTTTATACTAATTTTTAAAATTATATTTAAAAAGTTCTCCTGCAAATCAAGACGGATAGAAAACGTTTACGTAAATTCTCATACGATATTGAATTGGACTATCCTTTTATAAAAAAATCAAAATATAACGACGCAAAAGTTTATTGTATTACCAGTCGGAGTGAATTTGCAAATTAACAGTGGACATTATGATATTAAAAGACATATAGATACAGATAAACATAAAAAAGCGTTGCTATAAGCCGCCAGCTCCAGTAGCTTAAACAAGTTTTGTTGTTATTTTGTTTTCTTGTTGTTATTTAGCATTGACAAAGAGCTAGTTGCAATTTGCGCTGATAACACGAGCACCAATTTTAGTGGTGTCAAGTCAAGGGGTGAAAATTTAAAAGCAAGCTAAACGCGAATTTAAACCAGAATGTATTGGGTATTGGATTCGCAGCCCGTATTCTAAATAATGCAATAAAAAGTGCTGCTGAAATGGCAGGGTTAAATAAATTTGGATATTTTACTGTCTTTACTGGTTTAAGTTGAAGGAGTTCTGCGGCAAAAGTAATGTCAAACATAACCAACTTATTGGATACAGTGAAACTCGCTGGCTGGCGGTAATGCCAGCACTAGAAAGAATTTTAAAAATGTACGAACCACTGTAAGCACATTTCCTAACGGTTGAAAAATGTCCAATTAAAATAAAAGAATTTTTTGTAGAATTAAATAGTAAACAGATAGTAAAGGAAAGCATTAAATAGTAAATTTATGCACAATCTAGTTAGCACGTTTTCACCGTCCCACTTTCTCGCAATAGAAATTCTAATTAGCTAGTATTTGGAAGAATGTTTGCATTTTGTCCCACATTTTAACGATTTGGCTCTGGTCAGTTTAGGGTAGACATAACTCTTTCTCTCTGAGACATATAAAGGAAAACAAACAAACAAACAAAAAAAACGATTCGACATAAGAGGAGTCACGTAGGGATTGCAATCCCGTGGTGTTTTATGGATCCTGGGACTACGTGACTCATAAATTTTAAATCTCGGGATGCCTGGGATCGTATAGAAAAACCATCCTTTTTTATGCTGCACGATCTGCTGTCGTTTACAAATTCACTCTCTGAACAGTTACAAAGCAAAGATATAATAATTTCTAGCACAAGCGCTTTAATTAAAACTACTTTCTTGATGCTTAAACAATGCAGAGATGGTACTAAATTTAAAATTATTTTTAACAAATGAAGGGATTTTACAGAACTTTGCGGCATTCGCTTCAATGAAACAACACCAGAAGACAAAGATCTAGCAGAGTAACCAAGGTTAAGGTGACCAGATGTACTATTTTAAAGAGTATTATACTTTTTTCGAACAGGTTTTACTCTTTACTCTTTTTTTAAGCAAAATGTGTTAAATATACTCTTTTACAAATTTATTTTTTTACGGAAAATATATTACAAAATAGTGGAATGGAATCAGAATGGAATACATTGAACGTTTCCATATTTCAGAAATGGAGTTTTATCATCAAAACAATTAGAATCAATCAACCTAATTTAGCTGGGATTGAGGAGATTATAGAATTTTTTTTGTATCTCCCAGGCACTAATTCTGACTGTGAGAGAATTTTTAGGACGAAAGAGATTGGACGAAAGAGAAAAGTCAATTAACAGTCAAATCCCTAGAGAACGTTATGATGATCAAGAATAATATAAAAATGTCTTGCAGTGAATTTATAGAAGTAATCTAATTTGACACCGAATTGCTAGTAAAAAGTGCCAGCAGTGAAAAATACCTTTAATTATTATTAAAACGCAATTATAATCTTAATTTACCATTTTATAGTATTTTTTATTTAATTGATACAGAGTATGAATTTTCTGTATTTAATGTGATAAACCAAAAGAAATTATTTTAGTTTTAATAAATGTAAACAATGTTATTCATGAAATAAAGATTGAACTACAAGCCAAAATTTAAAACTCAACTGTTTTATTTTTTATTTTTTATTTAAAAATTAAGTCGACCTCTTCTAGTGTGCTTCCATATGGGGTATATGATTATGAGGTACTATTTCAGTTTCTATACTCTTTTCTGATTTGAAATATCTGGTCACCCTAACCAAGGTAGCTCAAAAGCATTTTATTTTTATTTCTTAGTCCATGCATTTAAATGCTTTTAAATATATGTGTGTATAAAAATGTGTATGCTATGTTTTACGAAAAAAATCTTTTTATGTCATTTAAATTCTCGCCCCCCCCCCAAGATTTTGGTGAAATGACGCCACTGTATCGTATAGATATGTATATTACAGGTTTTGCAGTCCAAATTCAACATTTTGCAAATCAAATTCAACATTTTGCAATTCAAATTCAATTTTTGCATTTCAAACTCAAGTTTTTGCAAATCAAATTCAATATTTTTCAAATCAAATTCAACTTTTTGCAAATCAAACTCAATTTTTTGCAAATAAAATTGAAGAGCAAAAAATTAAATTTGATTTGCAAAAAGTTGAATTTGATTTGCAAAAAGTTTAATTTGATTTGCAAAAAGTTGAATTTGATTTGAAAAAAGTTGAATTTGATTTGAAAAAAGTTGAATTTGATTTGCAAAATGTTGAATTTGGACTGCAAAACCTGTATCGTGTTTTGTAAAATATATTTTGAATAATCGTTAAATTCAAGTAATTTTTTGTTTGTTATTTTTTTTCTAAATTTCCTCCAAATTATTTAATATTAATTATATATAAAACTACAAACAAACAAATAAGTAGATTAAACAATTTTCTCAAAGTAAAATTTCACAAAACACATATGTCTGTAAATATATGTATGTTTTTTTGGAAATAGCCACTATGTATTTTGTTTTTTTGAGTTCATTTGATGTTGTCGAAAATATTTACACTTTAGGGCGTAAAATAGTAATAGTAATAGTTTGGGCTTTGTTATTTCAATTTTAGGCATTGTTTTTTCAATAGGAAAAAATGCCTGCCTTACGCACAATTTTTGAATCGTAAAAGTGCATTTTACAGTTTAATCGTACATAATACATTTATATGTCTCTCAAAATTAGTAAACAAACAAAACGCCATTTACTTATGATTTTTAAAGTGAAATAGTTATTGTTTAAATAAAAGTTTTTTTTAAATCGTGTTTTAAATTAAAAATTAATAACAATAATAGAAATAAAATTATTTTGTTTTCTTTGTATACATATGTACATATTTTATTTTTTCTTCGTAGGCCCCCTTAAAGTTCGTAGGCCCTAGGCACAGTGCCTATGGTGCCTATTGGATAAGACGGCTTTGCCTGCACATACCAAAATGTCAGTTGTCGGACTCGACAATAGCAGACATATTTTGGTCGGACAAGCTTACCGTCGTGTTCTAAAATAAATTTCCCACCTCCCCACAGTTAAAAAAAAAATGTGGTAGCAAATTTAAAAGATCGCGGGCTATCGGAATTTTTCGGAGCTTGTCGAATGAAAAAGCGGCCGATTTGAGGAAAATGGCAGAACAAAAGTTTTCGGACTCGTCAAGTGCAGGCGCCTTACGAAGTATAAAATATGTAGTAATCATTACATGAAATCGGCGTGTGGGCCCAGGGACTAATAGCAAATACAATTTGTTGTTTAGCGAAAATGATTTTACACTACCGTCTTCCCCCGAAAACAACGCCTAGGCGTTGTGTTCGAGGGTGAGCAATTTTTCGACTTTTTTAAAAAGTGATATAATTATTCGAATAGAACACTGTTTCAAATAGAACGCTATCTCGAATAGAACGCCACTTTTCGAGTAAGCGATTTTTTAAAAAATTTAAATTTAATTAAAACTTTTGTTGTAAATAAAACATAAGTTAGTAGTTCAGGTAATATGTATATGGTTATATGATTTTGTATGTGTTGTACATTGCCATTTTATTCTGTATCCAATTTTAAACCGAAAAATTTATTCAATTTTAATAAAGAGTTTGTGCCGGTGTTATTAGACACCTCCAATCGATTGAATTGCTGAAGGAATTGATTGTAGCCAATTGGTCTAATATTCAGTAAATCGTCAAAAGTAGAGTCAAAACAACAGAAAAAGCAATTTTTTCGACATTTAAAAAATACATAATCAAAATCGAAAATTTAAACACAGTCAAATATGTGCAGATTTAATTTTTTATTATTTTTAACGTTTGACCACAAACCGCAAATAACAAAATATCGACGGCTACAGAGCATTTACATGTAACTACATTTTTGACAATTTTAGAGGAAGCGAAAAAAAGGTTTCATTGCAATTCTTAGTAACCTTGAAAGTAAAATTAATTGTTAATAAATCAAAAAAAATATATTAAAAGTGATGAACTGATATTTAATTTAACAGGTAATATCGTTGTTATTTATTTTGTAGATACATGGTTGTGAATAAAAAATTTTATAATGCAGAATTGTGTATCTGCATTTTCGAAGTAAAACAGTGAAATTTTTTGTGCAATGCTGTCTATATTTTTTTTATTTTTTTTTTAATAAAATGTGATGTGTAGTATTTTAATAAAATGTGATGGCATTACAATATGTGTCACAACAACACATAAAAACCTTTTAAGACCAAGGTCCCACAACAACATGCGTTCTAAGGATGTTAATGGACGCAAATCTGTTTTTTTTCTTGTTTTTATTTTTAATATTTTTTTGTTAAGTAATGGATAACCATAAATCCTATCACATATAAAATATGACATAGGCCAATATTTTGTTATAGGATAGGGAAAATAAAAATAAAATAAGAGATAAAAAGCAAATTTGTTTTAAAAATTTGCAGCAACAAAACTAAAATTGGTTTGCCAATAGTCCAGCCAATGGCATAATCCTTGATTTTGGGACGCAGTATATTTTTCAATGATTAAAGCTCAGATATATAGTTATATGAAGGCTCGTTTCTTCGAGCAAGCTACAGCGTTCCAGCATCAAGGAATATTCATTAGCTAAGATTGAGAGTGCTACCGTTGACTGAATACAGTTCATCCGCCAGCACCCCTAAGATATCACCTTGGCTAGTGATATCTCACTGCTATTGCCAGTGGTATGTGATATCTCACGTTAACTCATATGCCAATAGCAGGGACTGGAGTACGCGGGGTTGTCACACCCGTGGATCAAAAAATAGAAAAAAATTAACAAATTAACAAAAACTGATCCCTCCATGCGTAATTATTAATTAACAAAAACTGATCCCTCCATGCATTAAAAAGCGATGTTTTTGTGTCAAATTTTTGTTCTAGATATAATTTTTTGTTGATTTTCGACAATAATGGCTAGGCAATTTGTTTAAGGAGTCCAAAAAGTCACATGCGAACAATACATGCTCATTTCTTCGCTGTATTGGCCGTGTTTTACGTTCAATCATTCCACATTTAGATTCATGAATGGTTTTTAGAATCAAACTCTGTTTGACATCAAAAGTTGACATAAAGATGTTTTTACAAACTTCTACATGACGATCATTAAAATGTTTGCTGTATCGTAACGAGATGCTGCGTCTGGAGTACCCTTGAACTGAATTGCTAATGTAAATTTGTTTTTCTCTCCAGTTCAACTCCCAAAACTTTTTAAATAATTGCTCTCGTTCTTCTTCGGGTATTGCCCCGCAGTGTTCATCAAATTTTGCAAATTTTTTACAAGTAATTTTGGTACATCTAGATCCCATCTGTCTTTCTCTTTTTAGCACATCCTGTTTTTGAATTAAATTACCAGTAATGTTGCATTCTTTTCGAAATCCAATGTATCGTCTGTCGTGCATTCGATTTTTGAATTCCCTTTTTCTTTTAGATCCTGCTTCCTCTACGGGCAAAACACTGACTCTATTATCCATTGTTAATAAAGCAGGTTTTTTTTTATTAATTAGTTAGACATGTTTAGCACACTAAATATGAAATATTCATTATTTAGACTCTTTGAATATCCGAAGATGCCAGGTTGTGAATTAAGCGTAGTTGCTTCTGAATTAGACTCATATGAATACGTTTCAATAACCATTATTTCTAAATTGTTCTCAGTACCTGTGGATCTGGAAAAAGTTTTCGATTTCTGTAATTTCCGCCTCATGAAATTGAATTCCAATCTCTTCAAATTCTTGATTTAAATTTGCTTCCAATTCAATTATTGGTGACATTTCACTGACTGATTGTAACAAAGCGTTTTCTATTTGTATGACTGTTACATTTTCGGTGTGCAATGGCTCTCGAATTTCTATGTTTTTTGGTACTTTATTTATCTTAGACGCTAAAAGCGATTTTTTGTTTTGCTTTGCAAGCTTGACTGATAAACGTCTTCGTTTCCCCATTTCTATAACGATCTAGATAATGGATACATAGTAAAAAAATAAATAAAATACCTATTACTAACAAATATTTATTTGAAAATGTGTATGTTGATTGTTATAGAAATATTACTTATTTATAGTAATTTTTAATGAACAAATAAATTTATTAAAAGTTTACACAATACTACATATTAAAATTATGTTAATTTCATTTACTTGTGCAATATCGTGTATGTACTAATAAATTTTGAAATTTGATTTTTCATTTTCGTATATCTACAGTACTATTTTAAATGCATTTTTTTTATAATATAATTTTTTTACTACTTGCATGAGAAATTTCAATTATTTACTCAAAAACCCAAGACAAAAGTTATTTTTCTCAGCTAAGGTTACTAATAATTATTTCCCACACCTAATAATAAGTATTTTAGCACCTTAGTAAATAATGAAAATATAATTTTTGTTCGTTTGTTAACTGAGTTCATCTTTGAATTTTTTTAGTTTCTTCCTAAAATAATAACAATATATCAAAAAATAATAAGCGTTTTGATTTTATTTTAATAATAATAAATAATGAATGAATGCAAAAACTTCTTTGCAACTATAGGTTAGTTTATTTAAAATTTTAATTCGTGTTAAACAGAATTCTGTTGAAATTTAGTTTAGTTGTGACTTGTGAGTTGTAGACTAAAAAAATTCTAAATTTGGCTCAACAATATTGAATAGATTTTCAATTCAATTCAATTCATATCAAAAATAAATAAAAGCTATATTTTTTAATGCAAAGCATATGTGATTTTTATATAGTTTTAAGAAAATTAATTGAAAATAAATTTCTAACTAAGCAGCCCTGAATAATAAATATCCAATACGCAATCCAATGATATGATACACAATGTTTCAAAAAAATAAAAATTTTTATTTATTCACCATTTGCTTATTAATTGACATTTTATTTTGTGAATAATTAAGAGTTTTAGTGCATTTTTTATATCAAGTAGTAAAAAAAATAGTATATAAACCTCGATGAAGAAAATTTTCTCCATTTCGGTGCTTAATTCGCTCGAAACTTCGTTTCTCGCGAATTAATATCCACCTCAATGTAGAAAATTTACTTTATCACCTCGGTATATAATGTACTATTTAAATATTAAAAAAAATATAATAACTTTTAGTGCACAAAATACATTATTCTTACTTATTTACACAATAACCATTAAGTTATTATGTTAAACTAATCAATTTTTTAAAAAATAAACTTATCCACTTACCTCAACAACAGTAAATTTAGTAGTTACACGTTTATGCTCTAACAAAATTGAATTTATTTTACGTTTTACTTGACTGAGAATTTTTTTGTTAATGTGAAACAATCGAAAAAACAAAATTCTTTCCGGTTATGTAAAAAAAAGGATTTTGTAAATTTTGTAGTTACACGTAAATGCTCTGTAGCCGTCGATATGCATATGTTGAACTGATGAATCTATTTTTCATTCACTTTATTCAATTCTGTAGTAGCTCAATTTACGTCCAGTGTGAACTGAATATTACCATTGGATTTTGGAACATGCAAATTCCGGAATACAATTCAGTTTAAGTGAATGATTCAGCAATTCACTTGATTGTAAAGCGGCTAACGTATAGGAAGCATTCTTTTACAAATCGAACAAATTTAGACGAAATTTGACCGACACATTTTTGAGTTGGCTGAAATTTTTTTAGGTATTTTATTTCGAATTTTTTTTTGGTTTTGGAAAATAGAACGGTTCTAAATTTTAAGAATTTCGTGCTTTTTGACTTGAAGACTTATTTTCAAAAATTCATAGCTTCGGTTTTATTAAAGATAGAAACTTCTAGATTGTTTTATTTTAAAGTTAAAAGATGCTATTTTAAAAAAATAAAGTCATTAAGAATTATTAACAAATTACTATTTTTATTAGCAAATAATATGTTAAAATCGTTTTTAGTCAGTGTCCAACAAAAATAAAGAATTTTGGAATAACCATCGTATTCAAGGTTAGATTTCCTATAAAAAGCTGATTTTTATTAATAGAGAAACGATTTTTATCCACGACTACTAAGGAATATATACTTTCCATGCGTGTATCTTTCATTGTAATTGTATTCATTCCACTTTATATATTAAATTCCACTTTATTTATTTCATTCCACTTTATTTATTAAATATTCCCCTAACCAATTAAAAACTTGATTTGTTGGTATAGTAGTATAAACAAGTTCAAACAAGAACAATACATATATAAAATCTAAAATAAACAACAAATTTGTTTTGTTTTTCTTGTTATCTTTGATGAATTAATTTCAATATGGCGATATAAACTTTTACAGGAAAACTGGAAATTATTTGAAATATTTTAAAGTCGTGGATAAAATAGGATCTTGTATTCGCTTAAGATGAAGGCAATTCTTCACTCGGATGATTCCCTCCACTCACTACGCTCGTTCCGGGAAACTTCATCCTCGTGGAGAATTGTTTTCGGATGATTACCTCCACTCGCTACGCTCGTTCCGGGAAACTTCATCCTCGTGAAGAATTACCTTCATTCTAAGCTTATACAAGAATCTACTATTACTGTTAGAAGTAAATTAATTTATTGAGCGCGGAACGACAAAAATTTTCATAAATTTTTGTCGTCCCGCGCTGTAAAAATTAATTTATTTCTAACAGTAAAACTCATTTCTCCATTAATTAAATATACGTTTTAATAGAAAATTTTTTCGATATAAAGCCCCTACGAAAAATTTCAACCAAATCAAAAATGTGTCGGTCAGAAAGGTGTCCGGTTTGTAAAAGAATGACTCATAAACATTAATCGATCATTATACAATTGTTGTCCACTTCCACAACAGTAATGTTGACATCTTTTAGTTTGCAAAAAGCTACAATCTCCATACCACCTGATGTCGAATACCCTTTATGGAGCTTGGCCTTGTCGTTCTCGTCGATAAGATCATTTAGATTGGCTTCAATTTCTAGGATGATATCGCTTATAATACTTCTTAGCCACGTACCGAACGGCTCGAAACTGATTTTGAAGTTTTTGAAATAGTCAAAAAGAAATTTCGAGTTTTTCTCTGCCAAAAATCAATTGCTTTCATGTAAAAATCAAAATACGTATGGTATTATTTATCATACATGTAGTAAATGCCTTAAAAAAATTAGTTTGTATTCATAATTCAATACATAACGCCTAGGCGTTATATTTGAATAAAACGCAGGGTAGGCGTTCTATTTGTTTACAACGCCTAGGCGTTTTTTTCGGGGGAAGACGGTAGTGGAAACAACTCAGTTTCACAGGGGATTAAGCCTGGTTGAAAATAGACTTTTCATTGGCTACCGAAGAAAAAGAACATTTTTTCCAAGTACAAATCTGTGTAAAAATTTTTTCTAAATTTGGTATTAGTTTTTTAAATTAATTATTTGTTTGATTTTTTTATAAACATGCCTCTACCACTGTATACGAAATCCCCAGGTCTCACGTGAACAAATTAATATTTTTAAACTAAACCTACACAACCGTACATCCTCACCTAAACATTCTAACATAAACATCTCACACCCCATCTAGTTACAAAGTAACAGACAATAATTTTGATTCTTTGGATCAATTTCCATTGCTATTAATTAAGACTACAAAATTGTCCATTTAAAATATTAGAAATAGGTAGATTTCGAGATCAGACAGACCTCTTGGACCCCAAACATGAGTTAGAAAAAAAAGTTCAATCAGTTTAGTTCAGTTTAATTAAAACACCCCGGTCGACGCGGAAAAGTTTGGTTACCGAAAAATCCAAAAAGTTAAAATTAATAATGTGTTTACTGTTTGGTGAAACATATAAAAAAAGTTGTGTTCTAGAGAAAATTATTTTTTAGAAAATAAAGAATAAAATCAAGGAAAATTGTGTTCTATATTTTCAAAAAATTAAACTCAAGAAAAATTGTGTTCTATATTTTCAAAAAATATCATTAAATAAAAAATCAAGAAAAATAGTGTTCTGGAAAAGATTTTCTTTTCAAGATCAATAAAAATCAAAAATTTAACTAAAACAAAATCTGAGTTCAACATTTGAAAGAAAAATTGAGACGGAAAGCAGAAAGAAACTACGAAACCCACAACAGGTAAGTCGCTGTAGGAAGTTAATAAACAAAACAAGTGTAGCAAGGGTTTAGGGAAACAACATCCCGACGATTTTAACCCATTACACATGTACATAAAATAATTATAATTTAAAATAATTAAATAATATCGGAGAGATAGCATCACCTTGTCTTAAACCGGAGTCGACTTAAGAAAACTTTGATATTTCGTTCTCTACACTCAAAAAACTGCCTGATTGATACAATGAAAAACTACGTAAAAACTAAGAAAATATGCACACGATTTCGAGTCAATGTACATTGATAATATAAATTAGTATATGATTTTCATTGATTTAATGATATAAAAGTCACATAAAAATAAGGAAAACTTCATAATTTGTAGTATTGTATCTCATAAAATTAACAGAATGAGTAAACATGTATCATAAAATTGGTGTAATATGAATATTTGTTTTGAAGTATGCGTTGTAAACATTACGTGCAGTATTGCCCTAAATTTGATTAGTAAACTTCATAGGGTTTATTTTAGAGGTTTTAAAATCTACGAATTTATCATAATATTTAATTTATGAAATTAATTGATTTATATGTTACTTTATTGTTATATTTATGTTAAAAAACTTAACTTCATTATACGTATAACGTTGGATATAAGAAATGTGTTATTTAATTTAGAAACAGTATATCACTAATTTTTTTAGTATCTGTAATATACTATTCTTGGGTTGCATATTGGATATAAGATGTATATTTTCAGGATTTCATATGAGTTTTAAAGGAAACACTGCGATTCAAATTTAAATAGTTTATTCTATTTTTAACTATATACATATATAAATATAAAGATAAACCTAACATAAAATCACATATATAGCCAATATATATGCAGTTTTATTTTTTAATTATTTATTTAATTCATATATACACAAATAATATACATTTTTTTAAAAATTTAATTCAATATTATAAAATATGTAGCTTATTAAAAAAATACAAATAATACTGAAAATGAAATAAAAAGAATCGCTTCTAAAAACATCCTTTTAATCGTGTCATAACATTACCATTTGGTAATATATAGGTATGAATTGGAGACTGTTTGATTTCATTTATATTTAAAACACAGTAAATATTTAGTTCACCTATAACTAAATAACCCACTGTGTGGTCCATATACTGAGTATTTAAATGCTTGCATAAAATGTTTATTCCATTTTCTACTTGAATTAGTTCGATAATTTTCAAAATGCAAATACCGGGTTCTAATGATTTGACTACATAAAAGTCCTTTTTAAAAATTGTGCCGCAAAAATTTACAGAAGAAGTATAACAAATATATTCCATGTCACTTTTATAATTATCCATATGCGATTTAACCAAATCAAAATTAATAGTGTAAGCTTGAATTATATTTAAAATTGAATAAATTGAACTGAAATAATTGTAGAAGCGCCTCTAGTAGAAATAGAGCGAACTATATTACTAAAATGAAGTTAGAGGTAATATATATAAAATTCTTTGTATTATATAACTTGAAGGAAAAAAACATGGCGAATGTATATTTTGTTGAATGCCAATAAACAAATAAAAAGTTATAATAAAAGGCTGTTGTTCTTAATTTATGGTGATCCGAAAGATAGTTGAAAGTTTAAAGATCAGAAGTGGGATAAACCGTAAATTGTGCCGAAGGAAAAATATAAGACAGTGAAGGAAATTATATTAGCATTATGAAGAAAAGTGTAGGAGTACTAAAGAAGGAACTAGAACGACGTCAATTAAATACACGGGGAAGGAAACCGGAGTTAATGCAGCGATTATTGTTAAATACGAGTGGGATTAAAGGTTAGATATTAATTATGACAATGCTGAAACGAAGATCGAAAGTATAGAGGTAAATGGTGAAGGTGATGAAAGCAAAATGGCGGAAATGGGGATATTTAATATGAATGCTAAAAATCAGCATTCGATTAAGGATGACGATTCATGCTCATCAAGAGAAAGTTACAGAACAACGGATGCAGTGTATTTGGATCGTGAAAGGGACTTGCTGCACAGAGAAAGGATGCTTTTGGAAAGAGAACGCAATTTGTTTTATCAGGAACAAAGGGGACGAGACGTACGTAATGTTCGTCTTAGCTTAAAAGATATCATAGAAATTATACCAAAGTTTGATCCGGCGAAGGCGACAGAGCTCAGTGTAGATCAGTGGGTAGCTCAAGTAGAAATATTAATCGACGTCCACAACTTAGATATCAAGTTGGTAATTTTAGCAGCAAAAAGCAAAATGATGGGGTACGCAAGCAAATGGTACGACGGTTCTATTACCCCGGATATAAGTTGGGAAATATTTGTCGAAAGAATGAAAGCAGATTTCCGAACAAAGGTATGCCAAGCTGAGTTACACCAACAGATGAGTAAAAGATATAGAAAACGGGAACAAAGTATGATAGATTATTTTTACGAAATGAAGGCGATCGCAAAGAATCAAATAGAAGAAGATTCCATCATCAGATACATTATATTCGGCATAAATGATTATAAATTCAATCTATCGTTAAGAACACAGACAGTGGAAAATTTAAAGCAGCTGAAAGAGCGGATTGAATGGTATAACGAAATGGCAACGGATGATAACGGTAAGGCTGATAACGGAAACAAGTTTGGAGGCAAAAGAGACGCATACCAGATGCAGGGAGAGCGAATAAATGTAGGAACAAGTAGGAAATTCACCGGGCCAGTAAAAAGTTTCGAGGTTAGGAAATCACAGTGTTATAACTGTTTTGAACCAGGACACATAGCAACCAATTGTCCGAAACCTGCAAGGAAACCGACGTGTGAGATATGTAAGAAGATAGGACATTCTAAAGAATGGTGTAGGGAAAGAAACATAAATAAAAGTGTTCTTATGCTGGACCAGTGTGATGTAAAATCGAAAAATCAATTAACTATTAATCAAGAAGGACGAATATTGGTTGAAGTAGCAATTGAAGATCAATTAATTGAGGTGGAGGTGCTGATTGATTCGGGAAGTGCCGTGAGTATCTTAAAACAATCAATGTTAATTAATAAAGAATGTGTCTTAGATTTGGATAAATTTTCGAATATTAAGGGAATAAATAATAGTTTTTTAAAAATTTTGGGTTCATACCAGACAAATGTTGTGATGGATAAAAGCATTTTTAAAGTAAATTTTCATATAGTACCGGATGACACTATGAATGTCAACGCTATATTAGGTCGCGATTTTTTAATTAATAATAATATTTGTAAATTTGTAATGAAACCGAATGAATTATTATCGAAAGATATATTGAAAAGAATCGAAAGTAGACGAGAATTAGAAGATGGTTCATTTGTATGGGAGGATGATTCTAATGCAGATAGTTTAAAAAAAGAGGGTTTAGATCAGAATAGTATAATTAGAATAGAAAGTATGAAAGTAGAAATTCAAAGGGATGTAGACGATTCCGATAGTAATCTAGAGTGGACCAAGATAGTGAAAGAACTTCCGGGATATGACGAGACACTGTTAGTGGAAAATAATGAATTAAATGTAGGTGATGACACCAGAACAGTAGGTTACGCGAGTAAAATTAATGATCTTTTCCAAGAATGTTACGTAAATAGGGAGAAAAATATAGAACCAACGATTAGGCATGAGGTGGAAATAAAGTTAAGGGAGGATAAGGTTTTTAGTGTTATGCCAAAACGGTTGAGTAGTTTTGAGAGAAGAGAGTTGGATGAAATCGTCGAAAATTTATTAAACAAGGGTGTTATTAGGGAAAGTTTCTCAAATTATTCAAGTAGAGTAGTGTTAACGAGAAAGAAAGATCAAACGTTTAGAATGTGTGTGGATTATCGGACATTAAATAAATTGGTGCAGAAGAATCCTTTTCCGATGCCAATTATTGAGGAGAAAATTGAAAAATTACATGGTAAAAAATACTTCTCGACGTTAGATCTGAAAAACGGGTTTTATCATGTAGACATCAAAGAAGAATCTCGAAAGTACACCAGTTTTATAACAGAATCGGGACAGTACGAATTTAACAAGTTGCCGTTTGGTTACGCCAATTCTCCAGCGGAATTTGTTCGGTATGTGTATAAAGTTTTGAAGGATATGATTAAAGAAGGAGAGGTGGTAGTTTTTATAGACGACATACTTATAGCGACGGAAGACATAGAAAGACATATAGAAATTTTAGAAAAATTATTTTGCATTCTGTCGGATAATCATGTTCAGTTACAGTTAAAGAAATGTTCGTTTTTAAAAAATAACATAGAGTACTTAGGATATAATATCTCATATAACCAGGTCACTCTTAGTAACAAGCACATAGAAAGTATTAGTAATTACCCATTACCAATTGATAACAAAAGTCTTCATCGTTTTTTAGGGTTAGTCTCTTATTTTAGAAAATTCGTAAATAATTTTGGAATGATAGCAGCACCACTATACGAATTGATTAAGAAAGATGTGGAGTTTATATTTAAGAAAGAACATTTTGATGCTTTCAGAACGTTGAAAGATGCTTTAATTTCAAAGCCAGTGTTAGGAATTTACTCACCAGATAAACCTACCCAATTGCATACAGATGCATCCTCTATAGGTTTTGGGGGAATTTTACTGCAACAGCAGGAGGATGGCAAATTCCATCCAATAATGTACTTTAGCAAGAAAACATCGGTGGTAGAAGCTAAAATGCATAGTTTCGAGCTAGAAACGTTAGCGGTCATTTATAGTTTAAAAAGGTTTAGGATGTATTTATTCGGATTACGTTTTACAATCATTACAGATTGTAATTCTTTAAAACAAACCTTACAGAAACGTGATTTGAGCGCCAAAACAGAAAGATGGGCATTGTTTCTAGAACAATTCGATTTCAGTATGGAGCATAGGCAGTCCACAAGAATGCAACATGTGGATGCACTAAGCAGAACGATTTTATATGTAGCGGAAGTCGATAAGAAAGACCACTTTATGGAAAAAATGTTTGTTTTACAACAATTAGACGAAACCATTAAACGGACTAAAGAACAAGTTAGAAAAGGAAAGATGAAGGGTTACGAAATGCGCGAGGGTATAATTTACCGAAAAGAGAAGGATAGATTACAGTTGTTAGTCCCAACTGCCATGATTGAGTCATTAATCTATAAATTTCATAACGATTTAGGTCATTTTGGAGTTGACAAAGTGTGTGATCAAATAAGAAAGAATTTTTATTTCACACATATGAGGGAAAAAGTACAGGCACATATTGAAGCGTGTGTGACATGTATTGTATTTAATCCCAAATTAGCGAGGGTAGAAAGGCCACTGCAGAATATCGAGAAAGAACCTTTACCATTTGTAACAATACACACAGACCATTTAGGACCATTAGGGTTGACCAAAAGGAAAAACATGTATGTGTTAGGAGTGGTTGATGGTTTCACGAAGTATACGAGACTATATGCTACCAAGACAACTAGTTCAAAAGAAGCTATCAGATGTTTGAACGATTATTTTAAAGCTTATAGTGTGCCGAACAGGTTAGTATCGGATCGTGGAACGACTTTTACATCGAAAGAGTTCGTAAAGTACGTAAATGAGAAAGGTATCAAACAAGTGTTGACAGCGACTGCTAGTCCTCAGTCCAACGGTCAGATAGAACGTTATAATCGAACGATAGTCCCTTTATTAGGTAAATTGGCAAATGAAAATAATGTTGAATGGGACGAAGTCTTAAATGAGGCGGAATATTGTCTGAATAATACTTTTAATAGTGCCATAAAGAATGTACCATCAATTCTTTTATTTGGAGTAGTACAACGAAGGAAACAGGAATCTCATGTTATAGAATGTATGGAGAAAATGAACAACGAAGAGCGAGATTTAGAGAAGGCAAGGGCAGAAGCAAAATTTAGTATTGATAAACAGCAACAGTACAATAAAGAATATCACGATAGGAAAATTAGAAAGGTTGTAGATTACCGTATGGGGGATTTAGTAGTAGTAAGAGAAGTTAAGACAGCGGGTATGAATAATAAACTAAAGGAGAAATTTAAAGGGCCATATAGGATAGTAAAGGTTTTAGATAGAGACAGGTTTTTGATAGGGGATTTGGAAGGATATCAGGTTAAAGGAAGAAGATTCGAAGGTATATTTGATGCATTGAATATGAGGAAGTATCTTAGTACAGGCGGTAATAAAAATGAGAAAGAAGAAAAATTGGAACATTTGGGGAGAGAAATGGAGAATGAGGAGTCAGAGTATGAGGATTATGAATTTTTAGACGACGAATTGGATGTTGATTCATTGAAAGATTAGTTTAAAAGTTTAAGTTTAAAAAAAAAAAACGGGAAATGCTTTAATTCATGCGATATAAACCCAGAAGTAATTTAATTTGAAAAAAACCCTGTTTTGAATTTAGAAAATATTAAAGTAAAGTAATGGAATATTTCTGAGTAAAGTTCTAGCTTAAATGAAAAAAAAATAAATAAATTAAATATTTGAAATGCTTAAAGTTAAATTGGAAAAAAAAAAAAAAAATGTCTATGGAGGCCATAGAATGTCAGGAATGGCCGATCTGTAAGCTTGAATTATATTTAAAATTGAATAAATTGAACTGAAATAATTGTAGAAGCGCCTCTAGTAGAAATAGAGCGAACTATATTACTAAAATGAAGTTAGAGGTAATATATATAAAATTCTTTGTATTATATAACTTGAAGGAAAAAAACATGGCGAATGTATATTTTGTTGAATGCCAATAAACAAATAAAAAGTTATAATAAAAGGCTGTTGTTCTTAATTTATGGTGATCCGAAAGATAGTTGAAAGTTTAAAATAGTGTCATTTAATAGGTAATGGCCTGTTGACGAATAAAGTTGGTTAAAATTTTTATTATTTAATAAATTATAGCCAAACTGGAACATATACTTCATGGCAATTGTTAAAGGGACATTTTTTCTTGACACTATATTTTTAAGGTATGTTTTAAAGTCTTTATGTTTGGATTCGAACGGGAAAGCCCACAAATATTTTAACGGTCCTGATTTGTTAATAACGGTACAATAGTGAGTGAGAAAGTGAAACTTTGGTTTTAAGTGTTCATTAAAAAGGTCTTTATATGCTGTATTGTGTGTTACTATTAAATTTTGCAAAGTTAATACCTTTTCGGCATCGAACTCAGATGAGAGAATAATTTCCAACATCTTTAATGTATTTGTAAAAAACCTCCAAGTTTCATCATTATATATACGGAACAAGATCTCCAATTATTAAGGGCAAAAAGTGTACAAAGCACCACATTTCTCTTGCTGTCATTTTAAATTTTTGTTTCTTAATATCTTCAATCCTAATTTTGGGTGACATGTTGCCTACTTCTAATTCTTTATAATTAAAACCTTGCTAAATCGAAGAATTTTTTGTGCATAAGATCAGTTAAAATTTTTGCCACATCATAGTGCAGAATGCCTTCAAACAAATCATGCATTACATCTACGGCGAAATTCTGAACAAAATGAAATGATTTCAATTCATTAAATATAGATATTTCATTTATACCTGTTTCTTGACTATCATTTTTGGTTATATCACTGTTATATGTGTCTATTGTTCTAATGAGTTCAGAATTTTCTATGCATAAATTTTGACAATTTATTATTTGGCAAGAGCAAAGTCGGCAATAACTTTTTGCAGAAAACGATTTTTTAAAACCTAATATACCATTTAGACCTAAATTGTCTCCCAGGAATAGACCAAGAATAAAATGAACTCGTTTTTCTCCCGAGGAACTTTTAATTAAAATGCCTGTTTCTTCAATTTCTTTTAATTCTTCAAGAAAAGAAAATAATGTGTGATTGTTACCTTGATTCTTTAAGTCTTTTGATTTAAAAATAGCTGCTAAGAAAACGTTATTTAACTTATGTTTGAGATGGCCAGGCGAAGTTGGAAAGGAATAATAAAAAACCGTAAGGGGATCAGTATGTGAGCTAAGTGGATTATTTCCCTCAAAGTCATCGGCATACAAAAAATATGGAATTTTAACAGTATTAGAAGGAAATAGATTTATTTTTTGTTGCCACAGTTCACCATTAACAAAGTTTATGTTTTTTGGACTGTTTTCAAGGATGTTTAAATTTTCTAAGAATATGTCTAGAAAACCGGATTGTTCGAAATACTTTCTAAATTGAAACTTAAGGGGCATTATAACTCCTTTTAGTATTTTTTTTCCTAAAACATTCTGGTTACTTTGTATTACCTGACCTATACTATTATCTAATTGGATTACTCTTGGCTCAATATACATATCCGAATTTATCAAAAGTTTTACTAATTTATATTCACTATATTCACTATTCAACAGACTCAAATGGATTTCTTATGAAATTAGCTATATCTTTTAAGGCCGTTTTTGTATATTGACAGATATGTTTACAGTTTAGAATATTTTTAAAGTTTTCTTCAAAACCATACATTAATAAATCTGTTACATCTTCTTGAATTTCCCTAGCCACCTTTCTAGGTAAACTGGGTTTGCTGTAATATTTAAGAGTGAATAATAGAACTTTTTTACGAATTTCTTCTAAACTAAACAAAGGAATGCAACAATTTAAACATTCTTGGGTATCTGGTAAAGTAGAAGCAATAGTATTCATTGGAGAGTCTATAATCTGAGCAGTTGGTAAATTTTCGGAAATGTTGTTTATTATAGCCACTCCATTGTTTGACTCAGAAAAATTTTTATTTCGCATATGTCTAGCAAAACTTCTAAATGAAGTAAATGTTTGCTGGCAACCAGTAGCACATTTATAAGAGCTTGTAGGTGTCAGCATCTCAATGTATTTTAAATGAGCAAATAATTTATCCAGGTCGTTAAAAACAGAGTTACATAAAAAAACAAATATATTCCATTATGTAATAATAATACAACTAATTCGTTAAGAAAATTCAAATAAGCAAATTAATTCAAATAAGCAAAAAAAGTTTTAGTTTGACTTCAATTTTTTAAGATCATCAATAACTGTTAAAAGTCTTGCGTTGTGTATGTCGCAGTTCAGGTTCAATTCATAAAAAAACTTTTGAATAAATATCCATACCAATATGCACTCTTTGGGATAGTTAAAATTCAAAACTTGATACAATTTAAAGCAAATGTCGATTGCCTTTAAAAAAGTAGGAAGCTTGTACAGCGTATCACAAAAATAAATATAAAACTCACTACTATTATAAAAATTATCTCCTACAACTAATATGATTGGTTGTACTGTAGTTTTTTCAGTGTAACTCTCGTTCACTTGTCGTTTTAATTCATTTTCCACATTATTCGTACTTTTTATCAAAAAAATGAATTTATCACGGGAGTCGTGAATTGATGCCCTTTTAAAAATTTTTTTATTTGACTTTTTGTCAAATTTTGGAACTTTGACTGTAGGCTTTATTAGAGCAGGCAGCAATGCAAAACACACAATATCTTTACCATCTGAAAAAAAAGATATAAAAGTTAAACATCATAATTAGTATAATTTTATGTTTATTTTTAGTATACATATTGTTTGTTACGATTACAGAAAATCCAGACGATTACAGTGACTTCCAAAAAAATCAAATCACAACAAAACATAAAAACCCATTAATGAAATGAATAGTGAATTGTTGTTGTATTTCTTAGAACTTGGGACAACATAAAATCACTTTATGAATCAAATCATTTATCACCTAAAATAATCAAATATTCTAGTGTTTTCTCAAGGTTTCTAAAAAGTGACCTCGAATCGTCTGGAGGTTTTGCAGAATGGTATATAAGCGATTGTTTCTTGTAGATTAGGAATTAGTGTTATTTTAAGCCTGCGATAGTGAAGTTATAATTTTAAAAGTGATTTTTAAATTAGTTTTTGTGAATAAAGTTTAAAGTGCTATTAAGTAGAAATAATTTGTGTATTAATTTGAACGTGGTGTACTGGAAATTTCTACAATAAACGGTTGGCGTTTCTGAGGCTGTTGAAAGAATATTCTAGTTAGCAATATTGTTTGCTGTATTATTTTCCTATTGTTGTGGAACAGTTAAGTTGTTGAATACTTAATAAAACCTGGTGTTTGTGCTTACTAATCAGTGATCGAACTCAGAAGAGATTTGGGAATTGCGTTTATCGAATTGTGAGTTAGGCCAATTCGAAGGAGGGGTAGAAAAAACGTAACAATAACACGAACAAAATATGCGTTTGCGATAACAAATAAAATTTAACCAACCTTCGGTAATATTTGCATGAGTATTGATATATTTTAGAAGTTCTTTGCTAGCTTCGTCGTGTACTTCAGTCTTGAAATATGCCAGAATTATACTTTTGTATATGGTGTAGTTATTGAATAAAATATTTTCTTTATTAGGGTGTAAATATGAAAAATCTATATCGTAAATATATAAATATAGTTTTGAACTTTATAGTAAACCTTCTGTCGGATTGTACGCCCATACCAAAATATCAGCAAAAGATTTTGTGTACAATGGCCAATCCCGCAATATAGTTGCAATTGGAGCGTCATATATATTTGAACGTCTATATTGAATAGTTTCTTTCCACTTTTGAAGTACGTCGTTCAATGAATAAACGTTTTGCTTCAGCCATGTTTGGTTATCCTTGTTTTTTTGAATGGAGTCGTTATCCAGTTGCAATTCTATAAATACCACAAAATTTAATGATTATTTTGTATTCTAATGTAATATTATATTTTTCCGATTGGAAATTTTAAACATATAACTAATGATTATAAAAATTTAAAATAAAGGACTGGCGTAAACATTAAAACATAAACACAAAATAGGTATGAAACTTTTTACCTGTATTTTTATTTGCAATAGTGGCAGTTTTGGTTGTTACTGTAGCATTTTTTTTAGCGGCTTCTGCAAATCCTTCTTTCCTAAATTTAGACAATGTATTGTGATACGTATAATATAGAAAGCCACCAGGGCGTTTGCCTAACTGCGGAGAGTAATAAGTTGTCTGGAATATATAAAACAAATTATTTTATTATACCAATAAAACGTTAGACTATTAAGTGCTTACCTTTACCTCTTTTGGAAACAAAATAATAATTTGATCCGCTATTGTTGAAAAGTGTCGAGGTTTGAATTTTATAGTTTTTTTACACAAATGTATAGATAAAGTTTTCACAAGATGTTTGCGGCAATTGTTATTAAAATATTTGTTTTTATTATAAAAATTTACTATGTATTTGTTTTGTTTTAGAAAATCCGTGATGTCTATATGCTAAAAAATTAAAAACATGTCACAATTTTAAAACAAAAGTGTTCACACTGGCAAACAAATTGTAGTGTACTCACTTCATCAGTAAAAGTGTCGCTTTCAGAGCAATTATTCTCACTTATCCAATTTTTTAAATCACTCTGGCGAGCTGCACTTGATGTTGATGGTTCCGACTCCACGTGGTTATTTTTAATTATTTCTTTTATTTTGAATTCAAATTTTACTTTTGCTGCAAAGTCTTCGGCGTTATAGAAAATTTCGTTGATGTGATGAGGTTGTAGCATCAACAATGTATTATAATGAATTTTAAGTACTACAATATTTATAAAATTAATTTAATGGTCAAATGTATCATAAAAAAACAAGTGGAAATTATATAACAAAAGTGAATCTTCTGATAGTGACGTCGCGAATTCTTTTAATCATAATCGATGATCAATTCGATTCCAGAAGTAAACACATGTTACATAAAATTTTCAAAACAATGCAAAATGCTTACCTCGAAATCGCATAAAGTACGATTCCAAATTCCATTGCTTTAATAAATCATATATAATATTTTCTTCGGCACTTACAACTATCAGTTCAGCTCCATCATCGTGACCTTCCGCAATATTTTTAGTATTATTGTTAATATTGTCAATATTTGCACTACTTTTAATATCGACGTCACTATTCATTTTAAAATATGTTTAATATGTAGCACTTCAGTTAACCAATCAAACACAATTTGTTGTTTAATTAATTTGCATATATTGCTAAGCTAACGTTATATTTTTTGCATTTAAGATACAAATTACTCTAATTTGTAGGATTCTATTTCATAAATTTAATGCAATATTTAAATCATAAAATTTAGGAAAATTTGTCGTAGATTTTATGTTATTTATTTTTTTTTAGTAATAGAATTTATGAAAATGTGTTTAAATTTAGGAAAAATTGTTTTTGAAAATATATTTATGTTTAATGAAATTTATTTCGTAAATATTACGAAAGGCAATGACAAATTTATTTAAGAAATATAACATTCTTTTTAAGAATTTCGATATTTAAAATTTATGTTAGGTGTAATAAATATGAGTTTAAAAATTTCATAAAAGTAATAAGAAATCATAAAAGCCATGAAACTTTATTTACAAACAATGTAATTTCTGTATCATAAATTTGATGTAATATTTTCCTTAGACCTATATTAATTATTTTTCTGAGTGTACTCGTACACAGCATTGAGAGTTTTATACTGTCATTTTGCATAGTTATACCAGTTTACCAGAGATTCCCATTGACACCAGAGCAGACTATAGAGTCTCTCGTTCGAGAGGGACGTAGGCCTGCCTGAAATCAATGAAGAGTTGGTGCACAGGTATGTTGAACTCTCGACACTTTTCCAAAATCATCCTTATCGATAAAAGTGCATCGAAAGTATCTCGGCCGTGCCGGAAGCCACACTGATATTCTCCAAACAGTTGTTTAGCAAAAGGATAGATCTAGGCTAGCAAAATATAGGAAAAGATCTCATATGCTATGCAGAGGAGAGCGATTCCTCTGTAGTTTGCACATTGTAGGCGATTACCTTTTTTTATGGATTGGTATCAGCATAGCTGAGTATCAGCATAGCTGAGGTGCTCTATTGTGTTTTAATTTTGACAGCGCCGCTTCGAATTCCTCTGGTTGATTCGTCTACATGTACCTTTGACGCACGAATAAGCTTTGCCCGTCGCCCGTCGCCCCTTGTTGCTGGTCACTTAAGATGAGAAGATCCTCAAAATAAGCGGCCCAAGTATCTAAAATAATTTTAAGGTCTACTTGTAGCTCCCCATCTTTGTTTTGAACAGCAGTCGATCTAGTTTGAGGTCCCTTCTTTAAGGTTTTAACCTGTAGAAAGAAGTTACGCGATTGATGTTCCTTATTGAAGCTTTCAATCTCCTCACACTGTCTCTTCCACCATTCTCTCTTTGTTCGTCTACATAGCTTTGTAACGGTTTGTTTTGCCAGTTTATAGTTCTCCTTCGTGGACCTGGTGTTGCGTCCTTGTATACATTTCAGATAGCAATCGAATAGCGTCAAGACATGCTTGATCCATCCATGGCTTCTGGGAGTGGTTTTGTAGTCGTCCTAGTATTCCCTTGGATAATAATTTCAGATAAGAATAGTTTCTTGTTTGATTTTTTTTAGAGCGTGATTTTTCAGTAGTCGGGTTTTAGTTTTTGAACTGCCCTTTTTTATTTAAATTATTTTGTGGTTATAATTTCATGATAAAGTAATTGCACATCCGCTTTAAATTTTTTTTTGCTTTGTGGTCAAACATTAATAATTAAAAAAAAGTCCGAGCGGCAGGTATATCCGCTAGAAATAGGTAGATTTCGGGAACAGACAGTTATGTGTGCAATTAGAATCGGATTTATCAAATTACTTTATAAAAAACACCATTTAAAAACAGAAGTATTAAACAAACTTTAAAAATAAACATTATTTTATACAGTTTTTGGGCTCTAGGCACTTAACCTGTACCCCGATATGGCCAATTGTCAAACATATTTAGGAAACCATTTGCCGCAACGTACCCAGAAAACATTTTTAGCGTAAGTGAAAAAATGCGACCGTGAAAGTGCCGCTAAATGCCGTTGTACTTCACACAGTTTATTGCAGATAGCTAAAGAACCTTTTATTGCAGATGTCTGGCTTTTTAAAAAATGATAGAGATATGTTCAAATAATTATTATTTATAAATTTTGTTTACATATTTTGCCCCAAACGGCCGTTATAACGCTTTGTTTTTGACAGTTTTAAGGCTTTAGACTCTTAACCTGTACCCGAATATGATATGGCCAGTTGTCGAACTTATCCAAGAGATTGTTTGCCGCAACACGCTCAGAAAAAATTTTTGGTCTAGGTCAAAAAATGCGACCGTGAGAGTGCCGCTGAATTCCGTTATACCTCATATCGTTATATATATATATATATATATATATATATATATATATATATATATATATATATATATATATATATATATATATATATACATATATATATATATATATGTATATATATATATATATATATATATATATATATATATATATATATATATATATATATATATATATATATATATATATATATATATATATATATATATATATATATATATATATATATATATATATATATATATATATATATATATATGTATATATATATATATATATATATATATATATATATATATATATATATATATATATATATATATATATATATATATATATAATTTTTTTTTGTTTTTCCGTCTCCGCTTTACATATATAGTCGTTTGGCATCAAAATTTTTCCTAATTTCCGAGATGACGGATATTGCAATAGGTAGATTTTTATATGAAATCTACCTAATTAAATCCGTTCATATTTGTTTGTGTATAAATTTTCGATTTTGGAAATGTATTTTATAAATGGAGGGCTCAGAATACATGTGAACCAAGTCTATTTTTTGTTTTTTATTCAGGCATAAGTTCAGGCATATGTTCAGGGATTTTTTCATTTGTTCAGCATATGCTGGACCA
The DNA here is from genome assembly GCA_963693315.1 of Diogma glabrata. NCBI lineage: Eukaryota > Metazoa > Arthropoda > Insecta > Diptera > Cylindrotomidae > Diogma > Diogma glabrata. The sequence goes on along the minus strand of OY856188.1, from coordinate 222,838,553 downwards.
CATATGGTTAAAATGATAATAGGTAATTTTGTTATAAAGCTTTAACTTTAAACCTCTGTAGTACAAAAAAGCTTTTTATGAACTTGGTTCACTTGTATTCTGAGTCCTCCAAATATCAAATTGCTTTTTATTTTATTTTAACTCTTTCTGATGATTTACTCAATACTAGACCAATTGGATATACAATCAATTCACTCGATTGGAAAGCGACTAACAATACTTGAAATATCGAAACAATGATCGTTAATGTAATTATAAGGAGTGACAGATAGCTGCAGTAAGCGTACAGCTAGCATCTTACTATTACAATAAACAAAAGTACGATCATTAATTTGAATTGATTGCCGTTATGTAATGTAATGTAATTATTCCCAATTATCTTGTGGATGAAAGTTTAGTTGCAATTTAAAGGTAACAAAATAGATATTTTTGAAATGTACTAATCCTTTCATTTGGTACCAAACACGGCATCATTAAATTCATTTTTTTTATTTCATGACATTATGTTTTTTAGGGGTTGCGATGTTCATTTTATTAAGGCATCATTAAGTCTTTAACCCGATTTACTGAAAATTAGACCAATTGACAACAATCAATCCACTCACCAATTCACTCGATTGTAAAGCAAATTACAATACTTAAAACATCGAAACGATGAAATTTTTAACTCTTCACAGTTAATTTGGCTGCTGTGGTCCGCCAACCAAAAAATCCGTTCAATTTAATTTATGCCGGACCTGGTCCGCGGATCAAAATCCGTCAATGTAAGACAGATTTTTTACCATTAACATAAGGGTCTGGTCCCACGACGGTTCGCGACTTACAGTGAATAATTTTACGTTTACCCAAGTCTGCGGATAAGTCCCATCGTATATGGTTAGCTAATGAAATACAAATTGTATTTGACGTCATATTTTCCAAGAAAAAGGGTTAAAGGTAAACAACAACAACATGAAATAAAACTGAATTATTTTATGAATCAAATCAACATGTGGGTAGAAAAATGACCTCGAATAATCGGAAGTGACCTCAAATGATCGAGAAATTATGGAGAATATAAGGGAATCCTTCTTGTAGAATGGATTAGTTTTTTTTTAATCGTGCATATAACATCGTGTAAATAGAAGTTATATTTAAATTAGTTTTTGAAAATAAAGTTTTAAGTGTTATTTAATAGAAGTATTTTGTGTATTATTTTGGACGCAGTGTACTGGAAATTTTTACAATAAACCGTTGGAGTTTCGAAGTTGTTGGCAGAATATTCTAGATAGGAATATTGTTTGCTGTAATGTTTTCCCGTTGTTGTGGTTTAATAAAATCTGGTGTTTGGGCTTACTAATCAGTGATCGAATCCAGGAGGAGATTTGAGGAATTACGTTTATCGAAATGAGAGTAAGGTCAATTCGAAGTAAGATTGGAAAAACGTAACAATATATTAATACTGATATATTAAAAGTATTAATGGGTAACAAAAATTTGAATCTTGTTTTATTGTTTCTAAAAGCGCTAGCGCTGATCCATCTCAGATTGGGTTAATTTTTTGTGTGAATGTTCAGCATAGGCCAATGCAAGAACTAGGGCTTAAGCACAAAAAAAATTTAGATTTTGTTGCGGTCTAATCTACACTACTTGAGTTTTAAGAGGTTTTTTTAATTTTCTAATCGAAACTGCATTTTACGTTAAATGAATGTTCGAAATCTCTGTGAGTTCACATAGACCAAACATTAGAGTGTATTTAAAATCAAAACCCTATAGTACCGATATTTCGTTCACTTTATGGTGAACATATTTTTTATTTATCGGTATAATGAAAATTTTGTTTTGAGGATTGATAACTGATATTCGTGGAATATGATGTCGACATATATCAACATTGTAGCACCGATTGTAGTCAATTAGTAGAAGCAAGATGAAGAGATGTTGATGAGAAAGCCATTGATTGGATGATTATAATAAAAGTTTGAAATAGATGAGCGTTACACAAATCTGACTATTTCCAGCCTAAATTTTACTCGGTTTTGTAAAAAGTATTGAATTCTCGAGCCAAGAGTGACATTCTTACCCCCACTTTTTTGGCATTTCTCGACGTTTTAGGACCTACTGATTCTAAAAAAGCAAAAAAAAATCTGTCTGCCAGCCGGCCGGAAAACGGCTACAGGAATTTAAAAAATGTTTGTTTCTAAAAATAGGTATACTCAATGGTAAGAGGCGAAAGGAACATTGAATTTGGAGAAATCTTGATGGTCGAGATTGGTATGTGAGGCCAAAACCTAGATTATTGCATTATATATAAGTTTGTCAAAAAAATATTGTCAAAAAATGAAATTAATTATTTGTATGAAAATTTTTTTTTTTTTGAGTTTTATTTATTTTTTCCTGATAGTTTACAAAAACTGTATTGGAAAAACAATTGTGTGAATAATTATTAATTACTAAGCTAATCTTATTTTGTCTTTTTTTTATGCAACGTGGCAAGAATAAATTAATTTATATAAATTTACAGTAAATCATTTCATTAATTTGAATGATTCCAAAAAATGTTGAAAGAATGGTTTACAAAAACTGTATTGGAGAAACAATTGTGTGAATACTTAATTGATAATTTATATTTTTTATGCAATTTGGAAAGAATAAATCAATTTATTTATAAATAAATTTAGCAATATGTGCATCTTTTCATTTATTTGGATTATAGTAAAACTGTTGCCATTTTTTAGAAGTTAAATCAACTTTTATCTTACTTTTTACTTATTATGGTTAGATTTTAATTTGTACCTATTGGATAAGTACCAGTCATTAAAAGTATATTCCCTTATAGCAGCCTTATATCTAGTAAAATTAGCAATATGTCTTATGGATGACGGCAGTTTATTATATTATATAAGACCGCAAAAGAAAACATTACAAGCCGCTCTATTCGAATTGACTCTCGGAATGTAGAAATCAGACTGTCTTCTAGTGGAATAATTGTGTACATCCTTTATGTAATTGAGGTTGATATTACATTTTATTAGATTTAATTTAATTTTACGTATAAAGAGAAGGTGCTGATAATATGATAAAGCTTCTATTTCTATGGGTAATACAAATTTATTGTATAAATTAAGTGTGGGCGTTAATCTAGGTAGTTGTCTAATCGTTTTAATTGATTTATTCTGAAGGATTTGTAGTTTATTAACTATTTCGTACGTAGAAGAAGTCTGCCAAATTATATTCATATAATTAATATGACTATTTCTGTGTGCATGATATAACTGTCAAGCCGATTGTTCTGAAATATAATTGCGTGATCTGCGTATTGCAAACACAATGGGTGCTATTTTTTTCTTTTCGTGTAGGACATAGTCCTTAAATTTCAGTCTTGAATAAATGTCACTCAAAAAAACTAGGCAAATCGAAAGGCGTAACTTTATTTTGAAATAAAATATAATTTTTTTTTATTAATTAGTTGGACTTAGACTCTTGAATATCCTAAGATTTAGACTCTTTGAATATCCGAAGGTACCATGTCAACTATAAAGGAAGGAGATGAGGAAAATGGAAGGAATGGGGATATAGGGATAACTATACAAATTTTTTTAAATGATGATGGACATTTCCTTTAAATACCTGAGGGGAAAATTCATCGGGAAATACAGAGAAAGGCATTGAGTTCCAAAATTTGGCCACTCTATTAAAATAGGGGTAGCGAAAATCCGAAATTCTACGTCCACGCCGTGCTACCTGGGTAACGCTAACAGAATTAGGTTGGTGTAGTTGAGAGGGGCAGAGTAAATACTGCTTATACTCAATGATTCTGCACCATGGCGAGTCATTGGCGCCATAAAACCAATGCAACTCAAGCGTCTGTTCTCCATGTTAGGGGCGGCTTGGAGCGGGCGTCTGTCTTGGATCAAGCGGCTCGCTATATAAATGTGTAGGAAGCGTCTGTTCTCCATGTTAGGGGTGGCTTGCAGCGGGCGTCTGTCTTGGATCAAGCGGCTGGCTATATAAACATGTAAAAAGGTTGTTTCTGGTGACCTTAAGATGCAGAACGAACCCATTCACGAAAATTTGGGTTGGGCGAAGGGCTAACACCCCATTTCCGTAAAAAAATTATTGTCATGAATTCTGTACACAAGCCTCGGAATATCTCGGAATCATTATTGGAACGACCTCGGAAACTGTACCCGGACTACGATTTAAAAATGGGAACCTGGAACGTGCTAAGCCTTAGAAGACCAGGAGATCTCCTAAAACTCACACAACAAGTCGAGAGCTACACACTAGATATAGTGGCATTACAAGAACTAAGATGGCCAGGTAGTGGAATCCATGAAACAGCGAAAGGATACACTCTTTATTATTGCGGTCATCAAAACGGAGGAGAATTTGGAGTTGGCTTTCTTATACACCGTCGCGTGAATCAGCATGTTATCGACTTCTGCCCAATTAATATGCGGTTATGCACACTGAGAATCCGCACGCAAAAATTCAATGTACCGATCGTCAATGTTCATGCACCTACTGAAGATAAAGCAGATGATATTAAAGACCTGTTCTTCCTAGAACTCGAAGAAGTCATCAATACAATCCCGCGGCACGATATAAAAATCGTGGTAGGTGACTTTAATGCTCAAATCGGTAGGATTGCAGAACTTAAAACACATATCGGCCCTAAGAGCTTGCATCATATCAGCAACAATAACGGTTTTCGCGCAGCCGAGCTGGCTATGATGTATGATCTAGTAATTTCCAGCACTTTCTTCCCTCACAAGAGAATTCACAAGGCAACGTGGAAATCAAATGACGGAAGAACGGAAAATCAAATCGATCACGTCATGATCTCTAAGAGACACTCCACAAGTGTAACTGACGTTCGATCATACAGAGGTGCTGATATGGACACTGATCATATGCTTGTCATCTTTAAGTACAAGTGCAAATTATCATCTACATTTAACAGACAAGCAAAAAAGACCGTGCGCTGGAACGTCGATGCATTTAAACATCCGGAAACGCTGAAAAGATATCAGGAAATAATAACACAAAACATAGAAGAGCATGACATCTCTTCTGAGATGCCATTAAACATACAAGAAGAATGGCAAACGCTTCAATCAACCATTATAGCCGCAGCACAAGCTACAATCGGAAAGCGGCCACCGAAATCACACAACGAATGGTTCGACGACGAGTGCCGCCAATCCGTTGAACATAAACAAAAACTGCGAGAAAAATGGTTAACAAGGAACACCCGAAGCTCCCAAGCTGATTATCTATGCGCCAGGAAAGCCTCAACAAAACTTCTACGTAAAAAGAAACGCGAACACATGAAGAGCTGCATTGAAGACATCAACCAACATGCGGCCATCGGAAATTCAAAAGAGTGCTTTGCCAGTGCACGGAATCTGACTAAAGATTTCCACCCAAGATCTACAGCCATCAAAAATGAAAATAATGAACTTACAACAAGTGAACGTGATGTGCTGGCAGTGTGGCGATCCCACTTTCAAGACCTATTGAATAGGACGAATGAAGTTCATCCTATTCGAGCAATTGCTCCATCAACTGAGGAGATTTTTGTCCCTTACCCAGCAATAGAAGAAGTGGAAGCTGCAATTAAAAAACTGAAAAATGGCAAATCACCAGGTTTCGATGGAATTCCCGCAGAACTTTTGAAAAATGGAGGAACGGAAAACAGCTCTCATTGTTCCGCTACATAAGAAAGGTGACCGTCTAAAGTGTGCGAATTATCGTGGCATCGCACTGTTGAACACAGCATATAAAATAATAGCTAATGTCGTACTTGCTCGACTCATCCCGTTCGCTGAATCTATCATCGGTGACTATCAGTGTGGTTTTCGTCCCAACCGCTCAACCACAGATCAATGTTTTACATTAAGGATGATTCTGGAAAAATGTTGGGAGTACAACATCAGCATTCACCAGCTCTACGTTGATTTCAGGCAAGCATATGATAGTATCATCCGCGACAACCTCTGGTCCGCACTCATATGCCTTGGTATCCCAGAGAAACTTGTTTCTCTGTGCAAACTCACAACATCGGGATCAAACTGTAGAATAGTAATCGAAGGGTCAGTTTCTGATCCTTTCGATATAACATCAGGTGTTCGACAAGGTGATGCACTCGCGCCTGTACTGTTTAATTTGGCGCTGGAGTACGCGATAAGAAAAAGCCGAACTGAGACGCAAAACTGCATATATAATAAATCTAGTCAAGTTCTTGGCTACGCAGATGATATTGTGCTTCTCGGACGTAGAACGAGCGATATTAAAGATAGTCTCTCTCAGCTTGAAAGAAGTGCTAAACGACTTGGATTATGCATCAACACCGGCAAAACTAAAGTGTTAACAACATCTGAGAACATACCTCCCGGAAATCTGGATACTGGCGACTACGAAGTGGAACGCGTGGAAAACTTCAAATACCTCGGGTCTGTAATAACATCGTCAAATGACATGCAGGCAGATATCAAAGCCCGTGTCTCTGCTGCATACAGAGTTTTCTACGCATACTCAAAACTTCTGCGATCAAAACATCTTTCGCGGTCGTGTAAACTCACACTTTACAAAGCATTAATTCGATCTGTGCTTACATTTGCAAGTGAAAGCTGGACACTGACTTCCTCCGATTGTAGAATTTTATCAACATTCGAGAGGAAGATCATACGAACAATTTATGGTCCATGTAAAGTAGCTGAAAATCAGTATAGAATCCGAATGAATCACGAAATCAGACAGCTTCTTGGAGGCTGCGATGTAATCGGATTCATTAAATCTAACCGGATCAGATGGTTTGGTCATGTAGAAAGGGCTCCATTAGATAGAATGATAAAAAAAGCATCCCAACAACAACCAGCTGGTGTTCGTCGAAGAGGAAGACCTAGACAACGCTGGCGTGATGACATCATCCAAGACCTTCGTGATATAGGATGTCGAAACTGGGGTCAACTGGTCATGGAACGAGATGATTGGAAGCTTATTGCACAGACGGCAAAATCCCTTCATGGGATGTAAATGCCAGAGAGAAAGAGAGAGAGAAATTAAAATAGTCGTTCTGGAAGGACACAGTTCTACAACGAGGTATTTGTACAATAAATGTATGGGATAACTCGGCAGCTCTTGTTTGTCGATTATACTGCGCACACGATGGAAGGATATTTTGAATTTCCTTAGAGGAGAATTCGCTAAAGTTATATTTATAGTAGATTGACAATTCAGCCACATTTCTTCTGTGCTGGAGTGAACCAAGCTGGTCCGTTAATTCGGTATTACCGTCTAAAAAACTCGGCCTCCTAAATAGATGCAAAAAAATTTTCACTCCATACCAATTGCTCCATGTTTATAAGTCCTATATTCGTCCCTGTATGGAGTACTGCTGTCAAGTTTGGGGTGCTGCCTCTGTTTCCATCTTGGCCCTCTTGGACTCTGTTCAAAAGCGAGCTATACGAATTGTAGGTGATCGAACTTTGACATCACAACTTGATTCCCTACAACATCGTCGCACTGTTGCTGACCTCGTTGTTTTTTACAAATATCGTCATCAGCAGTGCTCAGATGAAATCAGCGGCATCATGCCTCAACTTATTCTTACCCCCGTTCCACTCGGCAATCGGCTGCCGCAACCAGTGAAACGGTAAAGATCCCGCGCTGTCATACTGGCAGATCGCAGAGAGACTTCTTTGTCCGAACTGCGTACAAATGGAATAGTTTGCCGGAACACTTAGTCTCAGGTGGCTTCAACCCACAGATGTTTAAAAAAAGCGTTAATCTACACCTCAGAACGCCAGTTGTTGTGGGACCCAGGTCTAGACCTAGGTCTTAAAAGGTATTTATGTGTTGTTGTGACACATATTCTAAACCCTATTACACAACACATTTTATTAAAAAAAAAAAAAAAAAAAAAAAACCGTACTGCTTTTCTCTGTACAGAGTTTAGACATTTTATTGTTGACTGACAAGCACCTACCCAAACATGACAGCAGTACTCCATACATGAACGAATAAAGGACTTGAAGATTAGCAAAATTTGCTCGGGATTGAAATACTTTTTACATCGACTCAAGAATCCTAATTTTTGCATGGCAGATTTAGCGAGGTTGAACACATGTTTATTCCATTTCAGGTTATTTTGAATATCCACTCCAAGAAGTCTAACTGATTCAACCTCACGCAATTCCTCGTGGTTTATTTTAATAGGGAAATTTTTATGTCGCTCTATTCGTGAAAGAGGGCATAGTTTGGTTTTGGTTGGATTAAATGAAACAAGATTACAATCTCTGTTGATAGAATCAATTAGCAGCTCTCTATCAGTGGTAACTGCAGTATGAGATCGAAATTTAGGAGATGCATGTGATGCATGCAATGTGCTGTCATCAGCAAAACTATGGATTGGGTACACTGTGGAAATAAGTAAGTCATTAATGTATAGAAGAAACAAGGTTGGTGAGAGTGCAGAACCTTGGGGAACCCCAGCATTGGTTGTGAAAATATTGGATGTGATACCATCTAAATTAACATGAAATTGGCGACCTGTAAGAAAACTATGAATCCATGAGACAGTAAGATGATCTATGCCATAAGATTTTAATTTAGCTATGAGATTTTTATGCCACACTTTATCAAATGCTTTAGAAATGTCAAGTGAAATACTGAATGTTTCACCATGGTTTTCCAGCGATTTGTTCCAGAGATGGGATACGTAGGCTAACAGATCACCTGTTGCATGACTTCTACGAAAACCATACTGTTTATCATCAATGATTCGCGACACTTCTAAATAATCTATTAAATTGTAATTAACATATTTTTCAAATATTTTAGCTAAAACCGACAGAATTGCAATTGGTCTATAATTGTTAGGATCTATCTCACTGCCTTTCTTTGATATGGGTTGAACGCTGGCCAGCTTCCAAGAATCGGGAAATATTCCGGTTTTATAAGATAAATAGAAATTTTTTGTTAAAATTGGAGCTAGTTGCCTGGCAAAGTTTTTAAGAATAAGGGGTGGAATACCATCGGGGCCAGCAGATTTGTTGATATTAATAGAAAGAAGCATTTTCCGTACAATATTGCAACGAAAAATAATTGGTTTCATTTTCGTTACAACTGGGGGAATGAGTGTAGGAGAATGGGGAGGTTCAACTATGTTTGAGTTTTCTGCGAATATACGACACAAAAGATCCGCCTTCTCTTTCGAGTCGCTCACGGGCATGTCATTCAGAACTAAGGTTGGAATAGAGGATCGAGTAAAATTGCTCTGGACTGATTTAACTGCCTGAAAGAAACTACGTGAGCCAGATGGGTGCTCGGCGAATTTCTTTGCTTTCTTCTGGATAAACGCTCTGGATAAACGCGACGAGGATTTGCTTTAATTTGGGTCGGTGATGTAAATTGCACTATTGCTGATATTAGTAAATAGTCCGATGTTCCGAGGGGTTGTTCAACTTTTGTCTTCGTAGTATCTGGTTCGTTTGTCAAAAACAGATCCAGCAAATTATTGTTATGATATGAATTGTCTGAGATTCTAGTGGGGCACTCTATCATTTGCGTCAAACCGTGATAATCTGCGAGTATCAGTTCGGCTTGTCTTCCTACGTCGTCAGTGCACGATGAATACTTAAGCCATTCTTTATTATGAATATTAAAGTCTCCAAGAACGGCCAGTCTTGCTTTGAGGTAGTCCGTGGTAATCTTGTCTAGATTAGCCGATATTTGATCGAAAAAGGGACATCCTGGGGGAGAATGTGGGGATCTACATAATCCTATTATAAACATAGTTTCATCAACACCTAAGATCTTCAGTGCTATAGAGTTATGGTGCTTGAAATATACATGAAAGTGAATCTCGAACAAATACACAGACACCATGTTTGTTATAAAAGGAATGTTCCAATTCGTAACTAGGTATCCGGTATTTATCGGGATCTAACTTTGATGCTTTGCCACTAACAATTGTTTCAGTAAGAAACAATATGTCAGGTTTATTTTTTTCGATGTAGTGTGTAATGAAGAGCTTTTCCATTGGAGAACCAATGAAGCGGCATAGCAGGCTGCGTACCTAGAGTTTTTTAACGCCGTAACGACTAGAGCTCAGTCATCGTGGATTTGATAGATTGTTACCTGTTGCTTCAACACAAATACAGAAATGTACGCAAATTACGTGAATAAACAGAAGTGGAAACAATACGAATGAAAAAATGAAACTCTGGCGACCCCTTTTGCGAAAGAACCACGATCAGCACGTCCAACCCCCACAATCACTCCCATACGCCCACACACTCACGCTGCATACACGCTAACATTCACCCACACACTCTGACTGCGAAGCAAGACAACCAAGCTCCAAGACCCGCCGCAAGCACCGTACATGGTAGCAATTAAAAATAAGTTGTATGGCTGCCATCTGATCAATCTGACACAGCTCGTAAACCACTGCCATTGCTGGTAAACCGAGAGTCAAATCTTGGAGCCCGGGAGAACGTCACACGCTATATTGAAAGTCTTTATTATTTATTTCCTTCTTCTTTATTAATAGCCTTTTTCAAAAAGAAATTTTGAAACCATACGCAATCACCACAAATTACCAAAAAAAATTATTTACCGCTTCACAAAAAAACGGGTACAATTTATTTGTAAGTTAACTAAATATTTCAAAACTAATTTAATTAAATACCTGTAGTTTACAGTTGGTTAATGTATGATATGGGTAATAAACATAAAACATGACAAGAATTTGTTTTTTTTTGTTTTGTTTTTTGTTTGGATTTCCTGTTATTAGGGATTGATTTTTAATTACTTAAAAATATAAATTAATAAATTTAGGTAATATAATTTAATATAGGAAAAAGAAAATGTATTTGGAAAATTAAGTATTACCTCGGAGCAAAAGTATGGTGATTATAATCATTTCCAATTTAGACTGAATGTGTCTCGCTACACGCATCGCCAGCTCACACACACACGCATCGACAAGCAAGCCCCCTATTCAATCACTTGTACACCCTTTCACACGCATTCACACCTCTACGTTAAAAAAGTAAATAAAATAAACAAAGTTCGCTCACCCCATGATTATATCCTCCCGGCTTCCAGGTCTTGAGGTCTTAGCCCTGCATCAGTGGTGAATATCCCAGCAGGCAAAGTAGTATTGGTAACTTGGTATAAATAAGATGGCTCGTTGTAACAAAATTGTAAAAATATGATATAACAGTTGCGCCGCAATAGCTAAGCGATTGATGACCAATTGATACCAATACTAGGTAAGTATCGATATACATACGAGGTACAGATTGATAAGAATACAAGAAAGTTGCGCCGCAATAGCTATGCGATTGATGTAAAAAATGTATAAATGAATGTTGATATAACTGCGATGTAAAAATTGATATAAATACGAAGCCAAAATTGATATAAATACGAAGTATGTTGCGCTGCAATACCTCAGCGATTGATGTAAAAATTGTATAAATAAATGTTGATAAAAATTGAAATAAATACGAAGTATGTTGCGCTGCAATATCTCAGCGATTGATGTACAATTGATACAATTACTATGTAGGTGTGGATATAATTACGACGTATCAATGGAGATAAATATTGTAGAATTATCGTGTTAAAACTGTAGCAAAATGTTGCATAAATATTGTAGAAATACGGAATAAGTTGCGTTGAAATACTGTATCCGGTTCAACACATCATCACCAAACAGCCACTTAACATTTGGTAATATTGACTTATTTCCTTCAGACAGGCCATACAACTCATCAATCAATGATTCAAAACTCAGCAGATTATATGTAAAAAATTTTTAATTTATAATTTGGAACATATGAATATACAAATAGTTGAATGCACATCAAATTGTACTAATATAGTAATGTAATCTCTATGGTCGTTGGTATCGTAACTAGAAATATTCTAACTTATATTAATCTTGATCAAAACGATTCAATTCCAAAATCGATTGATAAATACCTTTTGTTATTTTTAAAGAAAAATCTATCCTGGAGTACATATGCATGCAATAGGTTGAATAGAAATTAAATAATATTAATCTATAATCAATTTCTAATGATATGGTAGCGTATTTTAATTTAGGTTGACTTATATTAATTTTGATCGAAATGATTCCGTTCCAAAAATCGATTGCTTAATAAAATTCCTTCATGACTAATGATTCGAAAACGGCGTATTTTTTTCCTATTATATTTGACAGTTAACTTATGTTCCAACAAACAATAAACAGGTTTCACAAACAAGAACCGTGAAATAGTTCAGTACGGTTAATGACGCTAATCTAAAACTTCCACTCACGAACACAGAACAACACGATAAATCTTTTGGTTTATTTCTCTGGTTTTTTGTTTATTTGTAATTGGGATACGTTTTGATTATGCTTGGCTTCTTTGTGTTTATCACTTGGTTGTTTTTCTTTAATTATTATGCGAAAGTTGAATAGGTATTTAAGCATATTCTTACGGAAAATTATTATTGGTGTTTATAATTAAAAAAAATTGATACCTGTAGCGTCATATCGGTGTAATATTCCGTTTTGGCATAACTGGGTCAAACCAAGGTCACGTTCCATCCAAAGACACTCGCTAAGTCTCGTTTTTCTCCTAATCAATGTACATCAAACAGAACAGCTTTTCGTGCAGCCAAATGTGCAAAATTCCACCATCAACAAACCACGATTGCCTGGCAAATCGATCGTCCCAGAACAAATTTTATTTATCACACACCAAAATTGAAATTAAAAAAAAACTGACTGTCACAATCATCTACACTGACAAATCATCTACACTGACACTGTTAGTCAACAAACGTCAAACACGCAAAAAAATCCAATAGGAAAAGAATAGACTAAGAGACAAAAAATCATATATCCATCTCTTATATAGAAATTTAATATCGAAAATTCGTCTACAAAGTTTTTTTTGAAGGCAAATTTATAGAATGTTAGTACATTTTCCGTTCAAACAAAATACCGATTGTTACTGTGTAATACATAAAATTGTAAGATAATTTCACGAAATAAGTTATTTCCAACGCATTTGGAAGAAATATTAAAATGGATTAAACGTAAGTTTAACCGATTTTATGATGTTTATGTGTTATGAAATAATAGCCTACAACAGTATTACAGTAAAATTGAGATCTATAACGAAAAGAAAATTGATAAAAAAAACACCCATATAAGAAATATAATACGTTTCGAAGACAATTACAAAACTGATTGTAGGATAATAATTTTTAGCTATTGAGACGATTGGTCAAAGATGCACAGCTATTGGAGATTTGAAAACACTTAAAGCAATTACGGTTAGTGTCCGGAGAATCCAAATCCATGCAGTATGGTGAAGCAACGCTGGTGAAAACGCAGTGTGAACCAATAATAGGGGATTGTAAAGGAAATGTTATTGTTGATTGTTTTATGCTAAGAACAAATTTGTGTAACGGAAACTGTATGAAAATATGACTACAGATTGTGGACGAATGAGAAACCATTATGAACTACGTGTGGAAAGCAAAGTTGTGAATTATGAGAAAACAGACATTATATAGATCTGGAACTTAACTGCTCTACGTTATCATACTCCAGTCTACATAACAAGTGATGAACCTCGTTTAGATTCGAATTGAGACGAATTGAGTGAAGCTGTTGGTTCACTCTGCGGCCGTTTTGTTGAGACAAAGACTCACCCTTTGACATTGCAGGCATAGCTACTGAAATTCGGTCAGGCCTAAATTTCAACACTAAACAGTACAAAAGAAACTGGGTATCTCTGTCACAAAAACACGATAGCAGATTTCATGCAACAGTAGCACGATAAGAGAAAAGCAAAAAAAATGGGGACACAAAAGACACTAACAAAATTGAAAAGTTCAAATAAAGGGCTAAATTCGAAATTCTTAACTTTTGTCAAAAACAAGACATTTCATAATCAACTAACTGATATTTTCCAACTCCTAAAATAAGTCCGAGGTGGGAGGAGCTAGATCATGTCAAAAAACTTCACAAAAAAAATCAATCAATCCAAAAAAAATCACTAACAACTAAAACGAAATTTTTTGTTTTCTGCTACCAAGCAATATAAAACAAATTTATGCTTTAAAATAATAAATAAATTTATTACATCAAAGCAATAAAAGGTAAAATTTTACCTGTCTATCTTTTGGTAATAGTAAACACAAAATACCAAATAATTTTTTAATAAAGTACAATCTCACCAATTATATAATTGTACGCGTCCGTTCTTCAATGCTTTTATTTTTATAAACACTAACACAAACACTATAACCCTTATTAACACTTATAACATTTATTTTTCTATTTTCGATTATTTTGTTTTTTTTTCTTTTAAAATTTAGAAGACCACCTTCTTCGTCTGACTCCGAATGATGAAATTAGTTTTATTTGTATTTATTGCTAGACCATTCGCCGAGAGGCATTCAGAAATTAGACCAAAGTCTAGTTTCATTTTATCAAACAGCTCTTCGACGGATTCAGCAGAATATACCAAGGCAGAGTCATCAGCAAATAATTGTAATTGTCCTTTAAGGTTCAAATTAAATAGATCATTACCATAAAAATTAAAAAATTGTGGACCGAGAAGTGAACCTTGTGGGACACCCGCCAACACAGTTTCCATTGAACTACAACAATCATTGACAACAATAAACTGTTTTCTATTTTTAAAATAGTCTTCAAATAGTGATAGCGATATCAGAGATAAATTGATACTTTTCAGTTTCTGGAGTAATATGTTATGACTAATACAGTCAAAACTCAAATGCTTTTTGGATATCAATGAATAAAATTGCAACGAAAAGATTCTGATCTAGAGCGACATAAACTTCATTTAGAGCATTTGCAACCGCGGCTTCAGTAGACGATTTATGAACAAATCCAATTTGATTTTTATTAATGATATTATGTTGGCTTAAATATGCACTTAATCTAGTAAGCAGAACCCACTCAAATATTTTTGAGAAAGAGCTAGAGACGATTCGACGATAATTTGAAATCAAGGTCTTATCTCCTTTTTTAAATGTTGGACAAACTTTTGCTACCTTAAGACTATCAGGATATTTTCCACTATTAATTGATTGGTTAATCAGTTTCGATAAGATTGGGGAAAGTTTATCTTTCACAATAAATAGGAATTTCATTGAAATTTTATCGCTGCTTGCTGCAGAATTTCTATTTAAACCAGAGATGATGATAGAAACATCCTCGTGGGTGGTTTCTTGAAACTCTAATTGGTCATTAATATTATAACTTAAATAGGTAGAGAAGTTAGGCACAGAGGATGGTACTGAATCTGTTGTGCTAAAATTCGAGACATTTATGAAGTAACTATTAAACTTGTTTACTATTGTAGTAGGATCATCGATTGTATAACATTGTCTTTAGATGAGGAAGCAACTTGTTGCCTATTTGATATTTCTTTATTATAAATTAATTTATTCAGGACCATCCAGTTTTTCCTTGCATTACCTTTATGTTTATCAAATTCCCTTTTATAATATTCATTTCTTAACTTCTTGTTTAGATTATTAGCCAAATTCCTGTGTAATTTAAATTCATGTTCTAATGTCTTATTTTTGGGAAATTTTTTATGTTTTGAGTAGTAGTATTCTCTTTTTTTTATCAAATCGATTAGACTAGAATTTATCCATGGATTTTGTTTTTTGATCATGGTTCGTTTTAAAGTATTTGTTTCAACAATATCAGTTATAATTAAACTTAACTCAGAAAATGACGATACATTTTCAAAGTTTACAGATGAGACTTCCAAAGACGCATTTGGATAATCAAAAACTGTAATTTGGTGTCTCTTGAGTATTTGGAATTCTTTATACTTTTATTTATATTTAAAATCATCATTTTGTGAATAGAAAACGAAACGTCTAACAACGCAAGTTTGTATGTCAGGGAAATACAACTAGTAATTGCATAATCAATTGTGGTTGATACTTGATTTGAGATGCGTGTTGCATAAGCATGGTCGGTGGAGTTGAGAATTAAGTAACCATTAGAGTAGAGAGTGTCAACCCTGTTAAATTTATGTTTATCGGATCATAAGAATCTAAATAGTTTATATTTAAATCGCCCACTATCACAGATGATTTATATTGAGTTAGAATACAATCAAAGTTTTCAAAGAAAATTCCTATATCTGCTGATGGTGATCTATATATACCGATAATGTTTAGATCCAATTCTATTAACTTAATAACAATGTAACTAGAATCACGGGCGGTTAGATTATATAATTTAGTAGCATGTATAGATTCCTGGACGAAGACACTAACACCCCCACCTTGCTTATTATCGGGACTGCAGTGAAAGGAGTTATTTTTTTTTTTAATAAAATATGTTGTGTAGTAGGAATTACAATATGTGTCACAATAACACATAAAAACATTTTAAGACCAACGTCCCACAACAACATACGTTCAAAGGTGTTGATGGACGTAAATCTTTCTTTTTTTGTTTTTTATATTTTTTGTTAAAGAATGGATAACTAAACAAAAAACCCTATCACTGACAGAATAAACATAGGCCAATATTTTATGATAGAATAGAGAAAATAAAAGTAAATGAAAAAGTTAATAGCAAATTTTTATAAAAATTTGATGAAACAAAACAAAAATGTAGTTGCCAATAATCCAGCCGGTTGCATATTCCTTGATCCTTGTGACGCACTGTCTTTCTTGAAAACTAAAGCCCACACATAGTTATATGGAGGCTCGTTTCTTCAAGGAAACAATAGCGTTTCATCATCAAGGATTATTTCACAGCTAAGATTGAAGGTGCTACCGTTGACTGAATACAGTTCAACCGCCACCACCCCAAAGATGTCACCTTGGCTAGTGATATCTCACTTCTATTGCCAGTGGTATGTGATATGTCATGTTAACTTGTATGTAAATAGGAGTACGCGGGGTTGTCACACCCGTAGATCAAACATAAAAAAAAATTTTAAAACAGTAAAAACTGATCCCTCATAATGTGGCAAATTGTAATATTGTTCTTCCCGAGCGTAAATCTATGTTTCAGAAACAACAATGGCTGATGGAATTTTTCTTTTTGCAGGCCATCCGAGTCATCCATAATTTTTGTTTTAATTTAACTACTACAACGAAATATACTTCAAATTTATCTTCTGTAAAAATCAATTCAAATGCAACAGTAACAGTATCAATATAGAATTAGTGTTGGACAGTAACAATTTTTTTTTTAAACTAAATATAAATATCATTTAACAGATAAAATTTTTTTTGACCTAAACAGTTTTAGGTAGATTTCATATAAAAATCTACCTATTGCAACATGCTTCATCTCGGAATTTCGGAAAAATTTTGTTGCCAATCGACTATAAATGATTAAATGATAAGCGGAGACGGAAAATCAAAATGAAAAAAAAATTTATATATATATATATATATATATATATATATATATATATATATATATATATATATATATATATATATATATATATATATATATATATATATATATATATATATATATATATATATATATATATATATATATATATATATATATATATATATATATATATATATATATATATATATATATATATATATATATATATATATATATATATATATATATATATATATATATATATATATATATATATATATATATATATATATATATATATATATATATATATATATATATATATATATATATATATATATATATATATATATATATATATATATATATATATATATATATATATATATATATATATATATATATATATATATATATATATATATATATATATATATATATATTGTAACGACTCTTCGTTGGTTCTTTTCGATTATTGAGCAAATACGACAGTAAAAAGTCGGATCTTTGGTTAACAGAATCTAAACTTTATTTGTCAACAAATTACAGCAGCTTCCGTTTTTCCTTACAATAAATTCCAGGGTCTCCAATTTATGTACGATAAACTTCACCGCTTTTCCACAATTTGAATCAATAATATTCGGAATCGTAAAATCTGTATTTACTATTCCACTAAGTTCAAATTCTTTTACTATTAGTACCCAGGCTCAAGTACCACCGATTATTCCTTTACTTGCGAATATTTATAAACACTTTCAATTGCAAAATTAAAACTGACTATCTGATATTTTGTTCGCTTATTTATATCGAAAAATAAAATAAATCGAAACTTCTACAATCCACTAGAAATCAATATTACGTAGTCCGTACATCTTGAATAGGCCACACCTATTTTCATTCATACTTGCATTTGTATTAGCAAACTCAATTTAATTTATGCAAAATGTATTTGTTAAAGGGAGTTAACTTTTAATTCATCTTTGCCATAGTCTGAATGTAGAAAACATTTAGGCGGAACGTATTGGTTATTTATGATTAAATTAAATTAACCCATTCTGGACGAAGTTTATTACACTGCCCTCCATTTAGTTTTGTTCGTCCCGAACAATATCAGCTATTGCAATGGTACTGTTACCTTGGTACGGTGCCAACCTTTGCAGATGTATCACTTTCATCTTGGTACGGGATCCCTTTTGGATGCGGTATATAACATCATTAATTCGTTTGATTATTTTATATGGGCCTTCCCAATCTGGCTGCAGCTTGGGTGATCTTTCCTTAGTTCTCCTGGGGTTGTATAGCCATGCCAATTCTCCTTCTTGAAAACCGCCACTATTTGCATTTATGTCGTACCTGGTTTTCATTTTGTCACTGGCAATCTTAATGTGGCTTCGAACCTGTTGATGGATTTTATTCATCTTCTCCCTTAGTTGTCCCACATAATCTGTTTTCGTGGATACCAGACTTCCAGGGATGCCAAACTCGAAGTCACTAGGAAGATGTAGTTCTCTTCCGAACATGATATTCGCTGGCGTTTCACTTGTCGTATCGTGCACTGCGCTACGATAGGCCATCAAGAATAACGGAAGATCCTTGTCCCAATTTCTTTGGTTGGCTTCTACTACCTTTGACAAATGTTCTTACATGGTTCGGTTGAATCGTTCTACCATGCCATCCGATTGTGGGTTCATAGGTGTAGTTCGTGTTTTTCTAATGTCGAGTGTTCTGCACAGCTCTTCCATCAGTTGAGATTCAAAATTCCTTCCCTGGTCCGTATGCAACTCGAGCGGTGTTCCATATCTGCAAATCCATTCATTGACTAATGTTTCAGCGACCGTAACTGCTTCCTGGTTCGGTATTGCACAAGCTTCCGGCCATTTTGTAAAGTAATCAATGACCACCATGATGTATTTGTTACCTTTTGTAGTTTCCGGAAATGGCCCTGCGATGTCTATAGCAATTCTCTCCATTGGGGCGCCCACATTGTACTGCTGCATCTCTCCTCGAGTTCTTGTCTTCGGTCCTTTGCTCGCCGCACAAGTATCACATCGCCGACACCATTGCTCTACATCGGTTCGATACATTACCCAATAAAACCTCTCCCTTACTTTAGCCAGGGTTTTATTGACTCCCAGGTGTCCTCCAGAAATACTTCAGTGCAGCTTTCCCAGTACCTCTTCTACTCGACTTGATGGCAACACCAGTTGCTCTAACACTTTCTTTCCATCAGCGGACTCCCATTTTCTTTTTAGTATCCCGTTGTCCATCAATAGTGAGTCCCATTGCGCCCAGTAGCACTTCACCTCCGTACTTAAAGGTGCTACCTTTTTCCACTCCGGTCGCCTTCCATCGGTTTTCCATTTCAATGTTGGAGCCATAGCTGGATCTTCTAGCTGCTCTCTTTTAATTGCCTCGGTACACCAATCGTCAGGAGTTTGTTACTTAATTTGTTTCACTTTCATTGCCTCCTTTCTCTCAGTCCTGCTACATGACTTGCGCTCCTCAATACAGGGTCTTCTTGAAAGATCATCAGCGTTACAATGTATCCTTCTCTTCCGGTGCACAACGCGGAAATCCCTTTCTTTTTTGACATCCCCTTGCTTATTTGAGAGGTTCATCAACTGGACCGGAACTACTCCTTCTTTTGCCACTACTAGTGTTTTGCATTCCAGTCTGATGTGCCCTAACTGTCCACAATTCCAGCATCTTACTCTGCTAGATCTTCTTCGATGATTTTGTTCAGGCTTATCTTCCAACTTTTTGACATGCATGATCACCTCATCAAGCGCTGCCTTTAGTGGCTCTTCAGAAACTTCCATCTTACGTACTTTATCTAAGGCAAGCGCTCTTTTTCCAGCTTCCATTTGTAGGGCCAATGCTAAGACTTCCGTAGGTAGTTTCTTCCCGCTTAGATACAGCTGATTCCTCATTTGTACATCTCGAAGAGCATTGATAAATGTATCGGCGGCCAGTTCGTCTCGATGTTCAGCGTTATAGTTCGGGTATGACAGACTTACCAGTCTCACAATTGCAGCCTCTAATTCTTGCAAAGTTTCGCTGACTCCTTGTTTCCGTGTTTTGAGCTGCATGCGATGGAGAGCTTGCATATGACTTTCCCCATATCTTACTTCTAAGGCCTCCATTAGCTTGCTGTAATCACGCTCTGTCGCTGATAGTGTCTGCAAAATTTCAGCAGCAGGTCCCTTCAATGCCAATATAAGCGCATTTGCTTTTTGCTGGTGGTCAACCCCAGTTGTTGCTATCTCAAATTGCATTTTAAATATCTGATACGATGTAGATCCATCAAATGCAGGTATTTTCACTCTAGCTGGAGCTGAACTAGTTGATGGATTGATCATGTTACCTGACTTTAATTGTGCTATTTCTTGGCGGAATTCACTCGAAAGTTTGTGTAATTTCTCTTCATGTTCTTCGGTAACTTTCCGCAGCTCCCTTTCCATGTTGTTGATTTTTACCTCTGCACTGGATATACGTGACTCGATTACTTCACGTAGACTTTTTTTTTTTTTTTATTGGAGGTCCTTGAGACTTACAGTTCAAGTAGCACTGCGACCTGAAGGTCTATTGTGCTTACCCTGATTTTGTTATTAGTCAGTCGTCATCTGTGCCGTTACTGGTTGTATTCTGTCATCCAAGTTGAGACTTTTAATAAAATTAATTAGCTCAATTGGAGTGACGTTTTGTGGTAATGGAAGTGTTAGTCTTCTATGACCAAGTTGGTTGTATCTGTGCCCAGAGAGTTCAGGACAGCTGCAGATGACGTGTTCCATCGTTTCCGCATCCAAATAGCAGAATCTGCACCTGTCGGAAACAACAAGGCCTATTTTGTTAAGATGGTGGTTTAAAGGACCATGTCCAGTAACGCACCACGTTAAAATTCTTAGAGACTCTCTGTTTAAGTCGATTGTTTTTAAGGGTGAAACAGGGAGGTTACCTAGAAACTTCTTGGAGTGTACTAGTCCCTCTCTGCTTTTCCATAATTTAGCATTTTGTTCTTGTTCCATTGTTTGGATTGTGCTTTTGAGTCACGTAGACTTTCTTGCTTCGCCATCATATCAGCAAACTGTTGTCGTTACTCTACTTTTTGTTCTGCTGCCATAACTTTTTGTTCTGCTGCCTGTTTCTCTTGTCGGGCCATCATATCAGCAAGTTGTTGTTGTTGGTTGTTTCCTTGTTTGGCCATCATATCAGCAAGTTGTTGTTGTTGCTCTACTTTTTGTTTTGCTGCCTGTTTCTCTTGTCGGGCCATCATATCAGCAAGTTGTTGTTGTTGCTGTGCCATCATTTCTTTCATCAACACCATCATCGATCAATCGCTGGAGCATTCTGAACCGGAGCTTCCTCCGGCTCTATGTCTATGACCTCTGTGTTTTCACCTGCTTCTTCTAAAACTTTACGCAGCCGGAATGCAAGTTCTGCCTTCGTTCCATCGATTGGAGCATTCCTCTTCCTCAACTCGTCCTTCAGCTGGGTCTGGCTGAGATCACTAATATTTACTGTCTTGACCATTGTTTCAATAATCCCACTTCTGACACCACTGTAACGACTCTTCGTTGGTTCTTTTCGATTATTGAGCAAATACGACAGTAAAAAGACGGATCTTTGGTTAACAGAATCTCAAACTTTATTTGTCAACAAATTACAGCAGCTTCCGTTTTTCCTTACATTAAATTCCAGGGTCTCCAATTTATGTACGATAAACTTCACCGCTTTTCCACAATTTGAATCATAATATTCCGAATCGTAGAATCTGTATTTACTATTCCACTAAGTTCAAATTCTTTTACTATTAGTACCAGGCTCAAGTACCACCGATTATTCCTTTACTTGCGAATATTTATAAACACTTTCAATTGCAAAATTAAAACTGACTATCTGATATTTTGTTCGCTTATTTATATCGAAAAATACAATAAATCGAAACTTCTATAATCCACTAGAAATCAATATTACGTAGTCCGTACATCTTGAATAGGCCACACCTATTTTCATTCATACTTGCATTTGTATTAGCGAACTCAATTTAATTTATGCAAAATGTATTTGTTAAGGGAGTTAACTTTTAATTCATCTTTGCCATAGTCTGAATGTAGAAAACATTTAGGCGGAACGTTTTGGTTATTTATGATTAAATTAAATTAACCCATTCTGGACGAAGTTTATTACAATATTTAACGTTATGAGGTATAACGGAATTATCCAGCACTCTCACGGTCGCAATTTTCGACCTACACCAAAATATTTTTTGTGTATGTTGCGGCAAACAATTTCTTGGACAGTTCGCGAACTGGCCATATCGGGGTACCGTTTAAGCGGCTAGAGTCTTAAAAGTCGAATAATCTAAGGCGTTATTAATTCCGTTTAAAACCTAAAGTTTAAATAAAATTGATAAATATTGAATATTAGAACCTTTTTTTATCATTTTTTGTCAGATGACAATCTTGCATTTAGGGTTCCTAAAAAATCAGCTGTTTTAAAATTAACTAAACTTTGTTGTCCTTGATCTAGATGAAAATTACCAAGCTCAAAAATGAAAACTTTTGCACACGTAGATACCATTTTATATCTATCCAAAACTTAAAAAATAAATTGTTTAAGTTCAGAGGTTGAGAACCTGGGGCTATTAAAACGAAAACAAACGCAAACGGCCTTGCTTTCATCATTTGCGAGTGTATTTTGATTAAACTAATACTAGCTTTTAACTCAACTTTTCACTATAACATCAGAAATTTTCAGCTTTCTAACCCTAGAAGTTCCAATGCAATTAACATTATACTAACCATAATGCAATTGCCACTAAAACGCCACTAAAATATAATTACAAACAAATCCCAAAAATATCCCAATTAAATAAATTTTCTTTTGTTTTAGGTAGATGTCATATAATTTTTTTTGTTTTATTTTTTTTTTCGCAAAAAGTTAAAAAATTTGTTTTGAATGTTTGTTGTTGTTGTTTTGAAGATTTATTATTGTTTTGAATTAGGGAATAGTTTCTTTGGAATATTTGGAAGTGGTTTAGTTGAAATAAATATATGTATATTGATTACATATTTACAATTGATAGATATTTGTCTTATATTTGAGGTGTAAAAGTTGTTTGAGTTTGTTGTTGATTATAAATTATAGTATGGCTGTTGTGATGTAGTTAGAACGTTAATCCACCAAAGGATTAATTTGTTATTAAGGAGTTTTAACCAAATTAAACAAAACTATTCGAAATTGCATTGACAAAGTAATTTCCGTTTATGTATTTAGTTTGGTTGTTTGATAAATTTTTTGGATTATTCTGTTTCTAGTTAAATTTTTTATTCAAACTAATCTGATATATCCAATTCTATTTGTACACAAAGCTGTCTGGTCCCGAAATCTACCTATTTCTAGCGGATGTACGTGCCGCTCGGACTTTTTTCTTTTACTTTTGTTTCTACATAGATTTTTTTTTACTTTTTTTCTATTGCTTAATTTGTCGAGAAAAAAGTCAAAAATTTACAGAAAAAGCAATTTTTCCTAAACACTAAATAGATTTCTTTCAATTTAATTGATTTCTTTTAACTTTTGTTTGATTCGGATGTCGATGTTTTGTTGATTTTTCAACGCTAACAGATCTATCTCCTATTTTATATAATTCTTCAAGTGATCCGACAATAATAAAATTCTGGTTTTTAGAAACGCTGAACACAGATGTGGAAATTACGATAAGAACATTTAAATAATTTTTTATCACCAACTAATTTCCGTCCTCGTTTATTAATTTTAGATTGCAGGATGAGGGAGTTAGCCTTTCGTTTATATAAATTTTCTGCTTTCGTGTTGCTGGCGATTCTGATTGTTCCACATTATATAACTCATTCAAAAATATAGGACCACGAGCTCTAACAAGTTTAATAAAATCCATTTTATTTTGAAAATTATTAAATCTGATGATAATAAGAGTTATGCCTGAGTTGTTTTCATTTGTTTTAATTCTGCTGCTTACAAATTTTACATCCATTTCATAGTTAAATAGTTGCTGAAGTTTAGTTATAAAAAGCTCTAAATCGACTTTGCCAGACACAGGATTTGGTATACCAGAAATAATGACATTATTTTGCAAATCCTTCTGTGAAAAATAGTTTAATTGCGATTTCATAAATGTATATCCAAGGATTGTTGATTAATAGTACTCGTTAACATTGCAATATTACTAGAGTTACTATTAGTATCAGATTCAACAATTATAAGGTTTTCCGTAATTTTGTCCATTTTTAATGATAGATTTTGATTTAGGCTACGTACAGAGTGAAAGCGTTGAGCGGTGCTGTGCGCTAAGCGGTGCTGAAAGCGTAGACAGCTTCAAAACTGCACGCGTATAATCAATGAGAGTGTTCACAGTAAAGCGAAGCTGTAAGCGGTGCGTAAGCATATTCGCAAGCGGTGCGCTTTGAAACTGTTCTGTGCAGTTTTTGAAGCTGAATAGCATGCGTTTTGATTGTTTTTGTATGATATAATAGACAATTCAACTCTCTAAATAAAGTTTCAATAAGGTCCAATCAAAACGCTTCATTTACTATTTTTTAGCAAATCAAAACGATTTGTTTCGATTATTTTTTTCTGATAGAAGGAACAGCGAATATTTTCGACTATTTTCCGCCTACTTAATATATTAATTTAAAACAAAAATGCACATACAAAATTATGTGAAAATGCAATTTGCAAATAGTAAAAATGTCCGTTTCATTCATAAATGATTGCATATTTATGTTATTTGTCAAAAATAAATTACAAATTTATAACATTTATGCACCTACTAAGATGAAATAATATTTAATTTTGTTTGACAACAAAGGATTATGTTGTATGAAATAATGTTACTATTCTGTTCGTTAAATTGTCTGCTAAATACAACTCGTCATCAAATTATTAGTCGATTATTTTTCAACATTACCACTCATGCCATTTGAGGTAAAAAATTTCCCTCGTGCGCTATGCGCACTCGGGACCTCGAATGACATTCGTAATAATGATTATGAAAAATAATCGACTATTATTTGACGACTCGTGATATTATATATGATTATTTTTTTGCTGCACATTTGTTGCGAGTTTTTTGATTTTACGTATTGATTCATTTGCAAAAGGTTTTATTTGGTGATAAGACCTAAGAAGTGGTTTTCTAAATAATGGCTTTCACCAGTGAAAATTTAATTGCTGCTATTTTATTAGAAATGTGTTATGGAAAAAAAAATTAAAACTACCACAACCGATTATTAGCTGAAAAAAAGTTGGGAGGAGAATCAAAAGAGCTTAATGAAAAACGTAAGTACATATGTTTATTTTTATAAATAAAAATGTGTTTAATTTGTTAAATTTCTTTGGCAAGACGACAAACGTATTCACGAATAGCATCTCTAATATATAGTATATTATCTGTCTGTTTTATCGACGTAATTTTCTGTAGTTTTCATAGTAAGCTTATTAGTTTTTCGGTATTTGGCTTTTCGTTCAAATCCAAAATAGTAATGTTGGAACATATTGCTTTAACTAATTTTAACGGTCTCCGCTAGGCTTACCACCTTTGAATTTTTCCAAAAGCTTATACATATATATTTTGAAATAAAATAATTAAAAGAATTTTTTTACTCATATATTTTATGTATTTTATAAGTTAATTGGAAAAATATGGAGGGGCTGAAATCTCACAGCTTGAGATATTAAGACTTCGGTCTGGTTAATAATTTTGATATAGTTTTCGCAAAAACTTTTATGAGGACATGGTTTTTAGTTTTGGGCAGCGAGGTACATATACCAAACATAACTTTTTGTTAAAAATAACATGTACTTTAGTATTTTTTATCTCTGTTTAGATGTGTATTAAAAACTAACACGAAACATCAATACGTTGTCGGAAAATTATAACAGATCATAAATTAACATAATTTAGTGAAAAGATTACACTCTAAAAAGTGATTAGGAAATCTTACTAAAAACGCATGATTTATCACTAAAATATTGTAAATACTGTGTAAATTTACACATTGAAGTGGAGAAATAAACTCACGTAGTTTGATTTAATAAAAAATGCCGCTTTTCGCTATTTTGTGTTATTTCACAATTTTTGGTTGATAAATCCCGACAAATTTGCGTGATTCCCACAATATTATCGTATTATACACTTTTATAGTATTTTACTATATTTGTGTGTGTTTTAACGCTACAATTGTAGTAATCCAAAACGGACGCGTAGAAAAAAAGTAAAATCATTTCGTTTCTAGTTGTTACAGAGGCAACAATAAAAACGTGTGTATATTTGTTCTATTTAGTTTTCGTGTGTATATATAGTGTACACATATAGTGTTTATGTATGCTATTATACAATATTGTGTGTTGGAGGTTTAAGGAACCACACTGGATCAAATAGAACGTGGAAATATCATCCAATACACCATCGGCTGATATATTGAGTAAGTTTTACTACTATTTTATTTTTCTAAGTGTACGTAATGAGCGAAGAATATATGTGTTTTTGTCTGACACTAGATGAGATATATTTCAAATATACCGATAACTTGCATCGCATCTAGTATACTTACTTAGTGGATTTTTTGTGCAAATTAAACCAATTGAAAATTTTGTTTGTATATTACAGAGATCCTGCTGATTCAAACTTCTCGACGGTTTACATATCCGATAGAAAAAAAAACAACACATTTTCGGGACAAGTGATATTAATATTAGCAACTTATATTATAAATAATAATTAAAAAAAAAAAAAATAATTTTTGAACTTTTCGTGAAAATGAGACCTATAACATCTAATATTAATTCACCATCATATAATATAGCTAAATGGCTTGTAAAAGAATTAAATTTTTTAACACCATATAAAAGTTTAAAAGTTAAAAACTAATTTGAATTTACTGATAGAATTCAAAATTTAATTTTAGAGGAAGATGAAGTTATGACTTCATTTGATGTTACAGCCCTTTTTCCTAGTATTCCTATTCCAGTAGCAATTGAGGCTTTAGAATTTTGGCTAAATTCTATTAATATACAAAAAGAAAAAATTGATGTTTTTGTTAAAATTGCAAAATTATGTATGGAACATAGTTACTTTCAATTTAGAAATAAATACTATCAGCAAACTTATGGTACAAGCATGGGGAATCCACTATCACCAATTATTTCTGATTTATTTATGTCGAAATTTGAAATAACATTACAAAATTTAAATATATTACCCCGATTTTGGGTTAGATATGTTGATGATATTTTTGTTATAATAAAAAAGGATAAAATTACTGGCACACTTAATATTTTAAATGAGCAATATAGTACCATTAATTTTACTTATGAAATTGAAGAAAATCAAAAAATTCCATTTTTAGATTTGGAATTAAATAGAGTTAATGAAAAAATTGATATTGCTGTTTACCATAAACCAACAAACACTGATAGATTAATTACTAGTGACTCATATTGTTCTTCACAAAATAAAATGGCTGCTTTTCATTCTATGGTTCACCGTTTATGTAAACTTCCTCTTTCAATACAAAATTATATGAATGAATACAATTACATAAAAAATTTAGCTATAATTAACGGATATCGACCTGCCGTAATCGACAAAATTGTAGAACATCATTCTAATAAAAATAAAAAACATAGTTTATCAACATTATTTCGTCAAAATAAACAGAAGCCTGATTATTCAAAGAGATTTAAAATAACTTTTGCACCCAAAATTATAAATAAGTTAAAATCTGTTTGTAAAAAACACAATTTCTTCCCAGTACTCGGCAACCAAAAGAAATTAAAAAATATTTTAGGGAGCACAAAAGACAAAATTGATGAATTAGAAAAATCAGGAATCTATGAATACAAATGTAGTGATTGCTCTAAAATTTATATTGGCCAAACAAAAAGAAGTGTAAAAACAAGATTCAAAGAACATAAGAGCCATATTAGATTTAACCGGCCAGAAAAATCATGCATTGCACATCATGCCTTGACAGAATGTCATTTGGGAGTTTCTTTGGCAAATGTTAAATTAATTAAAGAAGTTAATAGAGCTTCCAATTTGGATGCATTTGAAAGCTATTTTATTTCTAAAAATCTTGATAAATGTTTAAATTTTGATCAGGAAATATTACTTCCAATTTATTTTCAATTGTATAATTTCTAAGTTTAGTTTTCTTTTAAATTTTGTATTACTTATTTTCGTTAAGTTTTCCTTGAAAAAGTTTTGTCATTTTTCGATTTTCTTTTAACTTTACTTTGTTTTGCATTGCTGAAGATGGGAGATAGTTTCTCTTGAAATGCATACAAAATAATTTTGTATTTTAAATATTGAAAAAATAGTGATATTTTTGTAATGTTTAAATACAATTTTCGTTGGTGAAAATAAAAAAGGAGAAAACGTTTTTAATTAATTATTGTTAGTAACTTATATTATGTTTATATTACATAATGAATATTTTGTATCCAAACCAAATATCCCATTCAATGAATTTTTTGTTCGATATTTGTTGAAGTTCTTTCCAGAATCAATAACAGGAGGAAAAAACTTGCAACAATTTGAATAAAATTAATACTTTAATTAATAAATTAAGCTTTAACTAGAGAAATACTTTATTAACAGAGTTTGTACAATTTTAATTTAAGTTAAACCTATAAAAGGATTGAACTTTTAGATAAATTTTCATGAATTTACATTATTTTTTTTTATATTAGTATTTTACATAATATATTGGACATAATATGTAAATAATAATAGTTTTATTTTAGAAAAACATGAATATTATAAATATATTGTAATAATTTAATTAATATTATCACTAATTTACAATCTTTTATTTGGAATTCGTACTAAAATGTGAAATTTCCTCAAGTTTGAATACTTTTCACAACTATAATATGTGAAATACAT
>OY856188.1:222698020-222809020 GCA_963693315.1 Diogma glabrata | reverse complement strand
AGTTGTATCGAAACTTTATAGAAGTAAAATATAACTAGCTTTCACTTGAAGCTTATAATCATTGGACCTTTACTACTACAAATAAAATTGATGCTACGGGACAGCATCTGTCCCCACACGAAGCTTGAAAATTGGGAATCTCTTAATGTTTTATAAAATTATTCTGACATTCCAATGAGAATAAAGTAATAAAAATTAATGTATCTATAATCTAAAAATACCTTGAATTATAACTGTTGATTGATGTCATCAATATTCTTCAATTCCCTTGACTAGCGTTTGATCAATTAATTAAATTGGATGAACTAATTTGTGAACATAAGTTGCTGCTGTTGAATTACACCTTCGTTGTTCGAAATGCCCAATTGAACATTGCATTCGATCCTTTAACTTTTCATTCATATATCTGCCTTTGAATCCATGCGGTTTCAACAACCGAAAAAACCATCAAACAAACGATTGTCTCTAACTGTGGTAATAGCTTCGATCACTGTTATCCTTGCTATTCATACTTTCGATAACATCATTGGGTACTTTATCTTCATGTACTGCCACTTTTATAAAGCAGATTTAACAATTAATGACAACAATTATCCTTCTATGAAATAAAATAAAAAATATAATTGAAATTGTCATCCAAATTATCAGCTTTTTGATGAACAAACAAAAACACAAATCACTGTAAACTACTTAGCGGGGTGGAATCTTCCATTGTAATTAAAGCCAATAAATAATGCTTTCTCAAAACAGTTATTAAAATTAGAAATCAATTTTAACAATTAAACAAAACGACATTGGAATTTTTTTCTTTGTTTACAACTTTTTTTTTTATTTGCTTGATTGCAATTAAATACATCACTTTTGAATTAAAATATTATTGATTTATCACATCAAAGTTAAATAATACTATCAATTGACATTGATCTATATAAATTAAGTAGATTATTCGATGTTGTAATTCTTTTGAAAAGCAAAAATGGAATGACATAATTTTTTCCAAATTAAAAATTGCAAAAATGTGATTTTGCTTTTGACCTCTTCTAATCAATCGTGTAATATTCGAAATTCAGCAAATGATTAACAACGACGTCTGTTCATTAGCATTGGAAATAAAAATTTAGTACGTTCGTTTGCTTTTTATAGTATATTCAAAATTTAACTAGCAGTTAAGTTTTAGAAAATTTTAAAATTATTATTAATGTAAAAATGAACGGAAACTAATGAAATGCATTTTTATTGAATTGAAAACGAAGATGAATTTGGTTTTATTATTGTTTTGCGATTATTGCGATCGTTACACCATGAATTCAAGGTAGAAACCAAGATTTCTACTCTTGAAATCACAAAAACGTCGCCATCCCTTCCATGACAGAAAACCACCAAAGCACTATTAAACTTAAACTAATAATAGAAATTCCAATAACTAATAAAAAAAATTATAATAACTAAGTAATATTAAATATAACACCTATTTAAATTCTAAAAACCGAGAATTAAATTTATAACTATAATAACCAATGATTAAGAATAGATGTTTAATTTATGACAACTAATAATTCTAACACTAAATTTAATTTTATAAAAAAAATATATTGAAAAACTTAGGCTTGGTATATAGGAAACAGACGCTAGAGATTTCGATGGTAAAACCCGCAAAATCATGACTCGCAATCACCAACAATAGTAAAACCAACTCTCAACAAAAAAAAATGGAGCCAGTACGACGGAAATGTAAAAAGGATGAAAGCACAAAAACGAAAAAAAACAACGAACGCCCAATTCGAAAACATACAAGATTTCCTTGTAAAAACAACCTTTATAAAGGAACAAAAGGACCACCGTCGTAGCCAATCTTTGCTGAATCTTTCACAAAAATTCCTAAAACATTATATATGTAAAAGTATAATTTATTTATTTAATTTCAGATATACTGAAATAATTATATATACCTAAAATTAGTTATTGACGATAGCACCCCTAAAATATATTTATTTATTTTTAAAAAAATTGAAAAAAATGAAAATTATTCAGAAAGGATGTTTATTTATTGGATGCACCGTCCTAACTTTGAAATATTGATTTATTTTCTTTTTAAAAAATAAAAAATATTTATTTATATCTTGACGTAAAGCTTAATTAAGAAAATTTATTTTATTTAGCTACCTAAAATTAACTTAAATTTAAAAAAAATTATTTATTTAATAAAAATTATTTATTTAATTTTTTGAAAAATTTGTTTGATTTATTTTATTTTTATTTAATAATATAAGAGATTCCAAAAATCAAGATTCGTCTGGAGACAATTTAAAAAGTAAGTATGGTTACAATATCCATTTCATTTAAATTTGAAATATCGCGTTCGCGAGCCCACTCCAACAATGCATGTGAGAACCTACTGGAAAAGCCCCTAACGACCAGATTCTACAGAACAGATTCTCCCCAACCTAATAAAACAATCACAACTGTCACGATTAGACACTAGGTCCATTTCTACTGACCCAGTTGTGCTTGTTTAACCTACAAATAAATTACAACTAAACCTAATGCGAAAGTTGTAGAACGCTCCCGAGCACCAGACTTCAAACCCTAAACTCTATGAAAAATTGTTTTATTGTAAAAGCTAAATGGAAAAATGGAAAGTTTTTGAATTTGTATGAGGTGAAGCCTCTGATCCTGAAAGCAAAAGTACAATTGGTTCTTCCCTTAATTACACCGAAGAAGCCTCTGAGCAAAGAATGGTACTGCTGGTTTGCACTTAAGTACAAACACAGCACCACCACTCCTCGTCCCTGAGGACTTCCTCGCCGAATGAAGAGAAGAAACCAATGTTCTTCGATCGCATAACCCCGGTGGCCATAGGCGATCTAAGAACGACATCAATGTTAAGGGGATAAGCCCCATGGATGGCTTGTTAGGCCTACCGCTGAGAAAAGTGAATCAATAAACCTAAATAATATATAACTTATCCATAATCTAAATAATTTCTTATTTAAAAATGCTAAATCGAAATAATAAAGTTTTACATGAAATTAATTAAATTTAATCTTCAGACTAAATAATAAATTGGTAATTTAAAAAAAAAAATTACGATTATTTTAAATTCAAAACTAAGCTTACTAATTTTTTTGGTTATTACCTCTAATATATTTGTTCAGGTCAAATTTTTCGCTTTACTTATTGTATCCAAAACAAAAAATAAATGTTAGCTAAAAATAATTATTTCTATATTTATACCACTTTTTAAAATTAATCGCAATGAAAAAAAATAATTCTAAAAAAAAAATGGTGGTAGCTAAACACTTACTAAATCTAACCATAATCAAAAAAACATACAATTAATTTCATATATAAATTAATTGCATCATCCAAAAATATGTACAATATATAAACAATTATATGTACAATATGTACATGGTAGCATAAAAAAATTTCAAAAAAAAAACTGCTTCCCCAAAACGGTTTTCTTTTTTCCAAATAAAAAAACAATTAGTATTACTAAAAGCAGATGACAGCACAAAAAACAATCTCCAAAAAAATTGCTGTCCCAAAACGGTTTTTTTCAAAATAAAAAGCAAGCTGATTGACAACCACGGCCCAAACCGGTTGCCACCACCCTATTACCAAAAAAACCACAACTGGTTTATCCTAAAACTTACAAAGAGAAACGCGGAATTCTTTAAATTTTTGAAAATATAAATTTAGAGTACTTATGGTAAATATACACATGAACACCTTAGAAACTAAACCTTTATTTTTTCCTCTAGCTTTTTAACAAAATTTAGCTAAATAAACCGACGCGAAAAATAAACTATATATAGATATTAATTAATCTGAATTGAAATAATCAATCAATATATAAATATATAAATATAATAATATAAGATGTTCCACACAAAAAAAGTTTTTTTCCAAAAAAAAAACCGGCTTGCCAACGCCCAAACTGGAAAATATTTTCCCACCAAATAATATAACTGTAATTAGGCTAACGGGTCCCTTTTTGTTCGGCGCTACGTATAATCATTGGACCTTTACTACTACAAATAAAATTGATGCTACGGGACAGCATCTGTCCCCACACGAAGCTTGAAAATTGGGAATCTCTTAATGTTTTATAAAATTATTCTGACATTCCAATGAGAATAAAGTAATAAAAATTAATGTATCTATAATCTAAAAATACCTTGAATTATAACTGTTGATTGATGTCATCAATATTCTTCAATTCCCTTGACTAGCGTTTGATCAATTAATTAAATTGGATGAACTAATTTGTGAACATAAGTTGCTGCTGTTGAATTACACCTTCGTTGTTCGAAATGCCCAATTGAACATTGCATTCGATCCTTTAACTTTTCATTCATATATCTGCCTTTGAATCCATGCGGTTTCAACAACCGAAAAAACCATCAAACAAACGATTGTCTCTAACTGTGGTAATAGCTTCGATCACTGTTATCCTTGCTATTCATACTTTCGATAACATCATTGGGTACTTTATCTTCATGTACTGCCACTTTTATAAAGCAGATTTAACAATTAATGACAACAATTATCCTTCTATGAAATAAAATAAAAAATATAATTGAAATTGTCATCCAAATTATCAGCTTTTTGATGAACAAACAAAAACACAAATCACTGTAAACTACTTAGCGGGGTGGAATCTTCCATTGTAATTAAAGCCAATAAATAATGCTTTCTCAAAACAGTTATTAAAATTAGAAATCAATTTTAACAATTAAACAAAACGACATTGGAATTTTTTTCTTTGTTTACAACTTTTTTTTTTATTTGCTTGATTGCAATTAAATACATCACTTTTGAATTAAAATATTATTGATTTATCACATCAAAGTTAAATAATACTATCAATTGACATTGATCTATATAAATTAAGTAGATTATTCGATGTTGTAATTCTTTTGAAAAGCAAAAATGGAATGACATAATTTTTTCCAAATTAAAAATTGCAAAAATGTGATTTTGCTTTTGACCTCTTCTAATCAATCGTGTAATATTCGAAATTCAGCAAATGATTAACAACGACGTCTGTTCATTAGCATTGGAAATAAAAATTTAGTACGTTCGTTTGCTTTTTATAGTATATTCAAAATTTAACTAGCAGTTAAGTTTTAGAAAATTTTAAAATTATTATTAATGTAAAAATGAACGGAAACTAATGAAATGCATTTTTATTGAATTGAAAACGAAGATGAATTTGGTTTTATTATTGTTTTGCGATTATTGCGATCGTTACAAGCTTTAGCGAAGCTTTATTGAAGCTAAAAATTATATAATTCAAAATTGAAAAGTAAAATTGCTAGTTGGGATATCTTATTTATTGTGGCTTTAAAATCACCACATATTTAATATCTACATTTGATATAGAAAGATTACAATGTAATGGCGCACTGATGTTGATAGTGCCATCACTATCAGAAACATCAGAGGAACTGCGTGCCTGGCGAGGTTTAATTCTAGCTAGGTGCAATCATGCGGATTCGGGAATTTATTTCCCAATCCAGTATAAATGCCGAACGGCACTCAAAAAAAATCGGAATGCGGATTCAAATGTTAACAGAACAGGGACCCTGAAAAAGGCCGAAGCAACCTGTTGACGTTGGATAAGGCCATTCCTAAAAAACAGACAAAAACTTTGTTATGTAAAAATAAATCATAATCACCTGAGATTGCCTTCTCCACCGTCAATACATCTATGTATATATTTATGTATTTTAATTTTATTACTTTGCTCTGCAGCATTCTGAGCAATATTTGATGTTTCATTCAAATTATCTATAAAAGAAAAGAAAAAGTAATTATAAAATATTATTTGGTTAAGAACGTATATTAATTACAATATATTTCATAAACTACAATGTATTTCATAAAATTACAATGTATTTCATAAAATTATAATCACTAAGGTATAATACTTACATTAATTATTGAATCGATGTATATGTTATTTTCGTCCAAGTTCCAAAACGTTGTATATATATATATATATATATATATATATATATATATATATATATATATATATATATATATATATATATATATATATATATATCAGCTGCAGTTTGTCTGAAAAGAGAAAGGAAAATTAGTGCTTCGATTTTAAAAATATAATTTTCAACTTACTCGATTTGTTGTTTTGATTCACAATATTTACATGTCAATTTTGACATTTCGTTTTTGTTTATCAGGTGAACCAACAACAACAATTTAAAACCCAGTATTTTTAATAGCAATATTTTGAGCAACATAATTTAATTCTGGTTTTTGAATCGCACGTCGCTGCCGTCGCTTAAGACAACATGCTATGCATATATATATATGACGTTTGGCCTGGAATCTTCCTTCTTATATTTTATATACTTGTTGTTTGAACTAGTTTAACCTTTAAAAAAATCTATGTATTTTCTTGTTCAAATGTTAAATTAAATTGCAAGAAATGTATTTCAAAGGAAAATAAGTGTTTTGAATTATAGAGTGATAAAAGTGTTTCTTTGTGAAATTATGATGTTGTGAAAAATTTATACAAAATTTACTAAAATTATACCTCTCTTTCCGTAGTGCCGCCATTGTAAATTCATCAGCGTGGTGTCGTTCATTTATTAATTAGTTGCTGCCTGTAAACCTGATGCCTTAGGGAATATTATGGCTTCCAAACTGTTACCTGGGAGGCAAGAATTGTGAGGGAAGAGCTCTGAGGCAAGAACCTGATTAATTATATTGTCATCGACATAGCCTTATGGAACACCACGTCAAATATTATATTCTGTGAGGCAAAAACTACTCAACTATATTATCATCGACATTGCCTTATGGAACACCACGTCAAATATTATATTCTGTGAGGCAAAAACTACCCAAGCAACAAATCAAAGTTATATTACCGTTATTTTATAGTAATATAACTGAAGTTGTGAAACCTGTTTAAGTTATAAATTGGTTATATTTACGATGATAAAACTCAGTATAAACATTATAGCAACTGTAAATGCCCAGTTATTAAAAAACTTACGTCATAAAATAACACAGCTTTAACCAAAATGTAATCGTTGAGAAAACAAATATTTAACATTGTGAATGTGTTATACTTACGTTGAAAACAGGTAGTCTAAACACTAGAGGACATGTTAATAGCCTGTTATTAAATAACATACGTTACAACATAACGTAGTTCCAACCTAAATGTGCATATAGAAGAAAAAGTAATATTTCATTTCTTTTAATTTCTTTTATTTATTTATTGGTAGATTTAATTAATTTATAAATTAATTAGTTTTGTTTTATTGATTTATATTTGTTTTTAATTTAAATTGTGTCATTTTAGAGAAAAGCACCTTCGTTCTTTTTTGATGCTTTTTGTAGATTTTTCATCCACAAATAAAATATAATATTTTAATTCTAATAAATCCATTTGAGATTTTTTTTATTTATTTGGAGTTATTTTATAAAATGTTAGTTATATTATTGCATATATATTATATAAAATAAAAAAATTACTTCCTTAAAATTAAATGATTCATAGAAAAAACTTTTATTTTTCAAATTTTCTTTGAAAAATTCTTCGATTATTATATAGTAAAGTAATGTAAAAAAAAATTACAAAAGAATGCACAGTTTTTGTTATTGATGTAAATCGAAAAAAAAATTGATTTATACATACATAGGCATACATATGCTCATCATGATCAGCAATTCGATGATCAATATTTTTGTAATTAAGTTTTGTTGTTATTGTTTTTGATGTACATCAATTTTTTATGGTTTTGGGTGAAGGAAATGTGAAGGAAGGCCTCTTCACTCAAAAGTCAAAACCATAAAAAATTGATGTAAATCAAATGTTCTATTAATACTCAAAAAAATCAATTTTTTTTCGAGATATATATATATATATATATATATATATATATATATATATATATATATATATATATATAGATAATATATATATATATATATATATATATATATATATATATATATATATATATATATATATATATATATATATATATATATATATATATATATATATATATATATATAAATTATATACATTTATATATATATATATATATATATATATATATATATATATATATATATATATATATATATATATATATATATATATATATATATATATATATATATATATATATATATATATATATATATATATATATATATATATATATATATATATATATATATATATATATATAATTTATATATATTTATGTATACATAATTAGTAATATATATTTATATATATATATATAAATATATATTACTAATTATGTATACATAAATTGCTTAGGACTATGTTTTAACAAATACATAAGACGTTTTGGTACGGCATTTTATTTTTGCACAACTGTTTGTTTAAACTGAACATTTCTGCTGAACTGTTGGAATTTCAGCCTTCTGAACTTTTGGAATTTTTTATGTTATGGATGGCGTTTGCGTTGGGGTTCCATTCTTAGAACGTTGACGTTTCTGAGAATTAGCGATGCTGTAAAAGTTTAAAGAATTATTAGAACATTTTTAAATGAAATGCGAGCTTTATATAAACCTACTTATTAGCCAAACCCATGCGAGCTTTCGCAAATTTCAAGTGGTCCGATATGAATTTTATAAAATCATGTTGGGTAAATTTGTCAAAATTTACTCTAACAGCAGCAATAATGATTCTCACTATTCCCTTACACTTCTCAAAAGCTTTTTTGTCCTTTGTACCCTTCCAAGAGTATAGAATTAATACTGCATCGGAAAATAGGTACTTTGTGACCGATTTGGCATTTTTTGTCCCGTCAGCGCCACCTTGTCTAGATAAGACATTTAACTAAAAATAAATTTTATTATATTTAAATTTAAAAAAAAATTTTAATTAAATTTACCAATTCATTTTTATAAGCTTGGTCAGATGGATTAGAAAGCTTTTGTTCCAAGATTAAGAAGTCGTCTAGATTATTTATAGGGAATCCTACTAAATCAACTAGAGTTGAAGAAAGACCTTCCGACTTATTTGTTGTTAAAATATTCTGCATTTTTTCAAGCAGCACTTCTAGGGTTACTTGAAGTTCAGATATCGCAATTGAGCACTCTTATCCATCTCTTCTACAATTAGAGCCTCCAGTTTGTCTAATTTTTTGTCCATAGCTATATTTACTGAAAAAAAAATATTTTCAATTAGATTTACTTATTTAATTTCTGACCTTCTGATGTGTTAATTCGTAGGATGGTGAATAGTTTATTCCGATCCCAAGTCACTTGTGTAGTCATTATTGATTAACATATATTTAATATGGAAATTTTGATTTTCGTTTTAGATCAAATAAACTCATGTAACTTTGTAAATCATTTGAAATTGTTCACAAAGTTACTAGAGTTTAATTGCTTAAAACTCCCAAACAAAAATTTTAATTAATGAGATTAACTAGGGAAATTCAACCATTTAATTTTAATGTAAAGAAATAAAGGGTATTTCAACATCTATCGTCCCTGATTCTATTGGTAGTAATTTTTACTACAAATAAAATATCAAGCTTCAGATCATAAATTACGTTCAGTATAATTATCTTATTGTGTTATCCCGAACACTATTTTGATCTTAATGCTCAGAATTAAGTGTTAAGTTCAAAATAGTGTTCGGGATAACACATTAGGAGAAATATACTGACGAAGGTCTCAAAAAGGACCGAAATATTTTTAGTAATGAAAGTAATTTATCATCTGAAGCTTGGTGTTTTATTTGTAGTAAAACTTACTACTAATAGAAACAGGGACGATAAGATAATTTTACTATCAGTTTCTATGAGATTTTTTGTACATACCAAAAGGTGTATACTTTGAGCATTAAAATTTACATAGTAGTTCAACATTTTCTATTGACTACGTGAATACATTTACTGATCAACAAAAAGAGTTCGTAATGTTGTTAAAGTATATATAAATTTAAGAAATCAAGGCAGTTTTAAGAAGACTCTGTTTGAGTTTCATTACAGAAGTCAAATTTTTTCTAGAAATTGATTCTTTTATTATATATTACGCCATATTATACGTCTTCAGTAACATAAAAAGTATGAAGTTATATTTGATGTATCTGCTACCTAGTTGTGTTTAGTAGTGTTTAGTAAACGCTAGATAGTAAACGCTAGTAACTAGTAAACGCTAGTAAAAACTAGTAAACGCTAAATACTTACATGATCTTACAGCATCTAATATATCCGTTGGATCCAATAAAACTAATGTTTCTGGAACAGGTTTTTCATCTTCTAGGGGTAGGCTTTCAACAGATGATGTTTCGGCGTGTTGTTGAATGTGAGCTGGAAACTCGCTTGTAGATAATAAGTGATTAACATCAATATGCTGCGAGCTTGCGTATTCTGATGTGGTTACTGGATGCTTTCTTTTAATTAGTTGCGCTATTTGGAACTGTTCTCTTGAGTCGGAGTCAGTATAATCTGCTCTTATTTGCTCCTGTTTACGAGCTTCATCAAGAGTTGCTGTAAGAAAGGTATAAAAATATTTTTTAGTAAAAATTATTAAAATTGATTATGATGGTTACAAATTACAATGGTGTATTGTATTGCACTCAATCAGTGGTATTTTTCATCCAAAAACATAGCACACCAAATTTTAACATGAAATTTTTCATAACGTGTTATAGTAGTTATATTGTATAAATAAATCAGAAAAACGCTAATAGGGAAAAATAATATATTCTTATAAGAGAAAATAAAAGTATGTATATCAAATAAAAAATATTTTCGATTAAACAATTATATTATGCATTCATTAAATTTATATAAAATTCTAAATAGTATTAATAAAAAAATCTACCTATTGAATGTACCAGGACTCTACAAGGAAAACTTAACCAATCATCCTTTGGGCTCCATGCAATTTTTGACAGTATTGGTAAACATAGACCGTTTTTTCGGCCATGCTAAAACGTTATTTTGCACCCAGATTTCCGGAACAGCAACGCAGCATAATTCTTCGTCCTCGACGGTTTCAACTATGCAATACATTTGTAAGTTTTGCTGAAAGCTATGTGAAAATAATGTTTATAATCTATTAATATGATTTACTTTAATTATATTGGGTATATAGCCTATTTAAAAATGACAATTACATTAATTAATTTATCAAATGACGTTTCAGCAAAATTCCTTGACCATTTTCAAAAATCTTATTTAATGATAATCTTTGTCATCGGTACGATGGGTATTTTTTAACATTGTATCGCCATCGGTGAGTAAAATTATTTAGCTTTATTCATAAAAGGTACTTTTATGAATAAAGGTAAATAATTTTATTCCCCGATGGCGATACAATGTTAGAAAATACCTTATGAGTTTCCATCTAATGTGTGAAGTAATGGAAAAAAAGCATATTCCTCACTATTAATTTTAACTGAATATAGTAATGAAAGATAGAATGCAGAAACTGCAAAACCGGGCTATGCGAACTATATTAGGTTGTGATTACAAAACAAGTATAATAGTCATGCTTGATTCATTAGGATGGATGAGTATACGACAGCGATTAATTTTCAGAATGCTTTTGTTCGTATTTCAACTAAAATACGGTGTGATGTCACAATACCTGATGAAATTCATAAGTTTTGTATAAGTGATGATAAATATCCTCTGATAAATGCGGGTGATTTTCGTACAATGAGCTGTAAAACCACCAGTGGTCAAAATACAATTATGGTAAAAGACTTGCAACTATACAACGGACTGTATTAGGACTGCCTAATGAAATTAAAATTGAATCAAACTTTGATAAATTTAAAATATTAACAAATAATTATGTATAATTGAATGTTTAGGATACTTTGTTTGATAACTTATATAAAAAGTTTTGAATTAGAATATGAAAAAAATAAATCATTATTAGAGATTTTTATATTCGTCTGTATAAACAATTGTATGTTGTAAAGTATTTTACGGGACAATTATAGGTTTTATGTTTTTAGGAAATGATTAATTTCTTAACCACACTATTTGTGAATTTTAGTTAGTTATATGGTTAGGAGTATTATTTTATTACCCCGTACAATCCTAAGTCACTTGTGTTGACTGATTTCGAATTGAAAGATTCATATGATTCACAAATACTTGACATTCTTGTCGCAAATTGATTTCTAATTGATTGGAAACAGTCAATAATAACTACACAAGTGACTTAGGATTGTACGGGGTAATAATATTCTTACTAACCTTCGAAAATTCACAAATAGTGTGGATAAGAAATTAATCATTTCCAAAAAAAATAAACCATGTAATATTAAAGCTATTTATAGCTAATAAAATTTGTAAATAAGTAAATTAAATTGTACATTTTAATTATTTTGACCGGTTAAAACTTAAAACACGTCTTATTACAATTTAAAAATTTTTTAATTTTAAATATTTTTTCATACGATTTCTGCGTAGTCAGCAGCCTCTCGCCCGTTTTATTTGATGATCACTACATATTTTATACTTCGTGAGGCGCCTGCCCTTGACGAGTCCGGCTACTTTTGTATCTGCTATTTTTACATTACGATTGCCCGAAGATCTTGTAAATTTACTGCCACAATTTTGTTTTATTAATGGAAATGGTGGAAATTGGTTTTAGAAAACGAGGGTAACCTTGTCCGACAAAAATTTGTCTGCTATTGTCGATTTCGACAGTTGACATTTTGGCATGTTTGGGTTGTCGGGCTCGACCATAGTAGAGAATTTACCATTACAAAAAAAACAGTAGTGCGTTCGAATAAAGAACTTCTAATGAAATCCATATTTGAGACAGCAAACCGTCCGCTTTATAGAATTTAATTTTTTAAAGAGATTCACATTGTGGACTTTGTATGTAATTGTAATTGTATACATCTTCAAGTAAAACCTGTTTTAAAACAACAGGTCCTGTTTTTAACAAAAAAGTTTCCAAAAATGGATAACATATCCAATGTCCGAATGGCACGATTTATTTCAAATGGAATAGTTTCGCCTGCTAATAATAAATTTTTTGATATTTCATGAATATCTCGAGCTGAAAGTTTGGTTCTATAATTAGTTTTACTACCATTAATCCAAAACAATAACAATTTTTTCACTATGCCTAATAAAACTAAATGCAGATAATCTAATGGAAATATTTGTATCATATCTACTGGTAGATCTTCTAGAGATGATGTTGAAGTGTGATGCTCAGTATGACTTTTATAGCAAAAACTAGCATCTGTTCTTAATTCAGATTTGAATTGGTTATAACTGACATGATGAACAGAATAAAAGTATTCTCCTTCTACATTACATCTTTCGCATCCAAAATAAGAGTTATGACCTTTTATGCATTTTGAAAAGGCTCTAGCAGGAGCATCACATATGATAGCACGTATCTTTAAAAAAACAGTTTTTTCGTTTTTACCAATAATTATGCCATCGCTTATTAAAATTTGTATTTCATTAATGAATGGCTTAAGAAACTCACATGCCGAAGATGGTTTTGAATGTCCATAATATACACCTATAACCAAGGGTGCAACTTTAATATTTACAATACTGCCTAAAATAGGCCAAAACTTACCCTTTGAGCTTTTGCTAATAGGGAGGAGTCAATACCGAAATTCATTTCTATGGCATCGTTTAATACAATTAAATTTTTATAAAACATTATCAAATTGTGACCAATGCCTAAATGCCAGTATTCACCGGGCGACATAGTTACTGTCTGAACAACACTTGCAGTTTTTAACAAAGGCCGTGCATCTTTAGGTAGATTGAATGGAGATTTATGTACTCGTAAATGTTTTGCCTAATTCTGAATATTTCGCACATAAGTTACAAGTTTTTATTAACTTAATAACGAAAAAATTGCAAAAACTTAGTAAAGGGATGAAGATTTGTCTTTTTATATATACACCATTAACTGTAGGAACTAGAAAAACCTTAAGACAAAACATTTCAACATTTATAGTGAATTCTTTTCGACTGTACCGAACAAGTTCCAACACTGAATTATCGAGTTTTGTATTTTTTGGAATGAATTACAATACAAAAAAAAAATAATTCGGTGTTGGAACTGCGATGAAATTTGTTCGGTACAGTTGAAAAAAATTCACTATTAGACTATAAGCAAAATTCAAAAGCAATTCATAATTATTTATATCTTATTCAGAATTGCCGTTTTAAGCCTGGAAAATACATCTTGGGCGAATTATATAATAAATTATTAGTTATTTTCAAAAAGTTTGGGCAAATGTTTTAGAATTAGCAAGAAAAACCGTAAACTGATCATTGGAGAACAGCAATCAGAAGTGTAGTTAAGAGATATTCAATAAACTATTGATTCACATATTACATAGTTATTTTTGGGATTTGTTTATCTATTTATGTATTAGAAAAACAAGAAATTTACGATACCAATATAAACATTGGCCAAAAATCATAATAATCTGTGAAAAGTACGAAGCAGGAGTAGGTAATAATATTCGTATACAGGACATATATATATGAAAGGTTAAAAGTTAAAACATGCTTTCTACAAAAACAACCACCTTTTGAAAATAATAATGGTTTGCGCCTGGTATGTTTTAGTATGATATACAATTTTTCAACAATCAATCTGCACATCAATCAAATATTAGCACAACTTTTGAAAACTTTTCTATTATGCTTTATTTTAATATTTTTTGCTTTAGATTGAAATAGATTTGCTCATAAAATAGTGAAAACTGATAATTTTTCAAGCCGTAATAAAATAAACCAAATATGTATTTACCAAAAATGCATAGACTTAGCTGCTACAAAATTGTTTAAGATTTTTGTTTAAAATTATATTTTACTAAAAAGATAAGCATGATATAAGACTAACCTGAACTTCAAAAATATTCGTTTTAATCCTTATTCCTTAATTCAGCCTTTAATTTAACACAGTTCACAGTTTATAAATCACAAATATATTGTTAGATTTGAATAATTGTTAGATTTAACTGAACTGAATTTTTTTAACCACTTAATTAATTTTTATCATAATTTTTACTAAAACACATTTATTATAATTTTCACAACAAAAAAA
This sequence comes from Diogma glabrata, assembly GCA_963693315.1. Classification (NCBI taxonomy): domain Eukaryota; kingdom Metazoa; phylum Arthropoda; class Insecta; order Diptera; family Cylindrotomidae; genus Diogma; species Diogma glabrata. The sequence continues at coordinate 222,793,927 of OY856188.1, read as the reverse complement.
TATTTTTTCCATTAGTAAACTTTCACCTTATAGTTTTATTTAAAATTTTAATACCAGCGATGTTTATCGTACTAAAAAAATTTTGCTACACAAAAAGGACACCCACCACAATTATTTATTAGGCTTGAATTTTTTTAATTATTTTAGAAAATAATTTTGAGGGTAACAACTTATAAAAACTATGAATGATATATACTATATAGTCATCACAACAGGTAAATCACGTATTCTTTTAGATTTAAGATTTATTGAAACTAATAATAAAAATTTATGGCACCAGCTTAATAAAAAGTGCAGAACAACAATGACAACTTACTTGTTTTTGCTTCGTTTTTACATTTTAACCCTGTGTAATAAACTTTGGTTATAATATCGTTCTATTACTGTTTCAAAAGCGTTAGTAGATATTTTGTTATAATGTTACTTTACGAAAACCTAAAATTACAACTAGAATGACGTAGATAAATATGATAATATAAATAGGTTTTATTCAAGTGTTATACTAACTTGATTTTGCAACAAAAATTCAATGTTATTTTGAAATTTAGGATTCACGTAGTATCATCGTTTTAAAGTAACACATAATATTTTTGTTGTTAGCCTTTGGTTTACATGTTACCTTATTATAACATGTTTTAAAATAACTTATTCTGAACCGATTTATAATAAAAAACAGAAGTTATTTTATAACCTCGGTTATTTTTTGTTGCTTGGGAAGCTATGTTCGAAACCTCGAACATTAGTATTTTTGGTGTTATCTCTTACCTGAAACCTTTGATGAATTTTTGCTGGAACACGATTATTAAAGTTATGTTGATCTTGAACCTTTGGACGTGATCTACATTCTGCTGCAATGTGACCTGGCTCGTTACAGAAATAGCATATGAAATTTTGGTAATTTCGGGACTCTTGTTGTTGATAGTGATACACTTGCGGGGGAACAACAGGTTCTGCTTTGATAGCTGGGTATATTGGATTTATATTTGGTGGCTGATAATAATTTGGGGGATGATTATACGGTTGAGGATGATAGTTTATAAAATGTGGTGGTTGTGAACTTTGGTTGATTTGAGGATATTGAATTGGTGGATTATTTAGCGAAAGTTTATTTAAATCTCTGTTTGAATTACTAATATCGTTTTGTGTGGATATTTCTGGCGTGGGGAAAGGAAAACCGGTTAACTCATACATACTATTATTTCTGGAATAGTTCAACAGTAATTCTGTTTGTAGTGCTATTTTTATTAAGCTATCTAGCTGTGTTTCGCTAGAACTGATCATAGTCTGTCTTATTGTTGGATGCGATAAACCAACTTTAAAGGCGTTAGTGGCGTACAGTTCAATTTCTTTTACGAAAGCTTCATTATGCTCTGCGTATTTGCCTTTTACAGCGTTTATTGTTTGGTTTAAAAGTGTTTGTAATCTTTCAGAATATTTTAAAATGGTCTCGTTTGGCATCTGTCTACAGTTTATCAGGTCCCTTGTTAAGTCAATTGTAGTCTTTGATGGGTAATAATGTTTACATAAAATATTCTTTAACTCCGAAAGTTCAGTTAAAGGTTTTAAATTACTGAGAAGCATAAAGGCTTCTCCACGAAAACGGCTATAAATATATTTCATGAAAACGCGTTTCTGTTCTATATTAAGATTTTCATAAATTATATTACAATTAAACAGAAATATTTGTAAATTTTCATGCAAAGCTGGCGTACGTTCACCGCTAAAAGTTGGGATTGTTTGAACTTGTTCAAATGTTTCTGAATTTGACATTTTATTATTTTTGTTCAGACTAGTTTCTAAATTAATTGAATCTAAAACTACTTTGGTTTCCTTAGCTATACTTATTAAATCTAAAATATCACTATTGCTAGACACACTACCTGTGGATCCCGCGGTGTTCCTGGTTGGCCTCCGAAATGCTGCTCTGGATGCTTCTCCTCTGCTCCTTAAATTGTAAAAAACGGAGTCTTCACTGTCACTGGATACACTCATCAATTTTGTTAATTTTTGAAATTTTTTCTTGTTGCACTGCACTGCACTGCACTAAATTGAATTGTTCACTGTCTTAAAAGTTCAGGGAAAACTTCACTAATTATAAAACGCAAATAAACTTAACAGACAACAGTAGTTTTTTTTTTATTTTAATTTTAATCTTTATTAATTTTTTAATGTTTAAAACTGATTCTTCTAACACTTTGAACTGATTTTTTAAACTGTTTCTTAACAATTTTTTTTTCAACTGTTTTCCAAACTGCCTCTTAAATATTTCTTTAAACTGACTTTAATTAAACTGATTCTTAACTGTTTCTAGTTTAATCTGACTAAATAATATAAATTAACTGACCGACTGATTGACTGAAATGACTTACGGAATTAATTTTACTGACTCTAAAAAACTGACTTTTACTTATAACTGATTTTTACTTATAACTATGAAAAACTCTTAATTTCCGAAATATTTTTTAAAATTGACTTAATAATATTAACTTACTGACCGACTGACTGATATTTTTTTTCTACTCTTAAAATCTAACTTTTTAACTTATATATACTTTAATTAATTAAAGTTAATTTCCTTAAAACTAAATATTTGTAAACATTAACATTAGTTGTAGCGAAAATTTCCAACATCATCAACTTCCTATTTATTTACGAAAAAACATTTAAAATTTATTTACAAAAATAAAACTCAAACTAAACTATCTTTATTGTGACTCAGCAAGGTAAAATATTTAATATTATAAATTTTACCTTGAGAATCAACAACAAAACAATTTAATTTTTGCATTACTTTGTAAATAAATTAAAATACACCGAAATAGTTGATGATGGGATAATCTGTGCTAGTTGATCTGGGATAAGCTGCTGCCATATCCTTTCGAACCTGTGCATGGACCAACGCTAGTCTTGGAGGCATTGGTAACAATATATCACCCTCGCTAACACAACTAATTTCACTCAGCATTTTATAATCATTTCCATGATTAATTTTGTGGTATCCATAGAGTAGAAAATGAGGAGAATTTTCAACCGTTTCATGCATTGCATTGCGGAGGGCAGATCCTATAGCACCTAAATTTTTATCCCAGTGGTTATGATTGTTCTTTGTTATGTAAGAGCGTATTGCACAAATAATTGACCGATTAACTCGCTCAGATAGATTAGATTGCGGAGAATAAAAAGCTGTTTTGGAGTCTCGAATTCCAAATTCTCGTAACAGGGCCTTGTATTCATTACTTTTAAATTGCACTCCGTTGTCGGAATGAACAACTTCTGGCACACCATGAACATAAAATATATCATCTTTCAAATATTCAACAATCAGAGATGCAGACGCTCTACTCAAGGTTTTCAACATAACAAATTTGGTAAAATGATCAAGTACAATCAAGATATATGTTTTTCCTTTGGAACTACGAGGATAAGGACCAAGCAAATCAACGTAAACCCTTTGCCAAGGACGTTCGACCTTAAATTGCTAACCTAGTGGTGGTTTCATCAAACGATTCGATGCCTTTGATGTCTTACAAACGTGGCACTTATCAATATATGACCTAATATCAGTCACCATGCGTGGCCAATAATAAAACCTACGAATTCGCTCAACGGTTTTCGTAATTCCACCATGCGCCGCAGTACAATCATCATGTTCAGCCTTTAACACCACAGGAACCAATGGTTTTGGTAACCAGATTTTCCAAATTGAAATATCAGACAGGTCACTATTTTTCTTTGGATCTAATCTAATGTACACTCGATCATTATGCACCTTTAACGTCGGGAACTTGTCAGACTCTTCCATGATTTTATTTCTTAACTTGACGTATTCATCGTCTTTAAACGCATCACTACCAAGATCTAATGAGTGCACTAGGAGCTTTGTGACGGACTCTAACATTTCTTCCAAGGATTCACAATAAATCCTCGAAAGTGTATCGGGTACAACATTCTCTTTGCCTTTTTGATGCTGTATGTCAAACTGGAACCCTTGGAGTTTGAGACTCCAGCGAACCAATCTGCCGCTAAGATCCCTTTGGTTCATGAGCCATTTGAGTGATGCGTGATCAGTAATCAAGGTGAACTCATGGCCTTCGACATATGGACGAAATTTTTTTACGGCGAGAATGGCGGCTAGACACTCAAGCTCGGTTACCGAATAATTCTTCTGAGCACTATTAAGCTTTTTTGACATATATGCGATGGGCTGCTCGTATCCATCGTCACTTTTTTGGAACAATACAGCGCCAACCCCTTCATTGCTCGCATCGCATCTTATAAAAAAAGGTTCTTTATAATTAGCATTGACCAAAACAGGTGCAGTTGACAGAAGATCCTTAAGCTGTTCAAAGGCTCGCTGTGCTTCCGGTGTCCAGTTAAACTTACCTTTGGAAATGCAAGATGAAATTGGAGCAGTAACACTTGAATAATTTTCTATAAATCTCTGGTACCAACCTGCCATTCCCAGGAGGCGACGGACTTGTTTTACATTTATTGGTACCGGAAAGTTTACGATTGCAGCAATTTTTTCTGGATCTGTACGCAAGCCGGATTCACCCACCAAGTATCCCAAATATTTTATTTCCCTCATCACAAAATGGCTTTTTTCTACGTTTATAGTAAGCTGCGCTGACCGCAACAGGTTGGCAATCCTCTGTAACAATTCAAAGTGTTCCTCTAATGTGCTAGATATGACGAGCAAATCATCCAGGTAAACAAACACTTGATCGTGTAGTTCATGTGGAATGACTTTGTGCATCAACCTGCACATCGACTGGGCTGCATTACACAGCCCAAACGGCATCACCTTGAACTGATACAAGGGACGGCCTGGCACTGTAAATGCTGTTTTATCGCGTGAATCCTTTGCCAGCGGAACCTGCCAAAACGCGTCTTTCAGGTCCAAACTTGAGATAAACTTGGTGTTATGTAACCGTCCTAGTAATCCGTCGATCAATGGTAACGGATAAGCATCTTTGACCGTCACTGCATTGACCTTTCGCGCGTCAAGACACAGCCTTACCTTGCCGTTAGATTTCCTGACCAGGGTAATTGGTGAACTCCAAGAACTCTTGCTTTCTTCGATCACATCTAATTCTAACATTCGGTCAATCTCGGCCTCCAAATCTAACTGAACAGCTGGAGACACAGCATAGTAACGCTGTTTAATTGGTTTTGTATCCTTAACAACTTCTATCTCGTGTTCATAATAAGCAGTCAATCCCAAGCCTTCCTTGTTAAACGATGGAAACATATTTTTAACTGATTCCAGTTGGAGTTGTTGCTCAAACGATAATTTGTGTGACTTATCATCTATCGAATTAGGATTTTCAATTGACAATAGCGAGAGCTCTTCAAGCACTACTTTGGGGAGTAAATCAAACTTCCGCCAAAAATCGATACCCAGGTAAACTTCGTGTTTCAAATACGGAACAATACAAAAACAAATGGTCTCGCTCCTATTTTTTACCGTTACCTTTAATTTAACATATCCTTCGATTTTGTTGACTGTCCCGTCAGCCGTTTCGATATAAGACCCCAGACGATGATACTTCAAATCTAGACTTTTCAACAATTCAAGCGAACCCTTTCCCAAAACAGACACTGACGCTCCACTATCCAATAATGCGTCAATAATTCTATCACCTACTTTAAGTGAAATATAAGGACGAGGATCGTCGTTACCATGGTCATGAATAATACTCGAAATACAATTCTTTACCAAACTACGCTTAAATTTAAAATAGCTATTTACACGAAGAAGTCGTTTACTAACTTTATCTTGATTCTTACTAATACTTAAATTACTACCACCAGCAGCGTTTTTGCTAATACTAAAATCGTTCGCAACCGGATTGAGGGTTATTGGTTCTGCCTTTGCTGACATGCTTGGTTTGAGCTCGGACGCGACTGACCCCTCTGATTCAGCACGCCCGTCGGCAAGTTTCCCTGTAATTTCTTCCTTTTACAAGTTTCACAGTTGGGCTTGATTACACCATGCATTCCACAACCAAAACAAAATTGATGCAAAAGAGGCTGGGTACAGTCAGGATAGATGTGCCCTATATCATGACAGTTCCAACAAATAACGAATGTACCTCTACTGGGCACCTTAAACGGATTCTTATCACTAACTTCAGAGATTTCTACATAACCGTAACCCCTTTGATCAACAACACGACTGGGAACACTGAGCTGCCCCGGATCATACAAAGCGTTTGAAGGGGAATCTTGCTGAAATGGAATGACATCTTGACCGTACGGCTTGCTATCGATAGGTTGGTAATTCGAACGCATAGCATTACATTGCACATTGTAATCGTAGGTCGGTAGTGACCTTTTGTTACAACTGCAGGCACAGCAAGTTCGCGAACCATGATTACCACTATACTGATTCGAACGAAGCAGATTTTCATCATCTAACGTCCCACTGTCAATTTCATTGATTGATCATCAACCCCACACGTCGTCGGAGTTGAGGATCGTAGTTTCGTTTAGGATCAAAACTGGTCTCACTCCACAGCTGTTCAAAACGAGAACACAAGACTCTTAAATCTTCCACTGACAGAACTTGGGTCTGATAACCAAGCGTGGCATTCCGCAGCGCTGGATACATGTTATGAAATAATCGGTGAAAAATCTCACGTTCACTCAACCTACGGCTAAGTCTACCATTCAATTTCTGGATTTCGAGTGAAAAATCTGAAAAGGATTCCCTTGCACCCTGAAAACGACGAACAATCTGTTCACGCGTTTCATCTTCAGAGTCATAAGTACTGAAGTAAGCGAATATTGCAGCCCTCATCTCATTCCAAGTTGTATTAGGGTAATTTTGTTTGTATACCCAGAACCAGTCGCTAGCTTTGTCAGTTAAAAACATATGCAAAATCCTCGTTAAACTCTGCAGTGGATAACCGTCATCTGTTGCCAATGTCTCGAGACGATAAATAAAATCCCGCACATTTTTACTACTACTACCATCATACGTGATGTTCCAGCTTTGGCGAAGTTTGAAATCTTGTCCTGGATTTGGACGTCTAAATTCGCTTGGTGGAGGTACTGGTAACTGACCAAAACTACTCCGATTCACAACATTCGAAACTGATGCATCACCTCGATTTTGCGGATAATTAACAACCTGATTATTCTGAAGAGCAGACATTGGTTGACTTTGATTTGGCAGCTGGGACTGATTATGCAAGATAGAATTAAAGTGCGGATTAGGGGGAAATATTGAGTTAAGCAGATTACCCTGCATTCGGTTTGCATTTTTTAAAGTGGTGCCAGTAGGACAAGGCTGAGTTTTCTGTCTCACATTTTGAGGTACCACATCAGAAGCAATATTATGATTACCATTACTCCTGTCCTGATCCACAGATATATTAAGGCTTGAATTCAATGTTGGAGCAAATGTAGGTTGGGAGCTTCCATGTAATTGTTCGTTTGCTCTAACTTTCTGTTGAGCACGAGCTTCATCGATGCATTTAAAATGCCAATTATTCAATCTTCGGAGACTACTGATAACTGAACTTACATCCGAAACATTGCCAAAAGTATGAGACACTCGCTCGGCACGGTCTTTCCAATGTTTGGATCGGGTGTACAAAATCCAAACATCATTAAGAGAATAATTCAATCCTAACTTCTCTGTGACATTACCCAACTGTGATGCTCTTTCCTTACAAGTTTCCACCTCTACTTCAGGTGCACTAGTGACATGTGAGGTTTTGGGTTTAATCCCTTTGTTTGTCTGTTCAGTGATCAATAAATTGTTCAAGTGGCAATGTGCATCACCGTCGCTCTGAGATAAACCCCTCACTAAGTACTCAACATTAAGTTCACTAGCATTCAACCCGTCTAAAAAAGTTCGAGAATCCATAACTGTAAACTATATGACTTCAATTAAAAAAATTCAATGGCCTCGGAAAGCACTAAAAAGACAAGCTTCACTAAAACTAACAAATAACAAATATAAGAGGAATATAACCTAATACTTCCACTTAAAGGTATTCTATGCTTACTAATGTCCTTATAAATGAGAAAAAAATAATAACAACGCAACTATGTAACGGGCGTTGATTGAGCCCCACTTAAGATAAATATTATAATATAGATTCTAAAAGAATATAACCTAAATTCATCACATTAGTTTAATAAAAACAAAATACTTAATAAAGATATCCTTGTTGAATTATCTTTTCAAGTGAATTAATATATAAAATATGTATATATATATTTATAGACATAAACTAAATAAACCTAGCAAATATGTACTGAATATGGGTACTGGCAATGATAACTGGCTGAACTACGTCGCGGGATGGATTTCTAAAAAGATAAAGGTTAATAACATAAGGGCTATTAGCAATTTTATAAAATTTTCTTTATTGATTACCACATGCAAAGTGAAGTACTTTTGCCGTTGATTGCGAGCAAACACTAATAATTCAAGTTGAGAATTGCTGTTTCACAACAAAATCAATCCAACCTATATTTACAGCGTCTGTTCATTACATCAACAATCCAAAGATGAATATAAGAACAAATTAAATTAGAATCTAAGTGTGAATGAGAAAATATTCTATTTTGTGAATACAAAAATTCTTTTTGCAGTCTAACAAAAAAAGAAACTCTCAAATCTACCAAATAGATTAAACCTATTGCAACTAATCTGAGTCAGAACAACATGAGGAGCTGGAGATGATGACAAATGAGAAGAGGCTAAATCTTTACTCAGTCAATCATTTATCAAATTTTCAACCATCTATCATGTTGGAGAGCTACTGTACAAACAAAAAAAAATTTGCAAATAAAATTTACTATAAATCTTATTAATATCAATAAAGCAATCTGAAGAAAAGACACTAATCAGGTCTCTGGACCTTCAGGTCCCTGTTTCGGTGCCTAATTGTAACCGACCATCCTCCACTGCAGCACGATTTAATTATAGTTTTGTTTTCGCGGGAAGCGCAAGTCGGAAATGTAGGGGGTTCTCTTGCATGGAGGTAGAGTAGGTCGTAACTCCCTTCGTGCTATGACAAGTCAAACGGATCATCCCGGCGCAAACCGCAGTCAGCCCATTACCACCGCCACTATCTACTATTTAGCCATTCATGTCTAGCACAGACACAAAACGATAAAAAAAGAAAATCACAACAATTTGATTAAGAATACTCAGTACTCAGTAATTTTAATTTTAATAATTGTAATTAAGAATACTATTTTAATTGAGAACACTCAGTACTCAGTAATTTTAATTTTAATAATTGTAATTAAGAATACTATTTTAATTGAGAATACTCAGTACTCAGTAATTTTAATTTTAATAATTGTAATTAAGAATACTATTTTAATTGAGAATACTCAGTAATTTTAATTTTAATAATTGTAATTGAGAATACTATTTTAATTGAAAATACTCAGTACTCAGTAATTTTAATTTTAATAATTGTAATTAAGAATACTATTTTAATTGAGAACACTCAGTACTCAGTAATTTTAATTTTAATAATTGTAATTGGATTAAAAAAAAAAACACAATCTAATCTTAATTAAAAACAATAAAATATATGAGGTCGATTGGCAATATTTGATCCCCATTCAAAAAAAAAAATTATGACCAAAAAATACTACAGTTTCAGAACTACTCATAAACTTTTTAAAGTGTAATAAAAATTCACTCACCAATTTGTCCTTTGTTGAATCTGGAGATGAGCTCCCCGCAAGACCACAAGGTTCTTTTTTCTTTTTACTAAAAAAAAGGAAATCTAAAAAAAGCTATGGTGAATCCCAAAAATATAATAAGTCTGGTCATGTAGAATACCCTTACAATTAATTCAAGAAAAATTATTATATAATTATATATAACCATTATCAAACAATAATGGTCATAACCTATTCTATCTAGAATAAACTAATAGTAGAGCTAATCAAATTTATATTAAAGCACTGATGTGCGATACAATAAAAACATGGATATAAAAACTAACTGTATTTTCAATGAGCGAACAGCGCACTGTGTTATATAAGTTAAACAATTAAAATAACCAGCAACACCAATGTGTAATTATGAGTTTAAGATACAGGAATGAAGTTGTATCTGCATTATATACATATCACTTCGACTCTTTGATACTACTTAAAATATAACATCGTGTTATTGGTGATACTAAAACTTCCTAAAAACGCATTACTATTGTAAGGCTAAGCGTTATAAAAGCCACTTGAAAATTTGAAGGTTTTGATGGATGTAAGATAACCATATTTTCCTTAGCAAGATCATGAATATAAAATAATCTCTTTTTCGGGTTATAAATCACTATAAAATAAAATATGACTGCTACACATATATTTTAAATCTGTTGCGAACTAGCAGTTTACTATATCTGGCTTGGATTGAAGTTTAAATTTTGTCCACATGAAACACCGCAATTCCTGACTGTATGCTACGGTGGACCAGACAGTCTGTTAACAGCCGATATAAAATGCAATCAGCCAACAGGATGAGACTTCAAAACTAGAAACACATGTGATTTAAATTAGTTTCGTGAAATACACCAAAACAAACATTCCACATACCTTTCAATTCACAAAATAAAAAAAATTTCCATGTAGTGTGTCCACCGAAAAATGGCTGTGTGTGCGAGTCCTGGAATACTATATTTCACTACTTTACTAATCAATTATGATTTAAGTGACTCTACACCTTGAGCAGCTCAGCAGGAAATGGAAACACAAAGTTGCTGTCACTTTAAAAAAACGTGTATGATAATCTTAGGACACGTTTACTCGAATCGGTTCAACATGAACGCAGTGACAATCAAACCGGTAAACAAACAATGTGTATCCCTGTTGACAGTTCGAAAATTAATCGCGACGAACATTCAAACTAATAGAGTTTTTTTCTTTTTTTTTTTTTTTAAATATTCGTTTAAAACAATTAGAAGAATAAACAAAATAATTCTTAAGTTTTTATTTTTCTTTTTTTTTGATTCTGCAAAAAGTAATTTTCCCATTTTCAAGTTCTCTAGTTATACCTTGTTGACAAAAATAAATGTTTTGCACTAAAACAGCTGTCAGAGGATGAATTAAACCAAAAATGATTTGGTATAAAAAGACTCTAAGACAATTGGAAAAGATCAAGATTCCATTTACTGTGCTGTCTAGAATATTTAAATCGGTTCTTGAAATGTTTCTATCCCATTGCTGCGAAATAGTTTGTTTACTTTTTATCAATTAAAAGATAATATAATTGTATATTGAATATGGGTTTAGTGCTCAAAAAATATACATTGAATTTTGTGCATAATTTGTTACTCCAATCTGTTACTCATAGTTGTTACTCTAATTGTTTTGAATTCAGAGTGACGATCTTTAGACTGGTTTATCCATTTGCCAAATATGAGATGCTAAGACATCACTTATTTTTTTTTGACAAAGAAAAAAAATTTATTTTGCTGAATCTAGATACAGTATTTAATGGAATCTTCAGAAGATAAAATAAACAAATTTGCCAAATACAGGTCAACATGGGCCTATTAAAGAGGTTGATATATTTTTAACTTTAGGATTATACAGCTAAATTTCTGGCTAATTCAATTCCGCTCATATATCGATTAATGACTCAACAAGATGAAAAAAAAATGTTTAACCACCTGGTGGTTACAGGATGTGGAGTTTGCACCCACATTAAGTCCAAAATAGCTTATGTCCGTGCATCATATACTATTTTTTATTCGCCGCAAGCAAACTATTTTAAGAAAAGTTGTTTATTCTAAATTAAAATTTTAAATTTTCATAAATTTTAAAATAGAAATATGTGGAACAAGTAACCTTTGACAAAATATTTATTATTTTTTCCAAATTATTGTGTAGCTATGACAACAAATGATAACAACTATTTTAATTGGATATTGAAATTTTGAATTTGAGGGTTGCTTTGATAAAAAAATTTATTTTTTCGGCTAACGGCTGTAAAGTTTAACTTTACTGCCGCTGGGGAGTAGCTAAAGTCTTACTTTTTAGCCGGCGGCTGCAAAAGTGACGTCATTTTTACTTTTTCTGCCGGCGGCTGTAAAGTAACTTCCATATTTTTACGGCGGCTGTAAAGTAATTTTCATATTTTTACGGCGGCTGTAAAGTAATTTTCATGTTTTTACGGCGGCAGTAAAGTAAAATAAAATGATATTATTAATTTGTTCAAAACAGAATGCATTTCAGTTCATTTTAATGAATAAAAATAAAAAAAAATTAATTTCAGAAAATTTATTACCTAAAACATATTTTTAAAAAATTTGATGCATTAATTTCATATTTTTAAACAAATTTAAACGTTTGCCGAAAAAATAGTGTATTGAATTCGGAGCTAAAGTGACTTTTTGTGTTTCGTCTATAATTGTCGGCCTCCCTACGGTCGGCCGCCAAACTATAGACTCAACACAAAAAGTACGACTTTAGCTCCTAATTCAATAATATACTATTTCATAGAATTTAAACAAATACAAATGCTTTTTACTTTTTTGGACGTAGCTATGACAACAAAATAAATAGCTGAAAAGTGATACTTTAAAGCCGCAAATCACAGTAATAAAGTAACACTTTAATATGTAGGCGAATAAAAAAATTTTTTTGACTACTTTTGCGAAAAATCAAGGTTATTGATTGAAACATTTTTGTTTTGTTTAAGCTTCTTAGACAATTTTTATGGAAAATTGTTGACCTTTATGGAAGTCAACTAAATTGATTGAATTAATTTGTTTTTGATAAACTTCTATGAAATAAAAATTTTTTTTTGACTACTTTTGCGAAAAATCAAGGTAATTGATTGAAACATTTTTGGTTTTGTTTAAACTTCTTATGCCCGATTTATAGTCGGTAACGTTAACTTAACGTTAACTTTAACTTAACCGTAACTTAAGACACTACAAAATTTTGATTTATAGTCGGTAAGAAATTACGTATTCTTTGACGTTTGATTTGATATTAATTTTCGTTTTGTAATCAATTTTATAAATCAATCAATTCCTTAAAAGTAACAAACTGCTTTTAAAATCAAAATTTAAAATAATAAAATTCGAAATAAACATATGATACAAAATTTAAAAATAAAAAAATTTATTTTCATATATAATATCACGAGTCGTCAAATAATAGTCGATTATTTTTCATAATCATTATTACGAATGTCATTTGAGGTTAACCTCAAATGGCATGAGTGGTAATGTTGAAAAATAATCGACTAATAATTTGGTGACGAGTTGTATTTAGCAGACAATTTAACGAACAGAAATAGTAACTTTATTTCAAACAACATAATCATACATAATAAAATATTATTTCATCTTAGTAGGCGCATAAATGTTATAAATTTGTAATTTATTTTTGACAAATAAACATAAACATGCAATCATTTATGAATGAAAACGGACATTTTTACTATTTGCAAATTGCATTTTCACATAATTTTGTATGTGAATTTTTGTTTTAAATTAATATATTAAGTAGGCGGAAAATATTCGAAAATATTCGCTGTTCCTTCCTAACAGAGAAAAATAATCGAAACAATTCGTTTTGATTTGTTAAAAAATAGTAAATGAAGCGTTTATATTGGACCTTATCGAAACTTTATTTAGTGAGTTGAATTGTCATATTAATTTCATGCTAATATTTGGCTTTAAAGTCGCTCTTTTTATATCCTTTGCATTTTTTAATAAATTAAATTTTATTTTTATGGACACTTGCAATTAAATATTACTTTTCTTCAGTTTTTATACCAAACGTGCAAAAATCCTTAACAAAATCTTTAAGATAGAATGAAATAAACTTTACGTTAAGTTAACGTTAAGTTTGCGTTAACGACTATAAATGCTCTAGTGCATTTTCATACATTTGTACTTTACGTTAAGTTAAAGTTACCGACTATAAATCGGGCATTAGACAATTTAATGAGAAACAGTCGACTATTGTGTGGAAACTTGATGGAATTAACTGGATTAATGGATTCTTTTTCTTATTCTATTTTCCTCAATTCTAATTAAGAATACTGTGCTACTGTAAAATAATCGTACAATTTATCTTTTGAACCTTCGGAATCCAAGTAGATTCATTCCTTAATAACATTAGTTGAAAGATTTAATTAACTTCAATTTGAATTTGGCTTACTTTTATAATACTCCTTCTTGCAAGTTGGATTTTGTAACTTTAGAAACTAGGTAGTTAGTTCCACTCCTATAGTTTTAATGCCTAGTTTACACGAGGCAAGTAAACGTGCGAGTTGAACAGGCGAGTTACTGTAGTACAGTTACTGGCATCGTGTGAACACACAAGGCGAGCTACTCGCATGCGAGCTACTGGTAGGCGAGTTACTACAACATATTTTGTTTTTACTTGCCACTTGCCTTCCCCCTCCACATTGAAAAAAGTAAATCTTATTGTGTTCGGATTATTTCGACTTTTTTTTTATGTTTATTTTCATTGTTGTATTAATTTTGTGAGAAAAACAAACAAAATCAAAACGTTTTCGAAAGTAAAATAGGTTGTTAAACAAATCTTTGGAATATATATATATAATTTAATTTAGAATATAGGTATTTTTATTTTGTTACGTTTTTAAAAATTTTGTATACATATTTTGTTAAATTTATTAATAATATATATAAAGTATTTAATGATGATAATATCACAGTGCCAGTTGCGAAATCCACCACTCGGGGAAGAACCTAATTTAAATATATGGTTATTCCAATGTTGCAAACCGTCTTCAGCATACTCGAATAAATAAAATATATTAAATAATAAATAAATAAATAAATTAAATATTTTTGAAATAAAATGTATATTATAGTTTTTAAATTTAAATAAAATAAAAATGAAACAAGTATTACTATGCACGGACATAAAATTAAATCTCACTGTCCAGATATATTTTCACGTACTGTCAAATTTTTTTTTTATAATCATCTCGCATATAACCGGCAAGTAACTGACATCGTGTGAACAGTACAGGCGAGTACAGCTACTGTCCAATTTTTTTGAGGCGAGTTACTATCTACTTGCACGCCAGTAGCTCGCATCGTGTAAACCACGCTTAACTTTTACTTTAAACAAATTTTCAAATCTGTAGCAAAAAAAAAAAAATTTTTACTTTTCACTTTTCTATGAATGGAGGGACTAAGAAAACCTCTGCGATTATACATTAAAACTGGCAGATTAATAAAACATATTTCGACGTAATATATTTGGGACATTTAAATTCAGCAAGCACTCAAAACCAATCGAATTTTAAATTTCTAAGAATTCTAAACTACAGGTTGTTCTTAAGGAGAATTGACAAGGGTGTCAAATGAATACGTAGGATTTTAGTAGTTTGTTATAGTTGATGCCAACAACCCTAAAGCCCATACAGAAGTTGATACGGTGCCGAATGCAATCAACAGGCCAATGCGGAGTGCAGGTACTTGTTGAGCGTCAACTAGACAAGGTATTCATGTTTTACATTAATGGAACCGGTGTTTTTGGAGCACTCAGGAGAAGTGCAACTCGGTTTGTTTTGTTATCTAGCTCTTTGGTAGAGTTTAGAAGTTGAAGTTGTTATTTAGCTCTTTGGTAGAGTTTAGAAGTTGAAGTTTTATCTAGCTCTTTGGTAGAGTTTAGAAGTTGAAGTTTTTGAAGTTATACTTCTTTGCGCTCGTTGTAAATATTTTGATGGGGTGTTAATCGAGAAACCGTGTCACGCTTGTTTAAATTATATTTTAACCTTTATGCTGTATGGTAATAAAGACGAAATTAGTAAATCAACCTTATGCTGTATGGTAATAAAGACGAAATTACTAAATCAATCATATTTTATAATAATAAAACCTTATTCGCTTAGTTATCTTTGATCAATTTTTTATTTCACTTTTCGGAATTATCATTAAAAGGAATAGTTAATGTATAATGTGACAAACAAATATGTACATTTATATGAAAATTATGTTAAATTATTTTTTAACAAATACATATTTCTAATTTACAACAAATATGTTCTTATGGTTTGCAATTATATAAAATATGTACATATTTCTATGCATTAGCACCAATACGATACATTTAAGCATTGCTTATATATGATTAAACAAACCTGCTTGCATTAGCAGAACTGCCCTCACATGTTCCAAAAATTGGAAATTGACGTTTCTTTTCCTCTTCTTAGAAACATTGATTAACCAAGAACTTGCATTGGAACCTTAGTACCGAAGAAAAAGATTATGAACAATATCAAAGCTACAGGTTTAAAGTGTTTTACTTATTGAGTGAAATATGTTTCTCCATTACTTTCAAAACTAATATTGTTATTGCAAGGGATCTATAAAATATATGCAAATATGTTAACAAACGGTGTGATTTGACTGTTTCAATAATAATATATAAGTCTGAATTTACAAATGAAATTAGTCTTATTATTATTTTTTCCAATTTTTGTTTTAAGTTGTGGGAAGGAATGTCGAAATAAGACGATGACTATAAAGCGATAAAACCCATTAAACGAAAATATTCACTAAAAATGGTGGTATTCTTTAACCGGCCGGCGTATGCATCAATGTAGTAGAGTATTGCAGACAATCGATAAAATATATTTGCAAATTGCAATACGACCCTCAGAACAGCAAAATTTCTGGATTGATAAATTATTATAAGTGTACATGAAATAGAACGCTAAACCAATAGCAATGAACCAGTGTACCTATTTTGTATGACGAGTACGGTGGTTTCGGAGTAAGTAATTGACAATTGTGACATCCAATAAACAAATATATTTACGCTCACCTAATTGTTCGTGACACATTGAATTATTTGAATTAAATCTTTGAAATAAAATTTTAACTTTTTTCTAACCCTAATCTTTTGCCATCTACATTTATAAAAATTATTTAATTATTATTTGTCTGTCAATGTGTTTTAATTTTAGCATACATTTAATATGTTAATTTATCTATAGCTTTAGAGACATTTACTTAATGGCTTTTGCTGACTGCAAAATGATACTATTACTTTTTTTTCAAACTTTTTATATTTTACTATTAAAATAAGTTAAATTAAATGACACTAAAAAAAACTATAGGAGAATTTACTCCAAAAAAACAGTTTTCAACCACTTTATCCAGGCAGCACGGGCATCGCCGTGCGGGTGTACCTTCTAGTAATTAATAATTATACGTTCTTATACTTTTTGAATAATAAATTTTTTTTTTTGAATAATATATTTTTTTTATTTATTTTTTGAATAATATGTTTTTTTATATATTTTTTTTTGAATAATATTTTTTGTATAATATATTTTTCTTTTGAACAATATTTTTTTCTTGAATAACATTTTTTTTTTGAATAATATTTTGGTTTTTTTTTAGTTATTTTTTTAATGTATCCTTTCTGTCTGTCTGTGTGCGTGTGTGCGAACGAATGCCCAAAGAAATATAACTTCCACCGTCTGCTCCGACGCAGACCCTACTTTTTTTTGTTATCTAGCTCTTTAGTAGAGTTTAGAAGTTGAAGTTTTATCTAGCTCTTTGTAAGGTTAAGTTTATATAAAGAAAAAAAAAATCAAAAAAAAATTTTTTTTCTCTCATTTTTGTAAGGGTAAATTTATATGAGATTTATATAAAAAATTAAGAAAACAAAAAAAAATTTCTCATTTTGTAAGGTTAAGTTTATATGAAATGTTTATATAAAGAATTAAAAAAAAAAAAATTCTCTCATTTTGTAAGGGTAAATTTATATGAGATTTATATAAAGAATTAAGAAAACAAAAAAAAAATTTCTCTCATTTTGTAAGGTTAAGTCTGTATGAAATTTTTATATAAAGAATTGAGAAAATAGAGAAAAACAAAATTTCTCTTATTATGTAAGGTTTAAATTTTTATTTTGTAAACCTACAACAACTGATTTTTTTGGCTCTGTGAACTAAAGCCATATTTCTTAGCAATATGTAAGAAATATCTTTCACTAGCGGGAGGGTAATGTGGTAACCAACCCACCATTTCAGCTTACTAAACTTCGGTTTAACAGCTTATGTATCCAGTGTACATTCTACCATACATTGTATTGTTACTCAATGTCATATTATAACTATTATGTTAGAATAAACAAAATTTAATCGAATGATTTTTTAATTTGTTTAAAAGAAAACAAAAGTTTTATTTTACATTGTATGATGGATTTAAGTCTCACCAAAAATGCTAGACAGCGTTTTTGATCACGTAGTTCTTGATTTGAAGAACGATTGATTAACGATGAAGAAAATTGAAAAATCAGTTGTTGTGTGGTATCCGTTGTGAGCTCATAATCTGTTTAATTTTAATATCAAAAATAATACTCATAAGAATTACTTGGTGAAATTCAAAGTAACAAATTATAATAAAGTTATTAGTTATTCTAAATTGCATAATAATTACCTGGTGTTAATGAAAGTAAAATTATAATAAAGTTAATAGTTATTCTAAATTTCATAATAATTACTTGGTGAAATTCAAGAAAAATTATAATAAAGTATTTGTCATAATAATATTCATCGTAATTACTTAATGTTAATCAAAACAAAATTAAAACTTATCACTTTAATAATTGTTGGTGCATAGATGATAAGAAAATAAATAAATCAATTTTGGTAACGAGAAATACATTAAACACTGGTATTATTATTGATGGTGAAGGAATTTGCCGACCGTTGAAAATTCAATTGATACAATGTGGTTTTATACTGCATTTGGGGCACAACACAGTGTTGAATTCCACACGAATAAAACTGAAGTTTGCCATTTTTCTAGGTTATCAACCTAATCTGTTTTCATTAAAGGTTGTCTGATAAGTTTCCAGAATTCTTATGGTTCATAGGGTAAAAATATATTGAATTTACATTAACTTTATAGCAGATTTATTCTTTTTTTTTTTAGGCATTAAGTTAAGATGGCTTCCGTTTGAATTGTATTGAAATAAAAACGCTGTCAGAAATATTAATAATAAAATTATAAAATATTATTGTAGTCCACATATTTTTTAAATAAAATTACAAAAAAAAAAAAACAACAATTTGTGAACAGAGCACAGTTAGCAATAATATTAAATAAAAACAAAACATGCAGCTCTACAATAAAATCGAAATGCTCAACAGCACGAATTTTTCAATATGGAGCATTAGAATGGAAGCATTGCTAGACGCAAAATTACTATTTGATTACGTAATAGTAAACGATGAACCTAAAGTAGGGGAAAATGATCAAGCTAGGTAGTAAAGAAAAACACAACAGTTGGACTAAAAAGAAATAAAGAAGCTTTAAGTCTAATCATATTAAGCCTATCACCACAACAGGCGCTAACATTTAGTGGAATTAAAAACGCAAAAACTCTTTGGAAAACAATAAAGGAACGTTTCCAAGGTGCTATAGAAGACAAAATAATGGATTTATCAATTGAATTAACCAGGCTAAAAATCAAACCGAATGAAGATATAGAAAATTACCTTACACGTGCACAAGGTATTGCAAAACAAATTATGTGTTTAGGGAAAACAATAAATGACGGAGAATTAGTTCGATATATTTTGGAAGGTCTGCCAGCAAAATATGACGCAATCACAACACCGTTAACAATAAATCGAGGAATTACTTTTGCCGAAATGCGTCAAGCGTTGATATCGTTTGAAACAAAAAATATTACCAGTAATTCAACAGAAATGAATGTCTATAGAACGAATTACAAGCGTAGTGCTAAAAAATGTTTTATATGCAGTAAGTCAGGACATTTACAGAAAGTTTGTTGGCTTAAAAATAAATTAAACAACTCAAAATCAACAAATACCTTTAAACCAAGAAACGTAAGTAATAATTCACAAAAAATATTTAAAAGAGAACAAGCGAACAAGAGAACACTCACCACCAGTAACATACAACCGAGCGAAAGCCAAATATGGTACCTAGATTCCGCCTGTACATCCCAAATGACATCTACAAATATGGATGAATGATGAAGTTGCCGATGAAAAGATTATAAACGTTGCGGAAATTGGAAGAACTATAGAAGCCGTTTCAATAGGCTGTATTCGAGCAACAGAAGCAATATCACAGAACAAGGTACGTTTGGAAAACGTATTGCATGTACCAATTTTACAAGGTAATTTATTATCAATACCAAGTCTTGTTCAGAAAGGTAATACTGTCACTTTAAACGAAGACGGAGCCTACATATGTACAAAAGAGGGTACATTAATATGTAAAGGAAGTTTCAGTGAGAATATGTTCACAATCAAATTATCACATAACCAAATAGACAATGAAGAATCACTCACAGAAACTTGCTTTAAAATAGATGAACATTTATACAAACTTTGGCACAAAAGATAAGGTCATATAAATGACTCATACCTGAAGGAATTAGAAAACAAATATATGGTCAGAGGTTTACCAAAGATAAATGGAGAAGGAGATATATGCAGTTCATGTGTTATGGGAAAAATAACGCGAACGAAATACGAAAAAACTTATGAAGAAACACTATCTCAACCTCTAGAAAGATTGTATATCGACCTATGTGGTCCTATGCCAACAGCAACATTAGAAAATAAACGATATATATTGACAGTTGTGGATGGATACTCTAGTAGATATTTCATAGAACTTAGAAAATAGAAACTAAACATGAAACTTTCCAGAAGCTACATGATGCAATTGAGAAAAGAGAAAACGAACTAAATACAAAAGTCAAAATAATCAGGTCAGACAACGCATCAGAGTTTATAAACTCTATAATGAAAGAATATTTAGCCCAAAAGGGAATTAAACATGAAAAAACAATGTACTAGTCATCACGCAGTAATGGTATAGCGGAAAGGGCTAATCGAACGCTATTGGAGGTAACTAGATGTTTACTGATAGACGGACATCTACCAACACAATTTTGGGGCGAAGCTGTATCCACAGCATGTTATATCCACCACATAACACCGATCAAGAGAGAAATTGGAAAAACATCAATTGAATTATGTAGTGGTAAAAAACCATCTGCAAGACACTTGGAAATATACTGGTGTTTAGCATATTATAAAGTTAATAAACCAAATATTTCAAAATTACAACCAAGAGCAAGAAAAAGAATATTATTGGGATATTCGAAGGAAAGAAGAGCCTACAGAATATACAATGAACAAGAAAAAAGAATACATGAACAATAGATGTGCAGTTTGATGAATCAACGCAAGGGATAACAAATACGACGATAGATTCAAACGTAGCTAATGATCATAATACACTAACATATATCATATCTGACATACGTCAATCAGAGTCATTAAAAAGTCAAACTATGAAACATAATATTGATAGCTCGGACGATGATAGTTGCTTAGATATCCCAGGAATAGAGTCTGAGGTAACACGAAATAATATAATACGAGACGACGCTAGACCACAAAGAATAAAACAACCTCCTACAAAGTTTAAGGATTATATAACAAATTTTGTCAGTGAATCAGAACCAAGAACATTCGATGAAATGATGCAATCACCGGACAAGGAAAAATGGGCAGCAGCAATGAAAGAAGAAATGAAAAACATGAACGATTTA
Organism: Diogma glabrata; assembly: GCA_963693315.1. Taxonomy (NCBI): domain Eukaryota; kingdom Metazoa; phylum Arthropoda; class Insecta; order Diptera; family Cylindrotomidae; genus Diogma; species Diogma glabrata. The sequence continues at coordinate 222,772,336 of OY856188.1, read as the reverse complement.
CAAGTATGGGAGGAAGTAAATCGACCAACAAACAGTAAAGTTCTAAAAAGCAGATATGTCTTCAAAATTAAGCAAAGACATGAACCAAATGAAACATACAAAGCTAGATTGATTGCAGTTGGAAATAGTCAAAAGTTAAGATGCGACTATGATGAATCATTTAGACCAGTAATCAGGTACAGAACCTTAAGAACTTTATTATCTATTTCTTTAATGAAAAAAGCAATTAGAAAATTAAATGATGTAAAGTCAGCATATTTAAACCATAATTTGACGGAAACAGTATATATGGAGAAACCCCCTGGGTTCAATCATGACGATGATACAGTATATTTATTGAAGAAACGTATTTATGGATTGCCACAATCCGGAAGATGTTGATATTTGAAACCGGGCCAAATAATGGCAAAAGAGGGATTGAAACGACTTAAATGTGATCCGTGCGTATATATCCGAAAGAAGGGTGAAAAATTTATCATAATTGGAGTATATGTAGTTGATTTTTTAGTGATTAGCGACAGTAATACAATAATTGAGAGTTTTATAAACAAGATAAAACACAAAATTAATATGAAAGAGATAAATTCTAATGTATTTTTAGGAATCGAAATTAGAGAATACTATCACAGTCTAGTTACATTGAAAGGCTATTTAATAAATAAAGAAAGATGGATGCAAATTCAGTCAAAACTGCAGGATTGAGTGGACTCAATTTAGACAGTTTTCATGATTCGCGTAAGATATCAAATGAACTCTACCAAGAAGCCATAGGTACTATATCTTTCTAGAGCAACACGTCCAGATATGGCTCATACTATCAGCAAACTGTCACAATACAACAATGACCCGAGACAAATTCATTGGGATGCAGTTAAAAGGTTATTACGTTACTTAAAGGGAATAAACAATATGGGGTTAAAACTTAGTGACGAAATCGGAAATCTAAGTGCACCAGCAGACGCCGGATGGTGCACCTTTGCCGATAGTAAGTCATTTAGTGGTTGTATTATAAAACTAGGTAATTCTCTAGTTATCTGGAAAAGCGTAAAACAAAAATTGGTTACATTATCAACAATGGAAGCAGAATTGATAGCTGTGTGAAATAAACTTCATGAAGAATTTATTGGAAGAACTAGAAGAAGAAAGTTTGATTAAAAATCCAACAGATATTTATACAAGCAATAAACAAAGCCCAAGCACGAAACATATAAATCGGAAGTACAACTTCATTAAAAACGAAGTGGAAAAGGGAAACACAAATTTGAGTTATAAGAAATCCGAAGATCTAGAAGCAGACATCTTCACAAAAGATGTTACAAGCAGTAAGATGTACAAACACCTGGAGAATAGGTCTTATTAGTACTAGTGAAGAATTCGGGAAAAAGGAAGGAATTGTTGGATGAGTTTCCAGAATTCTTATGGCTCATAGGGTAAAAATATGTTGAATTTACATTAACTTCATAGCAGAGTTATTCTTTTGTTTTTTTGACATTAAGTTAAGATGGTTTCCGTTTGAATTGTATTGAAATAAAAACGCTATCAGAAATATTAATAATAAAATTATAAAATATTATTTTAATCCACATATTTTTTTAAATAAAATTACAAAAAATAAACAACAAAGTTTGATTCAAATGATTTTGAAGAGAAAGAACCTGTTAGACTTCTAGGAGTTGTGATTGAAAATAATATGAAATGTAATTCTCATATTTTCAGCCTAGCTAAGAACGCTGTTAAAAAATTAGGATTTTTGGGTCGTTAAATGTAAGGTTTTTAATAGCAAGCAGCTTCTTTTAATATATAAGTCATTAATTCGTCCCTGCATGGAGTATTGCTCTCACATTTGTAGTGGCCTACGTAAGTAATTTGAAATGCCTTGATTCTATACAGAGGAGAGCTGTCAAATTGATTGGCAATTTATATCTGACTAACGAACTTGATTTCTTGCAACATAGAAGAGAGGTTGCTGATTTGACAGTGTTTAACAAATACATTATGGATGAACAAGCTTCTGCGGAGATCAAATCAATTTTGCCTGAACCTGCAAACATTGCGCGCTACACCAGAGCATCAATAGCAGCTCATCCTTTTACGGTTCGAGAAACAAAATGTAGAACTTTTCAACATGATTTTTTTAACAGAGTCTCACATCTCTGGAATGTCTTACTGGCGTAGGTCTTTCCTGATAATTTTAATCAAAACTCAAAACTTTAAAATCAACGTGAATAAATACCTCAAAGAAAATTAATAAATACTCCTGAGGCCTAGTTCCCCAGTTAGCATGGTATCTTCGGATATTCAAAGACGTTAATCTATAATTTATTATGGTTATACACTAAACATGCCTAACTTTGAATAAAAAAAAACATACGGTTTTTATGCACTGACGGCAAATATATGATTTAAAGCTTCAACAATAAGTGCCGACGGTGAACGGTTTGAAAATTTGAAAACGATAATTTTTGGAAACATAACTCGATTAACTCATGTCATACGCAAAAAGAATTTGCAAACTCATTTTTAGTTGATCTCAAAAGTCACAACAGTTTCGACACGTTAAGTGACATTATGAGTACCACTCAGACAATTATAACATCTGTTATGTTCACTCATAAATTCACGTCTATCCTCAATTGTCATTTCTTTAAATTTGGGGCATTCATATAATTTATGATCAGTTTGACACAATGGACATAACACCTTAGAAGCTGTTACTGTAAGTGATGCTGTGTTAACAGGTTTTATATATTTTTTATTTGTTAGACGAATTCCCTCAAGAGAATCACTTCTTGTTGTTAAGCTACATCTTTGCTACGTAAGTAATTTGAAATGCCTTGATTCTATACAGAGGAGAGCTGTCAAATTGATTGGCAATTTATATCTGACTAACGAACTTGATTTCTTGCAACATAGAAGAGAGGTTGCTGATTTGACAGTGTTTAACAAATACATTATGGATGAACAAGCTTCTGCGGAGATCAAATCAATTTTGCCTGAACCTGCAAACATTGCGCGCTACACCAGAGCATCAATAGCAGCTCATCCTTTTACGGTTCGAGAAACAAAATGTAGAACTTTTCAACATGATTTTTTTAACAGAGTCTCACATCTCTGGAATGTCTTACTGGCGTAGGTCTTTCCTGATAATTTTAATCAAAACTCAAAACTTTAAAATCAACGTGAATAAATACCTCAAAGAAAATTAATAAATACTCCTGAGGCCTAGTTCCCCAGTTAGCATGGTATCTTCGGATATTCAAAGACGTTAATCTATAATTTATTATGGTTATACACTAAACATGCCTAACTTTGAATAAAAAAAAACATACGGTTTTTATGCACTGACGGCAAATATATGATTTAAAGCTTCAACAATAAGTGCCGACGGTGAACGGTTTGAAAATTTGAAAACGATAATTTTTGGAAACATAACTCGATTAACTCATGTCATACGCAAAAAGAATTTGCAAACTCATTTTTAGTTGATCTCAAAAGTCACAACAGTTTCGACACGTTAAGATGGATGTATGCTCACTTTTCACTTTTTAATATCAAAATTAAAACAAAAAAAAACTTTGAGATTATGTTATAAAAAATTGATGTTTATTGTTTGAGCTCACAAATAAGAAGAAATTACAATTTTATTTTATTGTTAATATTTTACACAAAATTGAATTATATAAAACTGACATCTATATTGTTATTTTAATTGCTGAATAAAAGTTAACAAATATACAAAGGTGCCATCTAACGGCAAATAAACATTATTATAATTAATTTTAAATAATTTTAACATTGTAATCTGAACATTCCGGCCCCGTTGAATCAGTTGATTCAAGATGTTGGAAGTATGCATAGCTTTGTAACTGGTCTTTTGAAGTGACCTGATTTGGTTTTGATGGTAACAACTCGTACTAGACCATCATCTCCTTGATGTATTTCAATTATTCTGCCCATGGACCACTTTGTTGGAGGTAAGTTCTCTTCTTTTACAACTACTAAATCATTCAACTGTACATTTTTTGATTCATTTTTCCATTTGTTTCTCTTTTGCAACTGGTTAAGATATTCTCGCTGCCATCTCACCCAAAAATGCTGTGTCATTCTTTGTAGATGTTGCCATCGTGGAAGGTATGATGAAGATAATGGATCATGATCTGGTTCTGGAATTGCTTGCAGTGAGTGACCGACCAGAAAATGCGCCGGAGTAAGTGGATCCAGATCATCGTTGTTTTGTTGACATAACGGACGAGAATTCATCATTGCCTCAATTTGGACTAAAATAGTGGTCATTTCTTCAAATGTTAGAGTACATTGACCAATTACTCTATATAAGTGATACTTGGCTGATTTCACAGCAGCCTCCCATAAGCCGCCGAAATGTGGAGCTCCTGGGGGAATAAAATGCCAATTAATGTTTTTATTTAATAAAGTTTTTGAAATTAAATTTTGTGTTTTGAAAATGTTCTTGGCACCAACAAAATTTGTGCCGTTGTCACAGTAGATATCTGTGCACAATCCTCTTCTGGAAGTAAATCTGGTCAACGCAGCTATGAACGTGTCACTTGATATATCTGTTGCCAATTCTATATGAACTGCCTTTGTACTTAAGCATACAAATATGGCAATGTAGCTTTTAAAGATTTTGCCGCCGCGACCTTTCAAGGATTTTAACAATAATGGACCTGCAAAATCTACACCAGTTTTCAAAAATGGTCTGGAATGATTGACTCTGAATTCAGGTAGATTGCCCATTAGTTGTTGACTTGTTGTTTTTTTGTGACGTATGCACGTAACGCACCTGTTTATAACCTTCGCTATACATTTTTTTGAACCTACTATCCAAAACCTTTGATGCAATATTGAAGAAAGCAAGGTAGGTCCAGCATGAAGATACTTAATGTGTGATTCTTTAACTATATTTTCGGTTATTATGTGTGCTGCTGGTAAAATAACAGGATGCTTCGCATCATATGATATATCAGCCTTTTGTATTCTACCTCCTACTCTCAGGACTCCATTACCATCTATGAATGGATGCAGTGCAGCCAATTTACTGTCCTTTGGTACTTCAGATTTTGTTTGAAGTGATAAAATTTCTTTGGAATACGTCATTTGTTGAACCCAAATAAATATGACATTGCTAGCTTTATGAAGTTCATCACTATTAATGAAATTGAAGTTCCGCTGCGTGACAACTTCAATTCTGCTATTAGTTGTGAAGCGACGAATCCAAGCTAAAATTAGTGTTAGTTTAAAAAATGATGAATATTTTGTTGTTAAATCATTCATTAAGTTGGTTGAATCGGTAACAAGACAGATTTGTGTTTTGGGTGTACGACATTCTAAATTTATCAGATCTGGTGCAGTATATTTTGCCTTAGGCCAATCATCAGCTGGTTTTGTTAACCAGGGAGGCCCCTCCCACCATAAATTAAAATTCACTAATTTACTTGGAAATAGCCCTCGAGAAGCGCAATCTGCTGGATTATCGATTGAAGAGATATGCTGCCAGCGTCCTCTTGGAAGATTTACCAAAATTTCTGAAGTACGATTACCAATAAAAGTTTTCCATTCTTTTGGATGTTTTGAAAGCCATTCTAAGACTATGGTAGAATCGGTCCATGCAAACAATTCACATGAATCATATTTTAGTGAATCAGCTACTAATTTCAAAAGTTTCGATACCAATAATGCTGCACATAATTCCAGTCTTGGGATCGAAAGCTGCTTAATAGGAGCAACTTTCGTTTTGGCACTGACCAATGTTACAATTATATTGCCAGAATCATCAACGCAACGACAATACACAACTGCGGCGTATGCGTTTTCCGACGCATCCGAAAATCCATGTAATTGAATTGGTTGATTTGATGTGCAAAGCCAGCGATTAATTCTAATTTTACGTAACTCTGACAATTGTGTTCTAAATATCGACCAATCTTCCTTTATGCTGTTCGGAATCTCATCGTCCCACTGCAAATTAGTAAGCCATAGCTTTTGAAACATTATCTTGATAACAACTATTGATGGTGAAAGCCAACCAATTGGATCGAATATCTTTGAAGATTCTGAAAGTAATTGCCGCTTTGTGTTGACTATTTCTCTTGGTAGGATTATGTTAAATAAAAAGCAATCTGAAGCAGGATTCCACTGTAGGCCTAATAATTTAACAGAACTATCTTCCTCTATTTGTATAGGAGAAAGTTCTCGATGTTGTTCTGGTATATTTTGAAGTATTTCTGGAAGGTTGGAAGTCCACTTTCGCAAATGAAAATTGCCAGATTCCAATATTTCGGTGATAGTTTCTTGAAGATGAATAGTTTGGGAAATAGAATCTGCACCAGTCATCATATCATCGATGTAAAAATCGTTTTCCAATACAGATGATGCCAGTGGATATTTATATTTATTTTCCTCTGCTAGTTGATGCAAACATCTAACAGCTACAAAGGGTGCTGAAGCTGTACCGTACGTAACTGTGAGAAGCTTGTAATGTTGAATTGGTTCATTTGGATTCTCTCGCCACACTATACGTTGATAGTCAGCATCTGACTTGGGAACCATAATTTGACGATACATTTTTTGTATGTCTGCATTTAAAACATACCTGTGAGTCCTAAATCTCAGTAAAATAGCATACAAAGAACCTTGAATAGTTGGACCCACCATAAGATGATCATTCAATGATTTGCCAGACGTAGTTTTTGCTGAAGCGTCAAAAACTACTCGCAGCTTTGTCGAAGTGCTACTTTCTTTTGTGACAGCGTGATGTGGCATATAAAAAGATAAATTGTTATAACTGTTTGAAGGTACCTTCTCCATATGCCCTAATCGCAAATATTCTTTCATAAAGGAAATATATTGCATTTTTAGAGACTCATCCTTTATGAATTTTCTCTCCATAGCGAAAAGTCTGCTTATAGCCGATTTTACAGAGTTGCCAAGCTCAATGGTTTCATCCTTAAATGGTAGTTTAACAATAAACCTTCCGTCAGATTTGATAAGATGTTGTTTAAAATGATTTTCACATGCTAACTCTTCTGAAGTAAGTGCTTTTGGTTGCTGAATTTCCTCAATCTCCCAGAACTTTCTAATGGTTTGGTCTAAACTCACTGCTTGATCGAGATTTGTAGTATGACATACATTTACAATGGATGAGTTTATAGTAGGACCTACGATCACCCAACCAAAACACGTATTTTGTGCAATAGTTTTTCCCGTATCGTCAACTTCACGACCATCACGAAGAACTTCAAAGAATTGATCCGCACCAAGAAGTATATCAATTGAGCTCCTCTTGTTAAAGTTAGGATCCGCCAGTTTGAGAGATTTTAATTTTTTCCAAGATGCATATTCAAAGTTTTGAATAGGTAATTCTGCAGAAATTTTGGAAAGAATTAAAACTTTCACTAAAAGACAACACTGTTTGTCCGGTTGAAATTGTGAAGTAACCTCGATTGTAGTCATTCCCTTTGAAGTGGTTGCTCCAATTGAACCGACGCCAACAATTGTAATCCTTGCACTTTGTCGTGATAAACCTAAACGTTGGACGCATGCTTCAGTTATGAAGGAAGCCTGAGATCCAGAATCAAGTAACGCTCTGCATACCTGATAACAGCCAAATTTGTCTTTGATTCTAACAAGTGCTGTCGGTAGAAGAGATTGAAAATTATTGTTAAAAGTTTGAAACACGTTTACAGGATTAACTGCAGTAGATTGTGCTGGGATGTCATTGTTGGTTAACTGTGTATTTGATATGGATTGAAGAGATGTTCGATTTGGAACGGATTGCATTGAAGATGAAGTATTACAAGATGATGTGTTGATTGGAGCAATGTTGTGAGAAGATGTATTGACTGAAGAAATGTTTTGTGAAGATGTGTTGATTGGAGAAATGTTTTGTGAAGATGTGTTGATTGAAGATGACTGAGAGGTTGAAGATGACTTTGAAGTTACTTTTGGAAATGTTGTTAATGAATTTATTTGATTCAAATGAAGCAAAGTATTGTGCCTTTTGCGACATATATTGCATGATTTGTAAACTTTACATTTTTTGACATTATGAGTACCACTCAGACAATTATAACATCTGTTATGTTCACTCATAAATTCACGTCTATCCTCAATTGTCATTTCTTTAAATTTGGGGCATTCATATAATTTATGATCAGTTTGACACAATGGACATAACACCTTAGAAGCTGTTACTGTAAGTGATGCTGTGTTAACAGGTTTTATATATTTTTTATTTGTTAGACGAATTCCCTCAAGAGAATCACTTCTTGTTGTTAAAAATGAAGAGAGATCGGCTATTGTAGGAAATTCCTGTTTACATGTTTTTTGAGCCCAAAGTTGACGAGTTTCATCATCAAGCTTGTTAACAACTATGTAAATGAGCCATGGATCTCGTGATTCAGCTTGAGGGCCAAGTGCCTTTAAACCTCTTACTACCTCATCTAGAGTGTCATTAATCTTTTGAATATTTGCTGATGAAGGATTGTGAATACTAACTTGTTCTAATAATGATTTAATAAAAGAATTAGTTATATGTCGCTTGCGATCATAACGCAGACATAATTTTTGAAACGCTTCAATATAGTTCGCTTCTGTGATAGAAAAATGTCTAATTAAAGTAGCGGGTTCACCTTTTAACAAACCCTTTAAATATTGGAACTTTTGTGCTGCACTTAAAGACGTATTATCGTGAACACTAGCTGAGAACAAATCGTAAAAAGAATGCCATTCGCGGTAATCTCCACAAAATGTTGGTATATTTATTCGTGGTAGCTTAATATCTGCGCTTATACCTGATTGGTTGTGCAAATGCGATGCAGAAGAATCATTGTTACTAATGGTTACCATAGGATTTTGATTGGATGAATGATTTTTCCGAATCCATCCATTTAGCAAAGATGTAGCTGTGTAATAAGCATCATCGAATTCTAATACCTCAGATGGTTTTGTTACATCTCGTTCAAATATCTCCTCTTCCAATTTTAAAAATGTAGCCCAAATTTCATGTGTTCTATCTAGACGCGTTTTAACATCATCATATGAACTATTTTCATCTAACGCTTTGGCAAAATTAATTATTTTGGTCATTAAACCTTTCGCGTTACTTCTGCGTTTCAATAATGACTCCATTTTATTCAAATTAGAGTTATGTGTTTATTAAAGTATCCACAGAAAAAGAATATAAAAAAGTACAAATAAATCAATGCTAAAAAATTTCTAATCGTTAAATTCACAAATTTATTAAATTCACAGCAAAACTGGTTTGTATATTTTTGTCATAAACTTATTAACAACACATCAAAAATAATATAATGTAACTGTTCCAAATAATTTTACTTGCACCTTTTATTTAAAAATATATCATAATTCAAATATCAAAAATTATTTATATAAAAAATATTAAATTTTATTGAAGAAATGAAGTTTCAATGAAGAATATGAAGAAAATTTAATAAAATATTTTAAAAAGTTGTTTGATACTTAAATATTTGTTGATGGATGATTCCAAACGTGGTGTATATTTCCAAAAATCCCTTGTTCTCCAATCCGATTCGAAGGACCAAAATGTATGCTCACTTTTCACTTTTTAATATCAAAATTAAAACAAAAAAAAACTTTGAGATTATGTTATAAAAAATTGATGTTTATTGTTTGAGCTCACAAATAAGAAGAAATTACAATTTTATTTTATTGTTAATATTTTACACAAAATTGAATTATATAAAACTGACATCTATATTGTTATTTTAATTGCTGAATAAAAGTTAACAAATATACAAAGGTGCCATCTAACGGCAAATAAACATTATTATAATTAATTTTAAATAATTTTAACATTGTAATCTGAACAATGGATGAGGACTGATGCACCAGCAACAGAATTGTTTCCCTGAGGACAAGATTTTTCAGACACCAATTGATATATTAACCCCAAATTCGGTATATATGTTCGTAGGACAATACATTCTTTGGCGATGATTTTCAGATCCGCCGGTCAATTGTGAAAATGGTTAAATGGTTCAAATGTGAATGTATTTGTCTGTCTGGGGACACGATTTCTCTGAAACTAATTGACTTATTGACCTCAAATTAATGATATATTGTTATACTCAGTGATGGTATTTTTCGTACCTTTTGATAGTTTCGTATTTCGAGTTTACACCGTTCTAGTTTAAAGCGCTATGTAATGGCTGGTCAAAAAACTAATATACACCTAATTCTGTTTTTACACGACATATTGGTTCCAGAGAAAGACGTGTGAAAAAAATTCGTGTTAAAATATACATTGCATATATGGAAAAATGGAGGATTGGTTCCACTCTCAAGAAATCAGTACAAAAAAATATTGGACACGCTGTTGCATTGACTCACACCACCATCAGTTCTAAAAATATAGTTCGCTTATATATATTATTCAATTGATGACTAGCTGTTGCCATAAATTAGTTATAACTTTAGAAAATTTGTTAAATAAAAGTAGAAATTCAATAATTTTATCGAAAGTGCAAACCAAAAATTTGGATATGCAGAGTTATTGTGAGTTTTTAAAACTTCACCGCTTCACAATTACAGAGTTTGGCTGCCGATCCAATTTTAATATTCAGGCCCAAAACGTAAACAAAAACCAAAAGAGTTGGCCAAGTGCGAATAAAATTCGTTCGCCGAGGGTTCCGTGAACGTAAAAGAACATAGTGTAATAAACTTCGTCCAGAATGGGTTAATTTTATTTACCATTCATTAATTAAAAGTTAACTCCTTTTTCAATCTTTTACTTGTATTGCAAATTGTATTGCATAAATTAATGTAAATTAAATTTGTTATACAAATGTTTACATTAATGAATTAAAAGGAGTTACCTAATACATTTTGCATAAATTAAATTTGAGTTCGCTAATACAAATGCAAGTATGAATGAAAACAGGTGTGGCCTATTCAAGCTGTACAGACTACGTAGTATTGATTTCTAGTGGATTATAGAAGTTTCGATTTATTTATTTTTCGATATAAATAAGCAAACAAAAATATCCGATAGTCAGTTTTACTTTTGCAATTAAAAGTGTTTATAAATATTCGCAAGTTTAAGGAATAATCGGTGGTATCTGAGCCTGGGTACTAATAGAGAAAGAATCTGAACTTAGTGGAATAGTAAATACAGATTTTACCATTCCGAATATTATTGATTCAAATTGTGGAAAAGCGGTGAAGTTTAGTGTACATAAATTGGAGACCCTGGAATTTATTGTAAGGAAAAACGGAAGCTGCTGTAATTTGATGACAAATAAAGTTTGAGATTCTGTTAACTAAAGATCTGTCTTTTACTGTCGTGTTTGTTCAATAATCTAAAAGAACCAACGAAGAGTCGTTACAGTGGTGTCAGAAGTGGGATTATTGAAACAATGGTCAAGACAGTAAATATTAGTGATCTCAGCCAGACCCAGCTGAAGGATGAGTTGAAGAAAAGGAATGCTCCAATCCACGGAACGAAGGCAGAACTTGCATTTCGGCTGCGTAAAGTTTTAGAAGAAGCAGGCCAAAGCACAGAGGTCATAGAGGTAGAGCCGGAGGAAGCTCCTGTCCAGAACGCCCCAGCAATTGATCCGATGATGATGTTGATGAAAGAAATGATGGCCCGACAAGAGAAACTGGCAGCAGAACAAAAATTAGAGCAACAACAACAACTTGCTGATCTGATGGCCCGACAAGAGAAACAGGCAGCAGACCAAAAAGCTCTGGCAGCACAACAAAAAGTAGAGCAACAACAACAACTTGCTGATATGATGGCTCGACAAGAGAAACAGGCAGCAGAACAAAAAGTAGAGCAACGACAACAATTTGCTGATATGATGGCAAAGCAAGAAAGTCTACGTGAAGTAATTGAGTCACGTATATCCAGTGCAGAGGTTAAAATCAACAACATGGAAAGGGAGCTGCGGACAGTTACCGAAGAACAAGAGAAATTACGCAAACTTTCGAGTGAATTCCGCCAAGAAATAGCACAAGTGAGGTCAGGTAACATGATCAATCCATTAACTACTTCAGCCCCAGCTAGAGTAAAAACACCCGCATTTGATGGATCTACATCGTATCAGATATTTAAGATGCAATTTGAGATAGCAACAACTGGGGTTGAGCACCAGCAAAAAGCAAACGCGCTTATATTGGCATTGAAGGGACCTGCTGCTGAAATTTTGCAGACACTATCAGCGACAGAACGTGATTACAGCAAGATTATGGAGGCCTTAGAAGTAAGATACGGGGAAAGTCATATGCAAGCTCTCCATCGCATGCAGCTCAAGACACGAAAACAAGGAGTCAGCGAAACCTTGCAAGAATTAGAGGCTGACATTGTGAGACTGGTTAATCTATCATATCCGAATTATAACGCTGAACACCGAGACGAACTGGCAGCTGATACATTCATCAATGCTCTTCGAGATGTGCAAATGAGAAATCAGCTGTATCTGAGCGGAAAGAAAGTACCTGCGGAAGTCTTAGCATTGGCCCTACAAATGGAGGCTGGAAAAGAGCGCTTAGATAGAGAACGTAAGACGGAAGTTTCTGAAGAGCCACTAAAAGCAGCGATTGATGAAGTGATCATGCATGTCAAAAAGTTGGAGGATAAGCCTGAACGAAATCAACGAAGCAGATCTAGCAGAGTAAGATGCTGGAATTGTGGGCAGTTAGGGCACATCAGACAAGAATGCAAAACACGAGTAGCAGCAAAAAAAGGAGTAGTTCCAGGCCGGTTGATGAAACTTTCAAACAAGCAAGTGGATGTCAAAAAGGAAGGAGATTGCCACGTTGAACACCGGAAGAGAAGGATACATTGTAACGCTGAAGATCTTTCAAGAAGACCCTGTGTTGAGGAGCGCAAGTCATATAGCAGGACTGAGAGAAAGGAGGCAAATGTCAAAAAGAAAGGAGATTGTCGCGTTGAACACCGGAAGAGAAGGATACATTGTAACGCTGAAGATCTTTCAAGAAGACCCTGTGTTGAGGAGCGCAAGTCATGTAGCAGGACTGAGAGAAGTCAAGCAATGAAAGTGAACCAAATCAAGTTCCAAACTCCTGACGATTGGTGTACCGAGGCAATTAAAAGAGAGCAGCTAGAAGATCTAGCTATGGCTCCAATTTTGAAATGGAAAACTGAGGGAAGGCGACCAGAGTGGAAAGAGGTAGCACCTTTAAGTACGGAGGTGAAATGCTACTGGGCGCAATGGGACTCGCTATTGATGGATAACGGGATACTAAAAAGAAAATGGGAGTCCGCTGATGGAAAGAAAGTGTTAGAGCAACTGGTGTTGCCATCCAGTCGAGTAGAAGAGGTACTGGGAAAGCTGCATGGAAGTATTTCTGGAGGACACCTGGGAGTCAATAAAACCCTGGCTAAAGTAAGGGAGAGGTTTTATTGGGTAAGGTATCGAACCGACGTAGAGCAATGGTGTCGGCGATGTGATACTTGTGCGGCGAGCAAAGGACCAAAGACTAGAACTCGAGGAGAGATACAGCAATACAATGTGGGAGCCCCAATGGAGAGAATTGCTATTGACATCGCGGGGCCATTTCCGGAAACTACAAAAGGTAACAAATACATCATGGTGGTCATTGATTACTTTACAAAATGGCCGGAAGCTTATGCAATACCGAACCAGGAAGCAGTTACGGTCGCGGAAACATTAGTCAATGAATGGGTTTGCAGATATGGAACACCGCTCGAGTTGCATACCGACCAGGGAAGGAATTTTGAATCTCAACTGATGGAAGAGCTGTGCAGAACACTCGGCATTAGAAAAACACGAACTACACCTATGAACCCACAATCGGATGGCATGGTAGAACGATTCAACCGAACCATGGAAGAACATTTATCAAAGGTAGTAGAAGCCAACCAAAGAAATTGGGACAAGGATCTTCCGTTATTCTTGATGGCCTATCGTAGCGCAGTGCACGATACGACAAGTGAAACGCCAGCGAATATCATGTTCGGAAGAGAACTTCATCTCCCTAGTGACATCGAGTTTGGCATCCCTGGAGGTCTGGTATCCACGAAAACAGATTATGTGGGACAACTAAGGGAGAAGATGAATAAAATCCATCAACAGGTTCGAGACCACATTAAGATTGCCAGTGACAAAATGAAAACCAGGTACGACATAAATGCAAATAGTGGCGGTTTTCAAGAAGGAGAATTGGTATGGCTATACAACCCCAGAAGAACTAAGGGAAGATCACCCAAGCTGCAGCCAGATTGGGAAGGCCCATATAAAATAATCAAACGAATTAATGATGTCATCTACCGCATACAAAAGGGACCCCGTACCAAGATGAAAGTGATACATCTGCAAAGGTTGGCACCGTACCAAGGTAACAGCACCGATGTGATAGCTGATATTGTTCGGGACGAACAAAACTAAATGGAGGGCAATGTAATAAACTTCGTCCAGAATGGGTTAATTTTATTTACCATTCATTAATTAAAAGTTAACTCCTTTTTCAATCTTTTACTTGTATTGCAAATTGTATTGCATAAATTAATGTAAATTAAATTTGTTATACAAATGTTTACATTAATGAATTAAAAGGAGTTACCTAATACATTTTGCATAAATTAAATTTGAGTTCGCTAATACAAATGCAAGTATGAATGAAAACAGGTGTGGCCTATTCAAGCTGTACAGACTACGTAGTATTGATTTCTAGTGGATTATAGAAGTTTCGATTTATTTATTTTTCGATATAAATAAGCAAACAAAAATATCCGATAGTCAGTTTTACTTTTGCAATTAAAAGTGTTTATAAATATTCGCAAGTTTAAGGAATAATCGGTGGTATCTGAGCCTGGGTACTAATAGAGAAAGAATCTGAACTTAGTGGAATAGTAAATACAGATTTTACCATTCCGAATATTATTGATTCAAATTGTGGAAAAGCGGTGAAGTTTAGTGTACATAAATTGGAGACCCTGGAATTTATTGTAAGGAAAAACGGAAGCTGCTGTAATTTGATGACAAATAAAGTTTGAGATTCTGTTAACTAAAGATCTGTCTTTTACTGTCGTGTTTGTTCAATAATCTAAAAGAACCAACGAAGAGTCGTTACAATAGTATCAAAAATAATTGACAAAGTTGTGTTGTATGTATATAGTCTTTCTATTGCCAAATCATAAGGATATATACAAAATGTATATTTCCTCTTAAACGTTAAACGATTTTGCCACCTGTTCAATCAGCTTCCATTAATTTCGTTCCATGACTAGTGGACCCCAGTTTGAACATCCTGAATCATGATGTTTTGTACGATGTCATCACGTCAACGTTGTCTAGGTCTACCTCTCCAACAAACACCAGCTGGTTGTTGTTGAGATGCTTTTTTTATCATTCTATCTAGTGGGGCCTTTTCTACAAGACCAAGCCATCTAATCCGGTTGGATTTAATGAATCCAAATACATTGCAGCTACCGAGGAGCTGTCTGATTTCGTGATCCATTCGGATTCTTTACTGATTCTCAGCAACTTTGCATGAACCATAAATTCTTCGCATGACCTTTCTCTCGAATGTTGATAGAATTCTACAGTCGGTACGATTCCGTGTTCAGCTTTTACTTTTGAAGGCACAGGTCGA
Organism: Diogma glabrata; assembly: GCA_963693315.1. Taxonomy (NCBI): domain Eukaryota; kingdom Metazoa; phylum Arthropoda; class Insecta; order Diptera; family Cylindrotomidae; genus Diogma; species Diogma glabrata. Next base: position 222,756,697 of record OY856188.1, on the reverse strand, counting down.
ATTAATGCTTTCTAAAGTGCGACCGCGAAAGAAATTTTGATCGCAGAAGTTTTAGGTATGCGTAGAAAACTTTGTATGCGGCAGTGACAAGGGCTTTAATATATGCCTGCATGTCATTTGACGATGTTTTTACAGACCCGAGATATTTGAAGTTTTCAACGCGTTCCATTTTATAGTCGCCAGTATCCAGATTTCTGGGAGTTATGTTCCAGATGTTCTTAGAAGTTTAGTTTTGCCGGTGTTGATGCATAATCTAAGTCGTTTAGCATTTCTTTCAAGCTGTGAGCCTATTCTTAATATCAATTGTTCTACGTCCGAGAAGCACAATATCATCTGCGTAACCAAGAATTTAACTAGATTTGTTAAAAATGCAGTTTTGTGTCTCGATTCGGTTTTTTCTTCTCGCGTTCTCAAGCGGCAAATTAAATAGTACGGGCGCAAGTGCATCACATTATCGAACACCTGTTCGATGTTCTTATATCGAAAGTTATATCGAAAGGACCAGAAACTGTTGTTGTCGCGGATGATACTCTCATATGCTTGCTTGAAATCAACGTAGAGCTGGAGGATGCTGATGTTGTACCATTTTTCTAGAATCATCCTTAAAGCAAAACATTGATCTACGGTTGAACGGTTGTGATGAAAACCACAACTTGACGGCGTAATTGCTCGAGCAGGATCAATTTCATTCTTTCTATTCAGTAGACTTTGAAAGTGAGAGCGCTATACTGCCAGCACATCACGTTCATTTGTTGTAAGTTCGTAGCACCCATTTTTTACGACTGTGGATTTTAGGTGGTAATTTTTTGTCAGATTTAGCGCATTGGCAAAACACTCTTTCGAATTTCCATTAGCCGCATGTTGGTTGATGTTTTCGATACAACCTTTATATGTTCGCGTTTATTTTCCGTAGAAGATAATCTACGAAGATAATCTTGGAAGCTTCGGGTGTTCCTTGTTAACCATTTTTCTCGCTTATGTTCAACGCTTTAGCGGCAATAGTCGTCAAACCATTCGTTGCGATTTCGGTGGTCGTTTTACCGATTGTAGTTGGTGAGAACAGACGCTTGAGTTGCATTGGTTTTACGGCGGCAATGACTCGCCATGGTGTAGAATCATTCTTACTTTGTTCTTACTTTGCTCTTCTCAACTAAACTAACCTAATTCTGTCAACGTTACACAAGTAGCACGGCATGGACGTAGAATTGCGCTAACAAATAGCAATGTCAAGGAAAATTGATCGATCAGATACGATCAGATCAATTGAAAAATGTTACATATTAAATCTTATTCATTGCGGTTTATGGTAACTAAAGATAAAGAGTAGCAAAATCCGATGTCTTTGCCATGCTGCCTGGGTAATGCTGACAGCATTAGGTTGGTGTATCGGAGACAAACAGAGTAAAAACTGCTTAGTCAATGACGCTACATCACAGCAAATTGGCACCTTAAAACGAATGCGACCCAAGCATCTCTTCTCCATGTTAGGGGCGGCTGGGAGCGGGCGTCTGTCTTGGATCAAGTGGCACGTTTAATAAAAATGTAAAAAGTTTATTCTGATGACCTTAACGGACCCATTCACAAAATTTGGGTTGGGTCTAAGGTTAACACCCTAACCCCGAACAAAACTTTGTTAAATTTAGAAACCAGAAAAAGAATAACAAACCCGGACAAAAAACAGAATTTTACATGGACGTGAAAAAGGACAGACTACCGAGCGCAGCCTGAGCACTTGATGCTCTCTAATATGTCTAGAAACAGAAGCTGAGAGGTACAGGGTAGATATCATTGCTTTGCAAGAAATTAGACAGCCAATAATCGGAAAACAAGATTTAGATATTCACTCTTTATACTGTAGTGGTTATCCTTCTCGAAGAGAATTTGGTACTGGGTTTCTTGTTGGTGCACGCACACAGGGAGTCGTGATGAAATTCATTCTGGTCAATGAGAGGATGTGCTACCTACGGGTACACGGTACATACAACAATATTTCTCTTATTGCCGTGCATGCACCTACTGCAGTTTAAACCGTCGACGAGAAGAATGCTTTCTACAGACCAATGGAAGAGGTTATGAAACAAATACCAACACGCGACTTCATTCTGGCTCTTGATGACTTTAATGGGAAGGTTGGAAGAGATAATTGAATCGAATGATAATGGTGAGATAATGACTGAGTTTGAATTACACCGGCACACAAAAAAAATTAAGTAGAATGTGCATTTGACCGGACCTACCTACGGGTATGTATTTTGGTCCGCTGAATCCAAATTCAAGGTCAGTTTGACCCCTACACTCTCGAAATTTCGAGATAACTTCGAAAAACCGCATTTGCCAAATTTAACGAAAAATGCCAATTGTTGCCGAAAAAACTAAAATTTTTTCATAAAAATTAAATCCCATATTAAGACTATTAAAATACATGTTTCCTGAAATTTTCATGAAAATTCGACGATTTTTCCGCCCCTTATCATAAATTTAGTAAAAAAAAAAATTTTTACTTTTCTCGAAATTTCGAGGGTGTAGGGGTCAAACTGACCTTGAATTCGGATTCAGCGGACCAAAATACGTACCCGTAGGTAGGTCCGGTCAAATGCACATTCTACTTAATTTTTTTTTGTGTGCCGGTGTTATCAAATAAATTGAGAATTGCCAGTGCTTTCTTTTCGCATCGATCGATTCATAAGCAGACATGGGTCTTACCGAATACAAACTCGAAATCAAATTGATCACGTGCTAGTAACAGCACGTTTCTTTTAGGGGGTGTTGGTTGCGCGATCATTTAAAGCTGCATACATTGGAAGTTACAGTGGGTGGTAACCTCCAATGTATGCAGCTTTAAATGATCGCGCAACCAACACCCCCTAAAAGAAACGTGCTGTTACCAGCACGTGATCAATTTGATTTCGAGTTTGTATTTGGTAAGACCCATGTCTGCTTATGAATCGATCGATGCGAAAAGAAAGCACTGGCAATTCTCAATTTATTTGATAACACCGGCACACAAAAAAAAATTAAGTAGAATGTGCATTTGACCGGACCTACCTTGTATATGGTAAGATAAGGTTCCACTTTCCAAATCCAGGCATTCCAAAATACAAAGAACAGAATCGTTTTAACATCTAATCACTCAAGAATGCTGAAACAGAAGAGATATCAAAACCATATTGCCAAACATTGGAGAAATCAGGTCCACGAAAGAGAACTATAAACTGGCAAGACAAGCCGTTACAAAAGTATGTAGATGAACGTAGAGAGGATGGTGGAAGAAGAAGTGTGAGGAGATTCAAAGCTTTAATAAGGAACATCAAACACGTTACTTCTTTCAACAGGCTAAAACCTTAAAGAAGGGACCTCAAACTAGAGCGACTACTATTCAAAACGAAGATCGGAAGCTAAAAGTAGACCTTTGAAATATTTTAGATGCTTGGGCTTCTTATTTTGAGAATTTTCTTAAGTGACCAGGAACAAGTCGGGCGACGAGCAAAGCTTTTTATATGACTGATGTCATATGATGACTGATGACTCGGCCAAAGTGAAAATGTTATGAGTAAAACTTTTAAGTCACTTAAGAATGGTGCTAGAAAAATTGATCTGCAAAATAACTACGATAAAACCAAATATATGAATGTTTCAAGGAAGGATGAGTAGAGGGATTTGATGTGCGGCGATGATCGAAATGAGGGAGTTGAATCTTTTGAATATTTGGGATCAATGCTTGACTCAAACAACAGCATACTTACAGATATAAACGTTCGAATCATTGCAGACAGTCGTACTTTCTACTTAATTAAATCTCTCCTTGGCTCACCGTATGTATCAACTAACACCAAACTCAAGTTATACAAGACATTGATTAGACCTGTTGTGATGTATGGGTTACAAACCTGAATCCTTACAAAAAATCACATTTATCTGTATTTGAGCGTAAGATCCTACGCTACATTTTTGGTCCACTTAAAACAGACGATGGAGAGTACAGAACCCGATATAACTTTGAGATCATCGTCCTTCTTGTCGGTCATGATATAATAGGTTGTATCTGGTCCAATAGGATTGCTTGGTTTGGCTATGTTCTACGACCTGATTCACAGTCTGATTGGAATGAGCCACAGTCTGACCGGAATGATTAAACAATTGTACGTTAGTACCCTAGGGAGTGGGCAACCGCGAGACCGCGGCTGCGATGGGAGATGGATGTAATAAACGACCTTAAAAGAATCGGCTGCCATGGTAATTATGTCGCTATGGCGAATGACCGTGGTGAATATGCAAAGCTGATTAGCTTGGCAACGCTCCTACATGGAACATGAACGCCAAAAAAACAAAATTAAACAAAAAAAAGAAATATTAAATTATAGCAGCCTGTAAATGGTTTATATTGAAACAGACACTATATTGAAAGAGGCACTGTTCAAATAAAATTATAATTTATAAATTATCAACTCAAATATAATAAACGACAATAACGCAAAAACTGGGCACTTCACAATCATGTAAAAATTTTTATGTTTCTTAAAGCAAGTGCAAGTCTTCCAAATGACAGCCAGTTTAAATCAAAAAAGATTTTTGCACCCTTCCCCATTTCCATCCCCTCAAAACACAAAAATATAATTAGTGGAAACCGTGCTATTTTTAGATAAAAATTTATAAAACATTCTCCCTTTTCTGATTCTGATTCGTATCACGGTCCACGGATCGTACAATAATGAATAGAGAGAAAAAATGTAAATACTTACTGTATTTCTACTCAACATTTTAATTTTAAATAATAATAAAATAATACAGGCCTTATTCTTTTGAAATTGAGTTTTATTTCACTTAATGCGTATTTCGAAAGCTATCGTTTCATCGACAGTGGTATCTAAAAACGTTTTTAGATACTACTGTCAATGGAAGCATATAGCTTTCGAAATACGTATTTAGTGAAATAAAACTCAATTTAACAAGAATAAGACGTTTGTTATTTTATTATTATTTAAATATCTTGTTACAGTTTAGAACTTTTAAATTGATAGTAGTTTATTGAATCGTAATGTTTCCGGACGAGGCGCTAGCCGAGTCTGTAATATGAAGATGAGTCTGCTAAAGCCATTTGCGTACGTGATGCATACAATGTTTTTTTTTTGTTTGCTCTTAGGATTTTTTTCTAATTTATTGCTTAATTTTCATTCTTGCATACCTAAAAATTTGATTTTTGAACAAAACTTATCAAAGCAATTGTGATTATAATTTGAAAATAATTATAATATAAAATGAAAACAAATTTTGAATCCACTAAAGTGTTGTCATAACGACTTTAAGTAATCATCTAAAAGTAATCATTTTTCGGAGCTAATACTAAAAAATATTTTTTCTATTTTGCGTCTAAAATAAAGTCATTTCGATACCCAAATGCGTATCGAAATGGCCTTCATTACGATACGCAAAGTTTTGTCTTTCAAGGTTGGTCACATTGGTCATACAAACGTCAGTGTTAATGTTCACGAATAATTATGTAAATAAAAATAATAAAATTAATAAGAATATCTAAATTAGTGTTAAATTTTAATTAATTAGAATTATTAGGAATAATAACAAAATTTCAAATTGACTATTTTTTAATAAAATACACATTTTTTAAAATTTCAAGACAAAAAATGCAAAATAGAAAAAATAGTATAAAAACTCGTTTCATAAGACGTTTTATCGCACTTATCCCTTAGAAAACTCCCCGCTGCGCTTGTCGTTTTCTAAACAGATTGCGTGCGATAAAATCGTCGATTATGAAACTAGTTTCTTAATATACTATTAATTTAATTTTTTTTCGCAAATGTATTGTAATTCGAGTCGGTTTTTAAAAATATATAAGGTACTACAAAAGAAATTTGTTTTCTTGAAAAATCGGATAAACGGATGAAAAAATTTAAATTTAAAGGTTAAAGCACGAATCGACGTGCTATTTCAAAAAATTTCGTGCATAAAGAAAATTTATTTTTTTCTCCAACTCGTGTTATTTCAAATTCGTGTATAATAAATTCGTGCAAAAACAGAACTTTGTACTTTAATACAAACAATTCTAATATGTTTTACATTTACTACACACACTTTGGTTTTAAACTGTTAACACGGACTGGATATTTATAGTGGACCACAAGAACCGAATGATGTTAACGATCAAAGTTCGTGTTTCAATCGTTCATACTCGAATCTCGATATTATTTACACTTATTTTTTTTACGATCAATTAAGAAAAGCAAAATACAAATTCCAGGTCCGCGCCTAGCACATTGGCCGCCCGTGTTCATATGAAAAATTAGCCGCCCCTTCTTCACCTCTAAAAAAACTACAGTTTAGAATAATATTTCACCCATATAAATTCACATATTTATTTAACAATTAACATTAAAATATTTAAAACAAAAACCAAATGAGTACTCATATATTAAATAAATTCCACTTTGCGAGCTTTCAATTCTGCGAACTTTTTAATTACATCATGCATACCTAAATTTTCAGCTAGATCGTGTTCAATAGAAACCAATTGTAATGTATCTACACATCATCCCTTAACTCCTACAAAATCTTACAATGACCGCACATAAAATAAACAACAAATTTCCATTATATTCTAAAGTAAACAAACCGCAAAATCATTTTCACACGATAACAAAAAACATATGTGAAAATAAATATAATTTATTACAAACCAAAAGAAAGTTTATGGAATTCATATTTCATACAAAAAACTATTAAATGAAATATGATTACCGTGCATATGTAAATAATATAATTTTCGTTTATTTTTATGTGATGTAATAAATTTAAAGTAAAACTGAATATGTCGGTCAATTAAATTTACAAAGAAAATATAAAAAATTATGTGACACATTTTTCTGACATTATGAAACAATTAATTTTAAGAATATTTTTGCTAAATGTGTAATTTTTAGTAATATCGATTTTGTATAAATAGAAGAAATTATCGATAATAAAATTCAGATTTATATATTTGTCTAACTATAAACAAGTGTTTTTTATTCATATATATAAGTCTGACGAAGTCCATTTTGCCTAGCATAAGTGACTTCTAACAATTGGAGTATAACAACCATTTGATTTGAGCAAAGTGTTGTTATATAAAAATTGAACGGTTCTGACTAACGGACTCTTGGACTGAATATAAATTCTCCTCACTAAAAGATAAATTATTTAGTGCAACTTTTAAATGGAACTTACGCATAATTTCGAAGAGGATTACAACCGTTATACAATGCCAAGTTATCTAATCTGTTTTGGCCCATTGTGCTTCGAAGAAAATTTTTAATTAATTTTAGTTTTGAAAAGGACCTTTCTCCAGTAGCTACACTTACTGGTAATGTAAAGAGTATTCTAAGAGCAACTACTATGTTTGGTAAAGTATTACATAAATTATTTTCAATAATATGTTCTAAAATTTCTGGCCCTAATAAATCTGGCTTTAAAATATGTCGAAGTACTTTTAATTCGTCGATCATTTCAACGGCATCGATATCATCCTTTTCATTCTTAATTTCGTCCGATAATTTAATTTCTAAATCTTTGCAACATTTGGAAATATCATCATCGCTTAGAAGCTTTAAGTTTTTTAAGTCATACAGAAAGCTGAATGCGTCACAATGTGAGTTTAATAAATCAAACCTGTCTTTTAATGAATTTATTGTCGTATCCAAAATTGAAAAATAAAAATTAATTTTAAAATTTAACTGTGTATCGTGCACCGTTTCATCAGGGCTTTCATAATCAAACTGATTTTTTTTACGTCGTCTTATAAGAGAGATATCGGGAAATTTAGTTTCGGCATCCAAAATTTCGGCTAAATGTTTGGTTTCATTTAAAAATTCTAAAAACCCATCATCAGATCGCTTGTCCTCCAGGTATGTAGTTAAATTATTTAACTTCTCTATACAGGAATTTATGTTTAGTTGTGAACTTTGCATTATTTTACTAACTACGTTAACGTTATTTAAAATATCATACCAGATTACCACTGAACATAAAAATTTAAAAGATTTTAATTTCGTTGCTAAACATTTCGCCTGATGTCGTGAATTATTATCTTTATTTTTATCTTCGATTATGTCAAATAGTGCATCATAAATTTCGCCAATTCCTTGCTTTAATGGTCTTATTGCATCTATGCGACTTACCCATCGTGTATCGCTTAACGGTTTTATCAATAATTTCGTAACATGGTTTTTTAATACGTCCCAACGTTGTGTTGACGAAGAAAAAATACGAACAATTCTTGAATTATTTATATTAAAGAAATCGACTGTTTCAAAGTTAATTTTGGCAGCATCGTTCACCACTAAGTTAAGTGTATGTGCAGCACATGGTACAAAAAAAGCACGGGGATTTTTGTTTAAAATCTTCTTTTGCAATCCGTTATGCTTGCCCCGCATATTAGCCCCATTATCATACCCTTGCTCGCGCATGTCATCAATATCAAGGCTTATCAAGGCAATATTAGTTTGTTTAATATAAAATTACACAATCTTTCCCCCGTCGAATTTGTTATTGGGCAAAATCCTAAAAAATGTTCTTTAATATCCACTTTTTTGGTGTTTTCATTTAAATTTACGAATCTAATTATAATTGTTAGCTGCTCGGTATGGCTTACGTCAGGCGTACAGTCTAATATTATAGAGTAGTATTTACATTTTTTTGCCATAAATAATATATGATTCTTAACTTGGGTAGCAATTAACAAAATAATCTCATTCTGGATTTTGTCACCTAGATATGTCGGCATAAATGTCTGAGTATTTTTAGAATTTTGATATTTTCGAAGGTGTTGCGAAATCGTAGGATCAAATTTGGAAATCATTTCCACGGAAAAATTTCCATTATTTGTCTCAAACAAAGTATTACTTGTTCCTCTTAGGGTTAAACTTTGTCGCGCTAGAAACTGAATTATATATATTATACGTTTTATTACTTCATACCAATGCATTTTTTCACGATTAAAAATTTCTTGCTCGTAGTGATCTATCGTGGTATTATTTTGAAACGCTTTTCTAAGATCCATCCATTTACTAAAATTTTTGATATGAGTCTGAAAAATTTTACAGGGAAAGCAGAAAACATTATCGTGAAAAAGGTGCAGTTTAAAGTTTAATAGTCAAAACTATCTGTTCAGTACAAAAAGAAGTGATATCCTGTGTCAAGTAGAAACGAGTGTAAAACAAAACATTTCCAAATAATTAGGTGTTCTACATGTTTGAAATACTTACTTTGTCTCTCGGATTAGAGATTAGAATTAGAAACAACTTCAACTAACTAGGTATTAAAACAAAAGTTTCTAGTAAAAGTAAAAGTACAAAATAATATTTATTTATTTATTTATATTCGAAAGCAAATATGGAATGCGATATTTATACGATCGACTGAATCGAGAGAAGTGCAGAACCATCACGAAACCTCAGTGATAGCTAAGACTTTTATTTAATGAGAAATATTATATACAAAATGTAAATTCTATAAAAGAAATGCAAGCTAATTTATTAGTTAGTATTTTATACTGCAGACCCTAGTTTGTAGATTAAGAACATGTTATTTGAACAGAATTTCATTAAAGTTATAATCTGTGAGTCCTGAGGTTTCGTGATGGTTCCGCACTTCTCTCGATTCAGTCGATCGTATAAATATCGCATTCCATATTTGCTTTCGAATATAAATAAATAAATAAATATTATTTTGTACTTTTACTTTTACTAGAAACTTTTGTTTTAATACCTAGTTAGTTGAAGTTGTTTCTAATTCTAATCTCTAATCCGAGAGACAAAGTAAGTATTTCAAACATGTAGAATGTTGTGTAGCACAACATTATGCTATGCAACGGAATATATAAATAAACCTTTAGCTTTCTAATTAACCTGAAATTATAAATACATTTAAATACATTTTTAGTACATAAGTTATTAATGTACTAATTAGATATTTAAGGAGAATTTTAATTGAAAAACATTCAGAATTGATCTGATGATCAAATAATAAACATCTAAAAAATAAATATTTTATTTAATTTTGTAAATAATTAAAGTGTTTTAAAATAAAAGAAACAAAGAAAGTTTTTATTAATAAATGTTATTATTCGTTTTGTGAAATTATGGTTCTTTTGTGTTTTGTGAACGACGACCACCCACAACACTGGTGACAGCGGAAAAACGCTATAAAAATAGTTAAAACAAATGTTTAAACTAAAAATGCAATTATATAGTGAAAAAATACTAAAAACAATCTCTGTGTAAATTAAATTAAAAAAAAATTAAATAATGTACGTATTCTTAATAAACGTACATATTTCATAATTGAACTCAGTATGACGAAAAACGTTTCTAAATTTTACCGAAATAATATGAACAGTTAAACTTAAAACCTAAATGAAATTATTTAGTGGTTAAAATAATAATTAAGAACCATTTATTCTACTACAAACATTCTTAAATACAACAAATAAATCAAATTTTGAAAACGCTGATTTTCAATACAAAATAATCCAGATAAATTTCAAAAAATTATAAAATATAATTCTTTATTTTGCAATCACAAACATTAAACATATTTGATCAAACGGTCGTGTTAAAATATAAATTGTGATTCCTAATTATAATTATCTAAACTAAGTGAAAAAACTATTGAAAAATAAAATTTGTTAATTACAAAATTTGTTAATAAAAATAAAATCTATTACTATGATTTTAATTACTATGATAATGTGCTGTAAATATTAAATAATGAGATCAACAGTAAATTAAATAAAAAAATTCATCCAAACAAAACTAAAATAATCATCTACATTGATAAAAATCACTCAACAATCAAATTATGTACCAAGGAAAACCAAGGATAAATAAACGGATAATTACGTCATCATTAAATTAAAATAAAACAAGTAAGAAACAACAGCCAATAAATAAATTTTGATTTATGTTAAAAAAAAGAGTAGAAATTATATTAAACAATTTTTCATAAATTTTTTATTCAATTAAATATTTTTCTCATAACTAGATATATATTTTTGTTTAGATTTGTTTTTCTCCTATATATAATATAACGGTCACAGTTTTAAACAATTAAAGTCAGTGATTATTGACTTTGTTCAATTATAATGTTTTTTCTTTCGATTTTATGAACATTTTTAAAATTAATTGTTTTTCCAAATGTCTGATGACGAAAACAACCAATCTGACAATTTATTAAAACTAAGAAGTGGAAATACTATTAAAAAAGCATCAAACTTCGATTTTTCTTTAAACGTTGAAAGAAAAGAAACGGCAGAAGTAAACGAACAACATTTTCCAAAAATGACAAATTTAAACATATCGGAAACTTTAAAACTTATTTCTCCATTTGATGGAACTCCTTCCCAACTTCATCAATTTATTCAATCTAGTAATTCAGTGTTTGATGAACTACATATTAATCAACATAAAAAATTTTTACAATTAATGAAAAAGTTATTAGTTGGTATTGCATACGATGAAACCGTTAAACATTTAGAATATGATAGTTGGACGGATCTAAAAAACGATTTAATAAACAGGTTCACAGAAATTAGATCCAAACTTGAAATTTTGCATGAATTAAATACAATTAAACAAAAACATAATGAAACGGTTAAATCATATGGTAGTAGAATACAGATTCTTTTAGCACAATTAAATGAATTGTGTATTGTGGAAGCAGGTAGAGATTCGAAGAAAACTGTTGAATTGTTGAACGGTCAAACAGCATTAATCGCTTTTCAAGAAGGATTAAACTCTAATATTCGAATGTTAGTCAAATCAATCAATTGTAAAACGCTTAAGGAATGTATATCTAAAGCTTGCGAAGAAGAATCACTTTACAACCGACATTATAATTTAGCTTTGGTAAAATGCCAACTTTGTGAAAAACTTGGCCATTTAGCGAATAATTGTTATAAATTAAAACTTGTGCAAGCGTCTTTTGAAAAAAGAACATCACATTCTGTTTCAGAAAGTTCTGATAGACCTAAATCAATTCGCAATTTCAATATAAATTGTGCATACTGTAAAAAACCGGGTCATCATATAAACAATTGTTTTAAAAGAAAAAATGCTGAGATTCAAAAAAATAATATTGCACAAACCAATTCTCCGTCTTTAAATAAAATAGAGTTAGTTAAAACGGGTGATTCAAAAAACCTAATGGGGCTCAACCAGTCTACGTCGATGAAAGCTGTGCGAGCCAAATTTCTTTAATTTCTTCAAGTTCGACAATTTTTCATACTTTTTCAAAATACCTGATGACTTGGTTTTCATTTTTGACACATGACTTATTTCTAGGTAAGACTTCTTATATGCTGAAACTGAATTTTTTATATATTTTACCAATTATTATGGTTTTTTTTATATTTGGTTTTCAAGTTTTTTCTGTTTTACCTTCTTTTGTCATGGTTTTAATATTATTAATAATAATAATTTTTTTGAAAACTCGGGAAATCAGTTTTTCAATTTTTAATTTTTTTTTGAATAAGTTAGGATCAAAAAGATTTTACACTTTAATAGCATTAAATAATCTCGACATCGTTCCAATCAAAACAAACTTGCAACCCGATCGCGAATTAAATTTTTTACTTGATACAGGTGCAAGTATTAGTATTATTAAAAAAGGATCAATTAATGGCGAAGTTTTATGCTACCCTGATGAAAAATGTAAAATCACAGGTATCTCCTCAAATCCTTTTTGGACATTAGCTAAATGTTATGGAGAAATTATACTTGATGTTGACCACAAGATTTCTCAGACATTTCAGTTAGTAGATAATAATTTTCCAATTTCTTGTGATGGCATATTGGGAAAAGATTTCCTTGAACAAAATCGTTGCATTATTGATTATGCACAAAATTTTTTAACAGTATCTTGTAAAACAAAAAACTTTAAGTTTGTTTTAAAACAGAATACTCAATTGCCACAAAAATCTATTGCTGGTCGCACAGAAAAAGTGGTCGGACTAGTTTTCCCTGGTATTAATGATGGGGAATATTTTTGTAACATCAACAAATCCTCTGAATCTTTATATTTAACCAATCCTTTAATAAAAATTAATAAACAAATTGGTTATACCTCGATATTAAATTCAGGAGATGATGAGTTATTTTTGGAAGATATAGATATAGTTTTGGAGCCGTTAGATAATAAAAACATAAATGTTGTAACTCGTGCTCAAGCTAAGAATGAAGATAAAATGATCGATATATCTGTGTCGAATGACGAAATAAACGAAGATTTGCAAAATAATTCAAATATTGTAGAGATTACTTCAGAAACCGATATAAATTCAGCTATTTCTCAATTCCATGATGGACCATTTGGTGGACATCAAGGAATAAATCGTACCTACAACCGCATGAAGTGCTATTTCAATTTTAAAAATATGTTTAACCGAATCAAAGATTATATTAATTCATGTAAATGTTGCCAGATAAATAAAGTTTCTAAAAATACTAAAATGCCAATGGTCATTACCGACACTTCATCACAACCATTTGAACGAGTTGCATTAGACATTGTAGGACCAATAAGCCCCGTTACTGTAAATGGTAATTCTTATATACTAACGATGCAAGACGATTTGACAAAGTATAGTATCGCAATACCACTACCGAATCAAGAGGCCGAAACCGTCGCTCGTGCATTCGTTGAACAATTTATTTGTGTTTACGGTGCTCCGACATCGATACTGACAGATCAAGGTAGTAATTTTTTAAGCAAACTATTTACAAATGTTACACGTCTTTTCAAAATCAATAAAATGAAAACATCCCCATATCATCCACAAACGAACGGAGCTCTGGAAAAAAGTCATTTAAATCTTGCAAATTACCTACGAAATTACACAAATTTAGATAAAAACGATTGGGATAGTTGGATTCCATATGCTATGTTTTGTTATAATAGTACACCACATAGTGTTACTAAATTTATGCCTTATGAATTATTATTTGGTCATAAGCCTATCGTTCCATCATCATTTCTAAAAACCATTCAACCACTATATAATTATGATGATTACGTTAAACAATTAAACTTTAAAATGCAGAACTCTTTTGACATAGCGAAATCTAATATAGTTAATTCTAAAGAACGATCTAAAATTTTATATGATAATTCTATCAACCCTATGAAATTTATTCAAGGTGAATTAGTTTTATTAAAAAATGAAAATCGTAAAGGAAAACTTTCTCCATTGTGGTTAGGACCTTATAAAATTAATAAAATCTTAACAGAAGAAAATTCAATAATTGAGATTGGAAAAACATTAAAAACAGTTCATAATAATCGATTGAAAAAATTTAAAAACGAATTCGATATTTAAATATGTACAGAAATAAAAAAAAACAAATTTGTACAAATTTATATAATAAATATATGTATAAGAACTTTGTATTATATTTTTTTTCAAAATAAAAAAAATTTATAATTGTCTTATAATTTAGTTAAAATTCATATAAGAAATATATTACTATTTTGAATTATTAAAAGTTTATTCTAGTTTAAAAAAAAAAAAAATTTCATTTAAAACAATATTGATTAAAATAAATTTGAAATAATTTTTATAAAATGAAATTAAACTTTAATAGTTCTAGTTATATATATAATTTTTCTATTTCTATATAATCTATTTATATTAATCTTATGGGTGGAGGGGTGTTGTGTAGCACAACATTATGCTATGCAACGGAATATATAAATAAACCTTTAGCTTTCTAATTAACCTGAAATTATAAATACATTTAAATACATTTTTAGTACATAAGTTATTAATGTACTAATTAGATATTTAAGGAGAATTTTAATTGAAAAACATTCAGAATTGATCTGATGATCAAATAATAAACATCTAAAAAATAAATATTTTATTTAATTTTGTAAATAATTAAAGTGTTTTAAAATAAAAGAAACAAAGAAAGTTTTTATTAATAAATGTTATTATTCGTTTTGTGAAATTATGGTTCTTTTGTGTTTTGTGAACGACGACCACCCACAACAAGAACACCTAATTATTTGGAAATGTTTTGTTTTACACTCGTTTCTACTTGACACAGGATATCACTTCTTTTTGTACTGAACAGATAGTTTTGACTATTAAACTTTAAACTGCACCTTTTTCACGAACTAAAATTTACATTTTTGATGTTTTTTGTAGCTGATATCACGATTTTTTGTAGTAAATAATAAATTTTATGAGCTTGGATTATAATGAAATAAATAATAATATTAATAATAGGTAATTATTTCATTTTGATATAAGCAATTTGAATGTTTGTCATCGATTTATTTGTATACCAACTTTAACGATTGATTGAATTATTTCCAATTTTTCTGCGTTTATAAAAACAACATACCCAATACTCCGCAAGATATGTAATTATAATGTATTTTTATGTCAACATACAAACCAAATACATTCCTTTTTAAAAGATTTGTCTTAGCAAAAATCAGACTAAATTAAATGATTTTTTGTGGGTTTATATTTACCCTGAATTTTAATAAAATATATGTACAGAACTGAAAAAAATTTATCACGCATTCAAATATAAGAACTGGATCTTTTATTCGAAACTCGAAAGCTCTTCTATTCAAAAATTCGGGGAAGACTGCAGTTACTCTTCCATAGATATTTATTCAATGATGTACCTATTAGATACTAGTGTAAGCTTAGTGTTAATTGATTTACCACATTTAGTAAAAATTAGCATCAATTGGAATGCAGTCTTAACATATATTAGGTAAACATACCGTCTTGATTGATAATATTCAAAAAAATATTAAAACGTTTGTCTTTTTCGAAATAAAAATTTTAAACTTTCGAAACTAAAAAATGTATGAAGCCAAAAATTGTCCATATTTTAGAACACATTGATACCAACACAAAAACATTAAATTTTCTATCAACCGGTTGACATTTGTTCGCAATTTTTTTTTGTAAATTTTTATTATTGTTAAAAAGATAAACAACAAAAGAATTAAATATTTTATTTGTTTATTTATTTATTAATAAATTTAAATTAATTGGACAATGTATGTTCTAATTGAGTAAAATATGTTTTTATAAATTTACAATGGAGTCAAATTCAGATATGTGTATATTAAATGTACAAAACGTTTTCATACGATAACACGGTCGATAACATACGAAAATAAATTTGTTAATAATTGTAATAATTTATGTCAACAACAAAATGTGACATGGCTTGATGATGAGGAGATTGATAAATTGGATTTATCTATTGATCCAGGGACCGATAATGTTCAATCGAGTAGATAGCGCTGATATAATATAAAAAGAAGAAATGTAAAATGGTTGGAAAATATGAAATGGGGGATATATTAGAAGGATCTTACGGAAAAGTGAAGGAAGTATTAGACTATGAAACGTTAAGCAGAAGAACTGTGAAGGTAAATCTAAATTGTTTGGTTATGTACGAATTGCTAATATTTTTGTATTATGTCCTTTAGATAATGGCAAAAAGAAAATTGCGTCGGATTCCAAATGTGGAACAAAATGTAAGGAAAGAGATACAGCTACATCGCATATTAAAACATAAAAATGTAATTGAACTTTTGGATGTGTTGTACAATGAAGGAAACAAAAAATGGATTATTCAATGATGTACCTATTAGATACTAGTGTAAGCTTAGTGTTAATTGATTTACCACATTAAGAGTTGGAAAATATGTAATGGGGGATATATTAGAAGTATCTTACGGAAAAGTGAAGGAAGTATTAGACTCTGAAACGTTAAGCAGAAGAGCTGTGAAGGTAAATCTAAATTGTTTGGTTATGTACGAATTGCTAATATTTTTGTATTATGTCCTTTAGATATTGACAAAAAGAAAATTGCGTCGGATTAAAAATGTGGAACAAAATGTAAGGAAAGAGATACAGCTACATCGCATATTAAAACATAAAAATGTAATTGAACTTTTGGATGTGTTGTACAATGAAGAGAAACAAAAAATGTTAATTGATGGATTAGAATATTTGCTATGTATTTTATATTTCACGGATATAAATAAAATAATTTAGTTTTAATGAGGAATATTTTATTTATTGTAATTTTAAGTAATTTTTAATAAAATGATACATATTTACAAATGATTAAATTATAATGTTTTTATGTTTAAAAAAAGTGTCTTAGCTATTTACATTTATTTACATTTTAAACTTACAATAGATGGCTTGAATCAAAAAGTCACTAGAATGATAAATTTTCGTCTGAATAATCTTGTTGAAATTTCATTTTTCAAAAATCGTATTCGAAATTTTAATTAATTTTGTATAACGTTTATTGTACAAAATCTAATTCAAATTAAAATTTAAAGGTGACTTTATGTTACAAAACTCGTCATAAGTTCATATATGTTAAACAACATTAGATCAAATCATTTTTTTGAGGTTATGTCTACTAGGTTCAGCGTAAATAAAGCAAAAGTGGTAATCGCTATTTTTTTTTCACGAACAGCGATCTACCGCATCGCTTTGATTTAATGATTCAGAATACAGTAACCAGTTTCTAGAGATTTTTTCCCCATTAGATAAGATGCCCTTATAATAAGATTCGGAAAATTTTTTTCCATTGTGATCAACAGGATAATTAATATTTCGTACTTGTGCCGGATCATTTTGGATAAGCAGTTGAATTTTAGTATTAGAAAGACTTAACGGCCACTTACCCAGATCATCACTTATTTCGTTAACTTCAATTTCCTTTATTTGAATTTCGACAAAGCCCTTTTCAGTACTACAATCTGTACCTACAATGATGTTCTCTCTATCTTTATAATTTTGTATGTTGGATCCTGAATCACATTCACTATCACTTTTGCTATTAATATTTGAAGATGTCGAGGGTTCTTCAAGATGTTTAACGTATTTTAAAATAGTACCTTCTGATTTTTTATTATTTTCGTCTTTAAATTTTTTTGTTTTACGATATTGCGCACCGGAGGACCGTTTCGATTTTCTGTAAGTTTGGCTGTTTTTAGGCATGGCTGATCTATAAACATATTCTTCATTACAAACTATTATAAATATGTAATATGTAAACAATTTACTTACATGATCGGTAATTTCACGTAACGATGCACTTGTCTATTTAATTTAAGTACAACTATCAATGTATGTGTTGTATAATGTAAATAATACAAAATATGTACAGTAAAGGATGTTAGATATGTATCTAATCTTAAATTTAACACTAATGTTTATTAAACTTTTATTTAAAAATTTATTGCACTTAAAACAATTGAATGTATTTATTTCCATTTAAACCATTTCTATCCGCTATAAAACATAACTAAGAATAATTCAGTAAATCCCCTAATTATAGTGCACGTGTAGAAGTATACATATAATGTTATCCCAGTACCCTGATTCTATAAAAAATAAGATAATTTGTAAACATGAAAACTGGTAAACTTTGCAAATTTGCGATTGGATTTTTTTATTTTAAATTTTTTTACTACTAAAATATTATCGAAAATTTGTAAACTAGTAAGAGTAGGCTTTGCTTTAGACAAGTTTTTCATTTTACAAATTATCTTACTTTTTATAGAATCAGGGCACAGTTGTGATTGTGGCTTTACTCAGAGCGATCGACGAAAGTTTATGAAAAATAAATGAGACTAAAAATTTGAGACAGGCATATAGCACAGACACAGTACACATAATACATAATTATATAAATAAAGAGCGTAGATAGCTATTTACACTTTTCCTTTTCTTCTTTCGACGTGTTACGTATTTCTCTTCACAATGACAAACCAATATCAACTCAGCAGGTCAGCAAACCAGCAAATAAATAAAAAAAGATTAACATTTTTTATATTGTGTTAACTTCTCCTTAACTCTCCATTACAGGTTGTTTCCGTCGTTGTTTTCAGTGTTTTTTCAGAAAAAAAATAAGTTTTTGTTGTTGTTTTCTTCACGATATTGGTATTGGTATGTAATTTGTAAATACATTATGTACTCAAATTGTAATATCTATGTTTCGTTTGTCTTTTATTCTTTTAAGCAAATTTTAAATTTGTACAGTTAGGTAGAGTATTTTGATTAAGCATGAAGAAAATATTTTTAGTTATTATGGCAATTCAAATCCGGCCGCCCCTAGAATTTGGCCGCCCGTGTTCGTGGCACACTCGAACACGGGGTTAGCGCGGCCCTGACAAATTCTAAGTTTTCGTTTTATAATCAATTAATATGAATTCCGCCTACCGATTTATACATAAATTTTAATTTTTTGATAAGCAAAATAGGTTTAATTTTGAAAATGTCATTAATTTTCCATGACAAACGTTTTCCATTGTCCTTTCGTTGGGTTGTCGTAACGGTGGTCAGTAAAGGGTAAAGGGTAAACAATTAAAACGTGCTATTATCAACTAAAATTAGAGGAAAAAGTAACACTTTAACATCAAGGGTAGATAAAGTAGTACTTTAACAGCAAGTGTAGATAAAGTATTTTGATATAAGTATTTTGCTGTTAATATTCTTCAAGTTTTTCCATTTTTGAAAGCACAGATATTCTCTTTTATGTACCATTCGTAATTTTTCAGGCAATTCAAAATTTCAGGCAATCTACAAATTGCCTCTGAAGCCTCCTCTTCCACACCAGAAGGCAGTTTCCTTCTGTAATACCGCACATATTCACAAATCCAAACTAGATAATTTTCAAATTCAGTTTTTGCAAAAAACAAAAAAAATTGATTTGTTTGTTTATAAAACTTAAAAAGTTATCAAAGCCACCTATTCTCATTTTTTCGTGAAACTGTGTTTTCCTGACACTTTTAAATTAAATTTATCATTGATTTTTCTTCATTTTTTGGTCTTCTTTAACAATTGCTATAGAAAAAATGTTGTATTCCACACGATGATAAAATTTCATTATCTTCTCGATGCTTATTAGCGTCTCGGCTGACGCCTCGACGCTAAAGTCGCTCTCGAAGATAAAGTGCAATTTTATCATCTTGTACAATAAATAACTATTTCAAGCTTGTTTAGAATCACAATAAATCGTTTTTTGCGCTTCCTCTCAATTTTTCCAAAATGTAGTTACACGTAAATGCTTTGGAGCCGTCACTATATTACATCCTCGTTCATAAAGGGATATTGATGAAATCCTTTGATGTAAAAGAAAATTTCAACTATAATAAACATTTCCAGAAATAAATTAAAAATCAACAACCTGTTGTAAATAATATACGTAGCATGATTTCTCATTTTGTTTGTAACGATTATCAGCGCCATCTAGATCTCCAGAGGTGAGGAAAGATGGCACTTACTAATGTTAGAGATTTGTTTACCTGGCTGTTTGTCCGAACACCGCTGTTTGCTTGGCTCAGTCGTAAGTATTTGTCGTGAGTTTGTTCGGCAGTCAGATAATCCTGGGAGTTAGCGGTAATAAAAAATTTCAGGAGGGCCACACGGCTTAGACATTCCTACTTACCTGTCCCCTCCAAACACCATGTTAACTCATTTCAGAAGAATGCATAATCCATCAAGGAGATGTGGGCAACGGACTCGACATTTCATTAATTTTGCCATCGTCCCACGTCCCATTTGAATACTTCGCCAGTTCATGTTATTCCCCGAAAACCAAACAAACCCCACTCCAACACATAGTACCCAAACCCAATACTATAGCTAAATGAAGGACTCACCTGGTTTTATTCCTTTACTTTTTCCCCTTCCTCTTAAGTCGGTGTTATAAATACGGAAGAAAACACTCACATAACCAATTTTAAATAATATATTTTCCTTTTCTCACTGCTTCGATAGTTAATACAAATGAAATTATATTACTATAATTGATAATTAACTCGGATCAGTTTTACACAAAAAAAAATCACTATTTTATTTTTTTAGTAGATTCACTCTACTAAATGTGATCTGAACATAAACTTTTCTGAAATAATTTCAAATCAATTTTTCAATTTTTCTTTAATAGTTACAATAAACTCAGATCAGTTTTACCAAAAAATCACTATTTTATTTTTTCTTTGTAGATTCACTCTACTAAATGTGATCTGAACATAAACTTTTCTTAAATAATTTCAAATCAATTATTCAATTTTTCTTTAATAATTACAATAAACTCAGATCAGTTTTACCAAAAAAAATCACTATTTTATTTTTTCTTTGTAGATTCACTCTACTAAATGTGATCTGAACATAAACTTTTCTTAAATAATTTCAAATCAATTTTTCAATTTTTCTTTAATAATTACAATAAACTCAGATCAGTTTTACCAAAAAAATCACTATTTTATTTTTTCTTTGTAGATTCACTCTACTAAATGTGATCTGAACATAACTTTTCTTAAATAATTTCAAATCAATTTTTCAATTTTTCTTTAATAATTACAATAAACTCAGATCAGTTTTACCAAAAAAAAATCACTATGTTATTTTTTCCTTTGTAGATTCACTCTACTAAATGTGATCTGAACATAAACTTTTCTTAAATAATTTCAAATCAATTTTTCAATTTTTCTTTAATAAAAACCCACAAAAACAAACTAAAAAAAAACCAAAAAAAAACACAAATAGCCAAAATACAACAAAAAAAAACACAACCAAATCACCCGTCCGTATTTATTCGTTCGTAGCTCACGTAACCATATAGGTCAAGAGATACTTTGCGAGTCCCGACCAAAACTAAAACAAATTGTGACCATCTTGGTCGACAATTTGAATCCGAGTCCCCACTAAAAATTTTCCAACTCAAATCAACACCTCGGTGTTATCCGAGCTCTGGTCAAAATGCTCTTAGTAGACAAAATTAAAAATAACGAAAGAAAAAAATTAATTCCAGAATCTAATCAATTTGTGGGAACTTTCCCACAAATAAACGAAAACTTGTTTAATTACAACAAAAAAACGAAAGGCTGAATTTCAGTCTTAAGTAGAAAAGAAAGAAAAATGAGAATTAAATAAAGTGAAATTGGATTACCAATTAGGTTAATCCAGAATTTTTCAGTAATTGTTTTCTGTAAAACTTACAGAAAGCAAAACATGTGAGAATTTTTCTAGAATTATTAATATTTTTGCATAATGTGCAAAACGAAATATGGGAAAATTTTTGAAAAATAGGTATAATGACTATAATGTCATGATGGATCAAAATTATAAAATTAGATATTGTCTGGAATTTATTAGACTTGCGACGAAGGGAAGATGATAAATCTTTGACACGAAAATAGTGTTTCTGAAATTCCCTTCGTCACATGTTAACTAACATCATCATAGAAACAGAAAAATCCACTTGTTGCTTAAATTTTTATCAAATTTTTCTCTTCCTCATCAAAGTTTTATTTTATTCTATATATTTTCTTCATGTTTTTCTCATTCTCAATGATTTTAGCATCAGCTAAAACGAAAATGAGGAAAAGTAAAAATCAATAATTTTCACAAAAACAAAAATTTTTTATCAGACATAAAATTAGAGCAGAAAACATTTTACACCCATTATCAATGGACGTTTAGTATAAATATATAAATTTAATAATAGTTTTTCTTCGAATAATGTTAATTTTTTTAAAAATATGATCAAATGAATTAATAAAAGAAATTATGGAATTGTTTTGTGTTATAAGTACAATATTAATATTGAGATAAAATAGTTCATACTGAATTTTCCAAAATGGAGTTTAATATTAAATAAAAAAATGTGAATTGTGTTTTGTCTGTTGTAGAAAAGTTTAATGACCTACGAGGATTTTTGATGCTGGAATTTTTATTAGATTGCACAATGAAAAGACAAAACGTTCGAACATTATCACTCGTCGTATGTACCTTTACGTATTTATTAATTGGTGCCGCAGTATTTGATTCATTAGAATCGGAAACAGAAAGTCGCAGATCGGATTTTCTCAACAGTAAGTTTGGTTTGTTTTTTTTTTAAATAAAAATTAGTTATCTTTATAACAGGGGTACAGTTTTCTATTTATTAATGTTTAAATTAATTTTAGGACTTTACAAATTTAGAGAAGGTTTGTTTTGTCTGTTATCTATTTCTAGTATCTATGTATTTGTATTGGTTTTATGAAAATTAGCAGTAATTCGATAAGATAATCGATTTTTGCAACAATTTAAACCCATTATTTTACTAGGAAATATTATTTATGGATTTTTATGGCTTCGCGTATAATATCATGAATTGACGTGGGATTGTATAGAGAAGGAGGTATAACTTAATTTTTGTTACTGATTTTTCGATTGATTTACTACAACTGCATCATTTATCTTATCCAAATTAAGATAGTCAATTTGAGCAGATAGCAGATAATAAGCAAAGGAATCTTTTGTTCTTGTTATTTTACCGGCTGCGCTAAGAATGTAAGCGGATTGAATTAAACTCTTACTTCCAAACATGAAACATTTTTTGAAAAAAACATTTACATTCTCTCAAAGAAAATGGTAGAACGTAGCTCATGAATTATTGAAAAAAATAATACTAAAAAATTATAACATGTAATCGTACCAAAATTTATATGTTTTTTCTGCATACACCTTATATTATTCACAAGAATAAGAAATAAAATAAATTTTATTTATTATTATACTACTAGTGTTGCACAATGTACAACCAATAGCATTGTACCACTGTAATTTATGTGTTACGAACTATGTAACATACACTACATGAAGTCATTGTATTTCATTTAATATTTTAATACTTATTTTGTTATAACTGTAAGAACTGGAATACTTATTTTGTTGGATTAAATAAATTCATTTTGTTACAAAAAGTAAAATCATTAATTGTTCGGATATTGTTAAATCAACATTTTGCTAATCCTTTTGAAATAAATTATTGTTTTAAATAAAATGATTCTTGTGAGTAAATTAAATATAAATTTGAAGTTATTGCATTTCGTTTGAATTATTTTGTTATAAAATTGATTAATTTTGTGAAATTAAAATACGATAAAGAAACCGTATTTCAATTTCACAAAATTAATCAACTTTATAACAAAATAATTCAAACGAAATGCAATAACAATTTATTTTATGTTTTACAGGCAAAATTCCTTTGTTGATTTTACAATTTAAATAAACGCTGTTTTATATATTCAAAATAACTTTTAAAATTTATTAAACAATTGTGTTTTCTTATTAATTTTCTCTAGCATGTTTCGATTATATATCATCTTCAGAGAGATATTTTGCAACAGTGAGTTGCAAAATATCTCTCTGAAGATGATATATAATCGAAACATGTTAGAGAAAATTAATAAGAAAAAACAATTATTTAATAAATTTTAAAAGTTATTTTGAATATATAAAACAGCGTTTTTTTAAATTGTAAAATCAACAAAGGAATTTTGCCTGTAAAACATAAAATAAATTGTTATATAGTGATTTTACCGCACTCCGAAAACAAAAATTGAAAATTTGAAATGCAATAACTTCAAATTTATATTTAATTTAATCACAAGAATCGTTTTATTTAAAACAATAATTTATTTCAAAAGAATTAGCAAAATGTTGATTTAACAATATCCGAACAATTAATGATTTTACTTATTGTAACAAAATGAATTTATATAATCCAACAAAATAAGTATTCCAGTTCTTACAGTTATAACAAAATAAGTATTAAAATATTAAATGAAATACAATGACTTCATGTAGTGTATGTTACATAGTTCGTAACACATAAATTACAGTGGTACAATGCTGTTGGTTGTACATTGTGCAACATACTGCCCGCCTTGAAACTAACTTTCAAAAGTCTATAGTTGTTCAGGTAGGAGACACAGCTTAGCAATTGGTCTGGTGATGATACCTTTTGCAGTTTTTAGTTTTACTACTCGTACTCGGCTATCTGGTCCGGGATTGAGTTCTCCTACTCGTCCCATTCTCCATTTGAGTGGAGGAAGTCCTTCTTCATTTACTACTACGAGATCGTTGATTTTAGAGGGTTGTGCTCGATGGTCCATTTCTTTTTACATTGCAGTGATGTAAGATATTCCTTGGACCACCTGGACCAAAAGTGTTGTAGCTGGGTGATAAACCTCCCTCTTTTGAGGATGGGTATATTTTCCTGTTCGATGTTTGGTTCTAAAATGGCTACGAGTGGACGACCAATCAAAAAATGTCCAGGAGTAAGTGGCTCAAGATCACTTGGACTTGTTGACAACGGTGTTATCGGTCGAGAATTCAAAACAGCTTCGACTTGTTTTATTAATGTCAGTAATTCCTCGTAAGTGAGTTGTGCATTTCCCATAATTCTTCTTAAATGAAATTTGGCGGATTTAATAGCAGCTTCATAAATTCCGCCGAAATGCACTTGGCGGTGCAAAATTCCATATAATATCATCTGCTGTGCACAATTGCTTAATAAGTGCGTGTAATTCGGTGTTTGCGCCTGAAAAATTTGTAGCATTATCGGAAAATATTTGTTTACACATACCTCTGGTTGCTATGAATCGTTTAAGTGCACCAATGAAAGCTGATGTGGTTAAGTCCGAAACTAGTTCCAGGTGAATAGCCTTTGTTGTAAAGCAGACAAACACCGATAGATAGACCTTAGTTGGTGCCTTTTATCGAATGCGATGATGGATATAGAAAGGTCCACAAAAATCTATTCCGGTAGTATGGAATGGTGGTGCAGGTTTTATTCTTTCAGATGGCAGGTCTCCCATTAGTTGTTCAAGTTTTTTAGGACGCAAACGAAAGCATCTTATGCAACTATTGCAAGTTTTTGTTGCTGATTGTTTACCCTTTACTGGCCAATAATACTGCCTTACAACAGCCAATAATGCTTGTGGACCTGCATGGAATCTAATGGTGTGATAGTAATTGAATATAGTAGTTGTAAAAGGATGGCCATATGGAAGTAAAATAGGATGCTTCACTGAATATGAAAGAGAAGAATGCTGCAGACGTCCACCTACTCTTAGCAAACGACCGTTGTCCAAGAAAACTGTTAAATTTTTTAAATAGTGTCTTCGACTAAGTGATTTGCCGGATTCAAGCATCATTATTTCTTCCTTAAAGTACGTGCCTTGCACTATTTTTAACATCGTAGTCACAGCCTCATTTAACTCTGTTGAACTAGGATCTGGTATTGGTTGGTGTTGAATGACTTTGCAGCTTTTTCCAGATTTGCAGTTCTGAATAAAGCGGATCACAAATGCCATCGTTCTTTGTAGCGAACCAAAGTTGTTTAAATATTTGTTTTTGATTAAGATATCCGAAACATCATCTTTGTTTTGAATGAAAAATATTTTATTAATTTTACGCAATTCTTCTTTTCCCATCGATATGGTATTTGAGGGTTGATATATAGGCCATGTTGCTTCGTGTGATGTCAGAAACGTTGGACCTTTGAACCATATATCCGTTTTTAACAACATGGATGGTAACAATCCCCGTGATATGTGGTCTGCTGGATTCAGTGTTGAACTTATATGTCTCCAATCTTCTATGTTAGAATATTTCTGAATCTGCGCAACTCTATTTCCCACAAACGTTTTAAGTAAACACGACTCTGAGTTGATCCAGGAGAGAACAATTTTCGAATCAGTCCAATAAAATGTTTTGGAGATGTTAATGTTTATTATTGGCTTAATTTTTTGAAACAGTTCCACCAATAAAATTGCTGCACAAAGCTCTAAACGTTGCAATATTGTTTTGGAAAGTGGTGCAACTCGAGACTTCGAACAAATTAACATAACATCAATATTTCCTTGTGGATTTAAACTACGGGCGTAAATAGCAGCGCCGTAAGCCTTCTGGCTGGAGTCGGAAAATCCATGTAGTTGGATGTTTACAGCATTTGGTAGTATTATATGACGATTTAGAGAAAGATTATTTAATAGCGGTAGTTCAGAACGAAGCTGTTGCCATAATGTATGTAGCTCTTGTGGTAGGGCTTCGTTCCAATGATGTTTTAGTTGCCATAATCTTTGCATGAATATTTTGGAAAGTGTGATTACTGGAGCAGTTAATCCAAGCGGATCATAGATTCGTGCAATATCTGACAACACAGATCTTTTAGTGATAGGCTTATCAGACAAATATTTTACGTTGAAACTGAATTGATCTGAACTTGGTCTCCAATATAATCCCAGCGTTTTTATAAAGCTTCCATCACCGATTTGTAACAACTTCTCTTTGTGTTCATCCGGAATATCATGTAGAACAGTATCATGGTTTGAACAGAATTTTCTAAGTTGCATTTCCGCTGTATTTAATAAAGTTTTAATTTCAGACTTTATTTGTTCTAGCTCTTCTAAAGAATTGGATCCGGTTAAAAGATCATCTCCATAAATATCTCTTAGCATAATTTTGTTTGCCAATGGAAATTCATTTTTCCCATCCATAGCTAGTTTCTGAATACATTTTGTTGCGAGGTAAGGAGCGCTGGCTATGCCATATGTCAATGTTTTGAGTTTAAAGACCTTTAAATCTTCATGTTGATTATTTCTCCAGATAATTAACTGAAATTTTGTAAATGCATCTTGTATTTTTATTTGGCGATACATTTTACTGATATCTGCCGTGATTACGTATTGATGTGTACGAAAGCGTACCAAAATTGAAAATAAGTCTTCTTACACCACTGGTCCTACCATCAATATATCATTAAGTGAGTATCCTGAAGTTGTTTGAGCTGATGCATCGAAAACAACACGAAGATGTGTTGTTGAACTTTCAGGCTTAATGACGCAGTGGTGTGGCATAAAGTAATTATTATTTTCTATTTCATCCTCAGGTATTTGTTGCATGTGACCCAGTGCCTCATACTCTTCTAGAAATTTAGCATATTCTATTTTCATTTTCTCGTTCTTAGTTAACTTGGCTTCTAAACTATAAAATCTTTTGGTTGAGATAATGCAAGAATTTCCTAAAACAGAGTTATCTTTTAAAAACGGCAGTGCAACAATAAATTTACCTGAGGGATCACGTGTAGTGGTTTGATCAAAGTGTCTTTCAACCAGCCTCTCTTGTATTGTAAATGTTGAAGTTGATTTTTCTGAGGTTTCAATTTTCCAAAATCTTTCAAGATCAAAGTCCAAAGAAATGTCATTATTGGCTGAGATTCCGCAAAAAGAATGTGATGATGTAGTGTGTTGAGTGTTGATTTGCCCTTCTGCAAATGTTAAACCAACTACCACCCATCCAAGACGTGTATTTTGCAGAGTTGGAAGTGTATCTGATAACTTAATTTGTCCAATGGAGAGCAGTTGGTAATAAAGACTAGCTCCAATCAGGATATCAATTTGATTGGGATTATAAAAGTCTGGATCAGCAAGCTGCACATTGCCAGGAATATTCCAGTCTGCAACATCAAAGTTTTTATGTGGATGAAAATTTGTGATCGTCTGTAGCGTATGTGCTTCTATATTAGCTACAAATTTATTTGTTCTAGATTTTATTGTTAAATCTATAACGTAATTTGAAGATAAACTTAAAGCTCCAACTCCTCCAAATTTTGCTTGATGTTTCTGCTTTTTAAGATCAAGACGTTTAGCAAATGTTGTGGTGACAAAGTTAAGTTGACATCCACTATCTAAAAGCACTCGGCATAAAACATTTGACCCCTTTGAGTCAACAGCATAAACTACAGCTGTAGCTAAAAATACATAAATATGATTATTGATATTTTTATTTATATTAACCTGGATTGAGTGATTCCTGGATGATAAGGCTGTAGATATTTGGTTGTTTGATTCTGGCATAATTGATTATACATTCGCTGATGATACCTCAGAATTTGAGCTAGCATTTGTTTCACCTTGATGTAGAAGGGTATTATGACGTTTTAAACAGCCTTCTTTGTTGCAACAATATGATGAACTACAATCTTTATCATCATGACCAGGACGAAGGCAATTAGTACATAACTGTAGACGAAGTACATGACATAGTCGTTCTGACTCGTTGTTTGAATGAAATTTTTTACAATAAAATATTCGATGACCAGTTCTTTCACAAAATGGACACTTTGAACGTTTAAATGTCTGATTAGTCTGAGGCGCTACCAGAGTTGCTTGTAATGTATGTTTTCTAGGATTTGAACTTGTGGTGTTAGTAATTGGTGACTTATAACCATGATTTGTAATTTCTAACACTTGGCACGATTTGTTGATAAAAGCTTCTACTTTTGCATATGATTCGAGCCTATCGACTGATGCGATGTTATCCCATTTGCTTCTGGTTTCAGAGTCTAACTTTGAAAGTAATAATTCCACTATCAAATCTTCATACTGCTCTATAGGACGACCTAATGATTTAAGTGATCTTAAATGAGTGTTAAAGGTGTCAATTAAATTTCTTAATTTTTCAGCTGATGATTTTTCAAGTGATTTGATGCCAAAAAGTAATGTCCGAATGTGACTTTTTGCAATTAGCTTTCGATTGTCATAACGAGTTGTAGAGCAAGGAGTTGTAGAGCAGCTTCATAATTTTCTTCTGACGGCTCCAGTGACTCGATGGTGCGTGCAGCTGGACCACTAAGAGAGTTTCTCAACTGTTGAAATTTTACTATAGTGCAGCACGATGGATTATTGTGCACAAGATTTAAAAACATTTGTTAAAACTTTGTCCATTTTGTATATTCACCGTTAAATGTTTCAATATCGATTTCCTTCAATTTTACAGTATTTGTTGGCTTGAAATCATGTTTTACCGTTTTATTTTCTGGTTTGATTAATTTGCTATGTAAAACTTGAAGTGCCGGCTTAAGAGAATAATATGTTTCTTCAAAATTACCACGATCTTTTTGTTCGATTTCAGTTTCGTCGTAATTTTCAAGATTTGATTGATTAGCACTAAGACCTTCAAATATTTTTTCAAGTGAAGCTAAACGTACCTGAATCTCTTCGGGTGTAGCAGTATCCTTCTTTTGTTCTAAAAAGTTTGAGACCCGAGATAATTGTTCCAGTAGCACCTCACGTAGATTCTTGCACTTTTTAATTTTGCTTTCCATAATTTCACTGGTTAAACAAGTAATAGACAAACTGCACTAACTTTTGTAAATTATAAACACGTGCTGAATCGGCCTTTTTACCATCTCACTTCTGACACCAATGATTATGATCGTAAATCTTTTTTTACGATAAAGAAACCGTATTTCAATTTCACAAAATTAATCAACTTTATAATAAAATAATTCAAACGAAATGCAATAACTTCAAATTTATATTTAATTTAATCACAAGAATCATTTTATTTAAAACAATAATTTATTTCAAAAGGATTAGCAAAATGTTGATTTAACAATATCCGAACAATTAATGATTTTACTTTTTGTAACAAAATGAATTTATTTAATCCAACAAAATAAGTATTCCAGTTCTTACAGTTATAACAAAATAAGTATTAAAATATTAAATGAAATACAATGACTTCATGTAGTGTATGTTACATAGTTCGTAACACATAAATTACAGTGGTGTTGGTTGTACTGCGTTTCTCTGTGACAGGTATTGATATGCAATTGAAGAACTTTTTTAAATTATGTAATTGTACAATATAGGAAAAAAGTCTAAATTCTGTGAGAAGTGAAAAATTCTGGTCGAAACACAAGTAATATTAACTAATTTAGTTGAATTTTTTATTTAAATTAATTTGATTAAATTGTAATCCATCATTTCATGGATTAAAGATCCTTAATTCATTTTTTATACTTATGATGTTAGTTTGTTCCATAAGAATTGTCAGCATATTTTATGCCGGTAAAGAATCTCCAACAAATATGAGTTGTAACAAATAAAGTAATGATCTTTAAAAAGCGTTTCTTAGCCACAAAGTCAATGAATCATTTTGAAGTTCAAGTAATTCCAGCTGAATTTTTAAATTGAATTGATTAAAAAATACTTCTATATTCAATTTCATGGATTTCTTGACTCGCATTTATTATATTAGATTTATTTTATTACAGATATTACTTCCATATTTACAAAAAAATATAACATCACAAAAGAAGATTACCGTATGCTAGAAATTGTTATAATAGAAAATAAACCACACAAAGCAGGGCCACAATGGAAATTTGCAGGTGCTTTTTATTTTGCAACCGTTGTTCTAGCTATGATTGGGTATGGCCATTCAACTCCCGTAACAATCGGTGGTAAAGCATTTTGCATGGCATATGCTATGGTAAATAAATCATTCGAGTATAATAATTGTTTGGCATAAGCTACTATTACTTGTTTTCTCATTTTAAGGTTGGTATTCCATTAGGATTGGTTATGTTTCAGAGTATCGGTGAACGTTTAAATAAATTCGCTTCGGTTGTAATACGACGAGCTAAACGTTATATGCGGTGCAAACAAACAGAAGCTACGGAAATGAATTTAATGTTGGCAACTGGAATTTTATCAACAATTATTATAACAACAGGTGCAGCTGTTTTTGCACGTTACGAAGGTTGGAGTTACTTTGATAGTTTCTATTATTGTTTTGTCACATTAACAACCATTGGATTTGGTGATTATGTGGCTCTACAAAACGATCAAGCTTTAATTCATAAACCAGGTTATGTTGCTCTTAGTTTAGTTTTTATATTGTTTGGTCTGGCCGTTGTTGCAGCTAGTATAAATTTATTAGTTTTAAGATTTATGACAATGAATGCGGAAGATACAAGACGTGAAGAAATGGAGGCGCAATCTCAATCTAATCACGCATTGACGTATGATGCTGAGTTTACTAGTTCTCATGGAAAATTATTATCCGGTCATACAAATTATTGTTCTGATATTGAAGAACAAACATCAGTCTGTTCCTGCACTTGTTTAGGTGGTAACAGTTGTGCCAATCATGAATTACTATTAGATCCTGGCTATCATCCAACAGATATAATTACAAGTAATCTCAGTTTAAAAAGAGCATCCGTTTAAGAAGAAATGTTTTTTAGTTTACTATAAATATATTAGAGAACAAAACGATTTAAGATTTTATATTTACAAGATTGAGTTTATATACATAAGAACAAAGTCGAATTTTGTATTCTATAAGGTTCAAATTTAATTATAATATTCAAAACGGAATTTAAATTTTATAATAAAATCGAATTATTCGCATAATGTTAATATAATGATTTATTTGAATTCTAATATATCTTTCCTTTAAAATCTGAAATATTACACATCTATGTTTATTGTCATTGTGGAATCCATTCTTTTCGTACTGATTTTGGTTATTCTGGACCTAATATGACATGTATCACTAAAAACTGAATAAATCTGATTCTATAGTGATCTGGCGATTATGAAGTTTAATTCAATTGTGCCACACTGTATATCAACAGGGACTGTTAATATAAATTGAGAGATACACTTAGGAAGACAATTCGCGAACTGATTAAGAAATATGCCAATAGCTGGATTATTTTCTTTCTCTCTGGCGTTTACCTCCCATGGAGGGATTTTGCCGTCTGTGCAATCAGCTTCCAATCATCTCGTTCCATAACCAGTTGACCCCAGTTTCGACATCCTATATCACGAAGGTCTTGGATGATGTTTCACGCCAGCGTTGTCTAGGTCTTCCTCTTCGACGAATACCAGCTGGTTGTTGTTGGGACGCTTTTTTTTATCATTCTATCCAATGGAGTTTACACGAGCGCGAAAGATGTTTTGATCGCAGAAGTTTTAAGTATGCGTAGAAAACTCTGTATGCGGCAGAGACACGTGCTTTGATATCTGCCTGCATGTCATTTGACGATGTTATTACAGACCCGAGGTATCTGAAGTTTTCCACGCGTTCCACTTCATAGTCACCAGTATCCAGATTTCCGGGGGGTATGTTCTTAGATGTTGTTAACACTTTAGTTTTGCCGGTGTTGATGCATAATCCAAGTCGCTTAGCATTT
Organism: Diogma glabrata; assembly: GCA_963693315.1. Classification (NCBI taxonomy): domain Eukaryota; kingdom Metazoa; phylum Arthropoda; class Insecta; order Diptera; family Cylindrotomidae; genus Diogma; species Diogma glabrata. Next base: position 222,723,827 of record OY856188.1, on the reverse strand, counting down.
CATTAAAGCTGAGAGAGAATATTTTTAATATCGCTTGTTCTACGTCCGAGAAGCACGATATCATCTGCGTAGCCAAGGACTTGACTAGATTTGTTATATATGCAGTTTTGTGTCTCAATTCGGCTTTTTCTTATCGCGTACTCCAGCGCCAAATTAAATAGTACGGGCGCGAGTAGTATGGGCAAAATTTTTCCAGAGTCATCCTTAAGGTAAAACATTGATCTGTGGTTGAGCGGTTGAGACGAAAACCATACTGATAGTCACCGATGATAGATTCAGCGAACGGGATGAGTCAAGCAAGTACAACATTAGCTAGTATTTTATATGCAGTATTCAACAGTGCGATGCCACGATAATTCGCACACTTTAGACGGTCACCTTTCTTATGTAGCGGAACAATGAGAGCTGTTTTCCATTCAGCAGGTAGTTCTTCTTGGTCCCAGATTGTAAGAATCAGATCATATATACGTGAGACCAAAGCCGCTCCTCCATTTTTCAAAAGTTCTGCGGGAATACCATCGAAACCTGGTGATTTGCCATTTTTCAGTTTTATGATGGCAGTTTCCACTTCTTCTATTGCTGGGTAAGGGACAAAAATCTCCTCAGTTGATGGAGCAATTGCTCGAATAGGATGAACTTCATTCGTCCTATTCAGTAGGTCTTGAAAGTGGGATCGCCACACTACCAGCACATCACGTTCACTTGTTGTAAGTTCATTATTTTCATTTTTGATGGCTGTAGATCTTGGGTAGAAATCTTTTGTCAGATTCCGTGCATTGGCAAAGCACTCTTTTGAATTTCCGTTGGCCGCATGTTGGTCGATGTTTTCGATGCTGCTCTTCATGTGTTCGCGTTTCTTTTTACGTGAAAGTTTTGCTGAAGCTTTCCTGGCGCATAGATAATCAGCTTGGGGGCTTTGGGTGTTCCTTGTTAACCATTTTTAGCGCAGTCTTTGTGTATGTTCAACGGATTGGCGGCACCCGTCGTCAAACCATTCGTTGTGTGATTTCGGTGGTCGTTTTCCAATTGTAGTTTGTGCTGTGGCTATAATGGTTAATTGAAGCGTTTGCCATTCTTCTTGTATGTTTCATGGCATCTCGGAAGAGATGTCATGCTCTTCTATGTTTTATGTTATTATTTCCTGATATTTATTCAGCGTATCCGGATGTTTAAATGTTTCGACATTCCAGCGCACAGACTTTTTTGCTTGTCTGTTAAATGTAGATGATAATTTGCACTTGTACTTAAAGATGACAAGCATATGATCGGTGTCCATATCAGCACCTCTGTATGATCGAACGTCAGTTATACTTGTAGAGTGTCTCTTAGAGCTCATGACGTGATCGATTTGATTTTCCGTTCTTCCGTCATTTGATTTCCACGTTGCCTTGTGAATTCTCTTGTGAGGGAAGAAAGTGCTGGAAATTACTAGATCATACATCATAGCCAGCTCGGCTGCGCACGAAAACCGTTATTGTTGCTGGTATGATGCAAGCTGTTAGGGCCGATATGTGTTTTAAGTTCTGCAATCCTACCAATTTGAGCATTAAAGTCACTTACCACGATTTTTTTATCGTGCCGCGGGATTTTATTGATGACTTCTTCGAGTTCTAGTAAGAACAGGTCTTTAATATCATCTGCTTTATCTTCAGTACGTGCATGAACATTGACGATCGTTACATTGAATTTTTGCGTGTGGATTCTTAGTGTGCATAACCGCATATTAATTGGGCAGAAGTCGATAACATGCTGATTCACGCGACGGTGTATAAGAAAGCCAACTCCAAATTCTCCTCCGTTTTGATGACCGCAATAATAAAGAGTATATCCTTTCACTGTTTCATGTATTCCACTACCTGGCCATCTTAGTTCTTGTAATGCCACTATATCCAGTGTGTAGCTCTCGACTTGTTGTGTGAGTCTTAAGAGATCTTCTGGTCTTCTAAGGCTTAGCACGTTCTAGGCTCCCATTTCTAAATTATAGTCCGTGTACAGTTTTCGAGGTCGTTCCAATAATGAATCCGAGATATTCCGAGGCCTGTGTACAGAATTCATGACAATAATTTTTTTACGGAAATGTGGTGTTAGCCCTTCGCCCAACCCAAATTTTTTGTGAATGGGTTCGTTCTGCATCTTAGGGTCACTAGAAACAACCTTTTTACTCGTTTATATAGCGAGCCGCTTGATCCAAGACAGATCCAAGACAGACGCCCCTAACATGGAGAACAGACGCTTTCTACACATTTATATAGCGAGCCGCTTGATCCAAGACAGACGCCCGCTCCAAGCCGCCCCTGACATGGAGAACAGACGCTTGAGTTGCACTGGTTTTATGGCGCCAATGACTCGCCATGGTGCAGAATCATTGGGTATAAGCAGTATTTACTCTGCCCTTCTCAACTACACCAACCTAATTCTGTTAGCGTTACCAAGGTAGCACGGCGTGGACGTAGAATTTCGGATTTTCGCTACCCAATAGCTATGAATTATATTTATATTAAACAAAAAACTGTTTCTTACTTTCCTATTGTTACGATTGCAGAAAAATCCAGACGATTACACTGACTTCCAGAAAAATCAAATCACAACAAAACACAACAACCAATTAATGAGTGTTGTTGTTGTATTTCGTGGAATTTGGGTCAACAATAAATAAAATTGAATGATTTTATGAATCAAATCAGCATAACGTAAAGTAATCGAATATTCTACTATTTTGTCAAGGTTTCTAAAAAGTGACCTCGAATTTTTAGAAGTTTTGCAGAATCGTATATAAGCAATTTACCTCTTGTAGAATGAATTAGTTTTATTTTAAACCTGCGATAGTAAAGTTAAAATTATAAAAGTGATTTTTAAATTAGTTTTTGTGAATCAAGTTTTATGTGTTATTGAGTAGAAATATTTTGTGTATTATTTGTGTATTAAAAATAAAAATTTCGCGATGAACGGTTGTGTTTTTGATTTTCGCTTAATTTAGTTTTGTGTTTTATTCTTTTTCTTTTGGTTTTTTGAAGTTTGAATTTATAAACTATAAAATCTGATATAATAAAACAGTTAAAATATCTATTTGTGACGAAATTCAATTTTGTGCTACTTTAAAATTACAAGACTAGTGCATTAGAAATATTAATTATTTAATTAATTAACATTTTGCTTTGAATTTTAGTGCTGATTGTGTTTATTTTTCATAAAAATTCAAAACACTGTTGAATTGCGATTTAATATTATAATTAAAATTAAATCAATTTAATAAAATCAATCAAAATGTTTAAATGTGATTCAGCACTATGTACAAATTTTGATAGAAAAGAAACAATAATAAAATGTAATGCAATTTGTAGAAAAGGTTTTCACGGAATTTGTGCTGGACTTCCTCACAATTGGAACGAGTCTAAGTTGGGTGAAGCACTAGCCACTCATCTCATTTGTGAAAATTGTTCAACATCTTGCAATTTAGTCAATGATGTAGTGGACAAAATGCAGACAAGTTTTGCTGAAATATAAAATAACTTTCAACAAGTAGTTCAGGATAATGCATTCAAATTTGAAATGATGGTGAAGGAGTTTTTATGTTATAAAGAAGCTTTCGATAAGTTACAGACCACAGTATTTGACACCAATAACATTCAAATTAAAATAGAAAATAGTATTAGTAAACTCTCTGAGACAGTCCTATCGAATAAAGAGGGTAATGCGAATAATATAAGTAATAATACTGCAACTAACCATGGTCTGCCAAGTCAAATACAAATTATGGACAATGATGACAATGATTTTAATGAATCAGCTGTTCTATCTCACTTAGCGGCACGGAATTTCATTACTTACAACAAGCATATAAGTAATGCACTTCCAAATAATTCTCAACCCGAGCCGTCTGCTGTAATGTTATTTGTACAAGTTGTATTAAACTTTATGTACCAACAGTGTTTGTGGTTCTTACCTGTGGATGGTTCTCAAAACGATTTTATAAAACACTTATTATTGTTTTTCAAACTATTTTTAATTTATTTTTTTATATAATTTTAATTATAATATAACTTTTAATTCAATGAATTATTTGTGATATTACATCACTCCGATGGAAATAATCCCATCATGAATAATAAGACTGAATCTAACAAAATATGGTGTGCAATTTATGAAAATTTTTTGCTATCCACAAAATTGTCGATCGATCTAGTTTCGAACCGATAAGAACTTTTTATTACACTTTAAAAAAGTATATCATTCTCATCAGGGCTAGCCGACTAGATACACTACCAAAAAAATTTTTCGCTATATAAACCTAAAATAGGTCACTACTCTAGCGAAGTATAAGAAACCAAAAAACTTTCATAAACATATGTTAATTAGATTCAGGTTTAGTCAATTTGTTTCTCTAGTTGATCACTATTGTTGTTATACTCTAACCAAGTTAGAATTGGATAACAAACTTGTATCGGTAAGAAGAAGATGACCATCTTCACTTGTGTCTATCGACACATTATCTACAATTAATTCAATGAATTATTTGTGATATTACATCACTCCGATGGAAATAATCCCATCATGAATAATAAGACTGAATCTAACAAAATATGGTGTGCAATTTATGAAAATTTTTTGCTATCCACAAAATTGTCGATCGATCTAGTTTCGAACCGATAAGAACTTTTTATTACACTTTAAAAAAGTATATCATTCTCATCAGGGCTAGCCGACTAGATACACTACCAAAAAAATTTTTCGCTATATAAACCTAAAATAGGTCACTACTCTAGCGAAGTATAAGAAACCAAAAAACTTTCATAAACATATGTTAATTAGATTCAGGTTTAGTCAATTTGTTTCTCTAGTTGATCACTATTGTTGTTATACTCTAACCAAGTTAGAATTGGATAACAAACTTGTATCGGTAAGAAGAAGATGACCATCTTCACTTGTGTCTATCGACACATTATCTACAATTAATTCAATGAATTATTTGTGATATTACATCACTCCGATGGAAATAATCCCATCATGAATAATAAGACTGAATCTAACAAAATATGGTGAGCAATTTATGAAAATTTTTTGCTATCCACAAAATTGTCGATCGATCTAGTTTCGAACCGATAAGAACTTTTTATTACACTTTAAAAAAGTATATCATTCTCATCAGGGCTAGCCGACTAGATACACTACCAAAAAAATTTTTCGCTATATAAACCTAAAATAGGTCACTACTCTAGCGAAGTATAAGAAACCAAAAAACTTTCATAAATATATGTTAATTAGATTCAGGTTTAGTCAATTTGTTTCTCTAGTTGATCACTATTGTTGTTATACTCTAACCAAGTTAGAATTGGATAACAAACTTGTATCGGTAAGAAGAAGATGACCATCTTCACTTGTGTCTATCGACACATTATCTACAATTAATTCAATGAATTATTTGTGATATTACATCACTCCGATGGAAATAATCCCATCATGAATAATAAGACTGAATCTAACAAAATATGGTGTGCAATTTATGAAAATTTTTTGCTATCCACAAAATTGTCGATCGATCTAGTTTCGAACCGATAAGAACTTTTTATTACACTTTAAAAAAGTATATCATTCTCATCAGGGCTAGCCGACTAGATACACTACCAAAAAAATTTTTCGCTATATAAACCTAAAATAGGTCACTACTCTAGCGAAGTATAAGAAACCAAAAAACTTTCATAAACATATGTTAATTAGATTCAGGTTTAGTCAATTTGTTTCTCTAGTTGATCACTATTGTTGTTATACTCTAACCAAGTTAGAATTGGATAACAAACTTGTATCGGTAAGAAGAAGATGACCATCTTCACTTGTGTCTATCGACACATTATCTACAATTAATTCAATGAATTATTTGTGATATTACATCACTCCGATGGAAATAATCCCATCATGAATAATAAGACTGAATCTAACAAAATATGGTGTGCAATTTATGAAAATTTTTTGCTATCCACAAAATTGTCGATCGATCTAGTTTCGAACCGATAAGAACTTTTTATTACACTTTAAAAAAGTATATCATTCTCATCAGGGCTAGCCGACTAGATACACTACCAAAAAAATTTTTCGCTATATAAACCTAAAATAGGTCACTACTCTAGCGAAGTATAAGAAACCAAAAAACTTTCATAAACATATGTTAATTAGATTCAGGTTTAGGATTAATTGTAGATAATGTGTCGATAGACACAAGTGAAGATGGTCATCTTCTTCTTACCGATACAAGTTTGTTATCCAATTCTAACTTGGTTAGAGTATAACAACAATAGTGATCAACTAGAGAAACAAATTGACTAAACCTGAATCTAATTAACATATGTTTATGAAAGTTTTTTGGTTTCTTATACTTCGCTAGAGTAGTGACCTATTTTAGGTTTATATAGCGAAAAATTTTTTTGGTAGTGTATCTAGTCGGCTAGCCCTGATGAGAATGATATACTTTTTTAAAGTGTAATAAAAAGTTCTTATCGGTTCGAAACTAGATCGATCGACAATTTTGTGGATAGCAAAAACTTTTCATAAATTGCACACCATATTTTGTTAGGTTCAGTCTTATTATTCATGATGGGATTATTTCCATCGGAGTGATGTAATATCACAAATAATTCATTGAATTAATTGTAGATAATGTGTCGATAGACACAAGTGAAGATGGTCATCTTCTTCTTACCGATACAAATTTGTTATCCAATTCTAACTTGGTTAGAGTATAACAACAATAGTGATCAACTAGAGAAACAAATTGACTAAACCTGAATCTAATTAACATATGTTTATGAAAGTTTTTTGGTTTCTTATACTTCGCTAGAGTAGTGACCTATTTTAGGTTTATATAGCGAAAAATTTTTTTGGTAGTGTATCTAGTCGGCTAGCCCTGATGAGAATGATATACTTTTTTAAAGTGTAATAAAAAGTTCTTATCGGTTCGAAACTAGATCGATCGACAATTTTGTGGATAGCAAAAAATTTTCATAAATTGCACACCATATTTTGTTAGATTCAGTCTTATTATTCATGATGGGATTATTTCCATCGGAGTGATGTAATATCACAAATAATTCATTGAATTAATTGTAGATAATGTGTCGATAGACACAAGTGAAGATGGTCATCTTCTTCTTACCGATACAAGTTTGTTATCCAATTCTAACTTGGTTAGAGTATAACAACAATAGTGATCAACTAGAGAAACAAATTGACTAAACCTGAATCTAATTAACATATGTTTATGAAAGTTTTTTGGTTTCTTATACTTCGCTAGAGTAGTGACCTATTTTAGGTTTATATAGCGAAAAATTTTTTTGGTAGTGTATCTAGTCGGCTAGCCCTGATGAGAATGATATACTTTTTTAAAGTGTAATAAAAAGTTCTTATCGGTTCGAAACTAGATCGATCGACAATTTTGTGGATAGCAAAAAATTTTCATAAATTGCACACCATATTTTGTTAGATTCAGTCTTATTATTCATGATGGGATTATTTCCATCGGAGTGATGTAATATCACAAATAATTCATTGAATTAATTGTAGATAATGTGTCGATAGACACAAGTGAAGATGGTCATCTTCTTCTTACCGATACAAGTTTGTTATCCAATTCTAACTTGGTTAGAGTATAACAACAATAGTGATCAACTAGAGAAACAAATTGACTAAACCTGAATCTAATTAACATATGTTTATGAAAGTTTTTTGGTTTCTTATACTTCGCTAGAGTAGTGACCTATTTTAGGTTTATATAGCGAAAAATTTTTTTGGTAGTGTATCTAGTCGGCTAGCCCTGATGAGAATGATATACTTTTTTAAAGTGTAATAAAAAGTTCTTATCGGTTCGAAACTAGATCGATCGACAATTTTGTGGATAGCAAAAAATTTTCATAAATTGCACACCATATTTTGTTAGATTCAGTCTTAATATAACTTTTATTATAATTTTTACTTATTTTTAAGTTAGAATTATTATTTATCTTGGTGAGGATCACTTGAACTGAGATTGAACTTGAAATTAGAATTACGTAAAAATCAACTATTAAAACTAAAACTTAACTCGACTATTCTTTATTAAAACTCGAACTGCACTCAACTTAAAAACTAAAATCCAATTATATATAATATTTTATTTTTCCAAAATCAACAAAAAATATTTGGCCTAATTTTAATTGAAAATCGAAACATTAAAAACAATTTTATTGCAAGTCAAATAAAATTATTTAAATATTTCGATTTGTGCAATTATTTTGATGTATGCAATTTTCGCATAATTAACAATTTAATGAATTTAATTATTTATGCAATTTTCGCATAATTGACAATTTAATGAATTTGATTTAATTTATTAATTTTGTTGATTTTGAAGAATTTAAATTTTTAAGTAATTTCTTAACCTATATTGTTACTAACTAAATCTATTTCTACCAAAGGAGATTTATACAACACTGCTTCTAACTCAGGATCATCTGTTGACACAAATCTAATCAAACCAAATACTGAAGTTAGTGATGTTATTGTTATATCTGAACAATCTAACGTGGAGGCGAAAGCAACTAACAAAAAGAAGAAAAAAAAAAAAATAAGAAACGAAGGAGCAAAGGTACTGGTGAAGTGAATATACAAAGTCACTCAAATCAAAATGTATCCTTTAGAGCACCGACGCCGCCGATTTTTAATCCAATTACTTTAAAAAACAAATACAATTCCCCGATTAATCCACCAATGCCTGCTATTAGAGCACCACAGGCAGCATATCATAGATTAAAATTACTATATTTATACATATCTAACCTGGAGACGAGCACTCCCGACGAAACCTTAACAGTGTTTATTGAAAATACATTTAAATGTCAAGTGAAATGTATGTTAATTATACACCAACAAACTTAAGGTACATGCCAAACTACCTTTCTTTTAACGTTGGAATACCACCGAATAAATTTTATGAAGTAAAAACATCAAATATGTGGTCGGAGGGCTTTAAAGTAGACAGTTTCAACATGGCTAGTAATTGTGCTTCGGGTTTTGAGCTCGTTGGAATCAATACCGAAGAGCCTAAGCATCTACTTTCACAACATGTCAGGCATGATGTCATCATTGGAAAATTTCAGAAACGATCTAGATTATGATGTTGTCATTGTGACAGAGTCATGGTTACAGAGTCAACATTTAACATCTGAAATTGTTCCTGATGGATGGTCTATCTACAGAAAAGATCGAATACTTTCTAATACTGATACAGATCAACTAAGGGGTGTTGCATTCATTCAGCTACAATCTGTAAGTGATGACACCTCATTTGACATTGTTGCATGTAAACTACAACTAAATGGTAAATTTTTATTTGTAAGTGCTTTCTATATACCGCCTAAGTCTAACATAAATAGTTATCATAATCTAGCTAATTCAATAGCAAACCTTAACTTAAACATGACAATTGATGATAACATTTTTATTTATGGTGATGCCAATATGCCGAATATTCATTGGGTAATTGCCAATGATTTACAGGAAAATATATATGACCCCGTTAATATTGATATCACTTATTATGATTTTCTAATTAAAAGTTTTTCATTAGGTTTAGGCAGAATTAATAATTTTAAGAATAATAGTGGAAACCTGCTAGATGTTATCTTTACAAATGTCACATCCCAATTTTGATCTGGTTATAGCTTCACTAAAATTGACATCAAAAACCTCTGTTCACCACCAAATACTTCAATCAACTTGCTTTTTTACTGAGAAAAGAAGGAAAAATGTAATTGACACTATAATTTCGACCGATTTTAATAGCTGAAATGTTTGCACATCATTTTGAGAGAGTTTGTCAACCATCTTTTATCTTTAAAGAAACTGACCAGTCACATATTTTGCTCTCAGCTGACAGAATACTAGAAATCGAACTTACGCTTGAAGATGTTTTTAATTCAATTCAGTCTTTGGACATTAAAAAAGGGCCGGGACCAGATTTAATCCCTCCAAAATTCATTAAAAGGACAGTAACCGGTGAAGCAAAGCATCTTCAATATTTATTTAATCTTTCTCTAAGTCAGGGTTTCTTTCCTGATATCTGGAAATCATCATTTATAACTCCTATCCTTAAAAATGGAGATAAGCGTAAGATTTTTAACTGCCGAGGTATTGCCATTTTATACAACTGGTGTCTACTAAATGGAATGTATTTGAACATTGAAAAATGTATGGTAATAACATTCGCCAGAAGCAGCCAATAGAATATACACATAATGTAAATGGATCTAATCTTTCAAGGGTTAATATTATTAGGGACTTGGGTGTTATGTTAGATAGTTCCTTGACATACAAACAGCATATCAACCAAATCTGCACAAGTGAGCATGCTATTTTCGGCTTTATTAAACGTAGGGCAAAAGAATTCAACGACATCACCTTGACAAAAACTTTGTACTGTTCATTCCCGAGCAGAAATTAGTTGAGGAAAGCTTGAATACAGTCAGAGCGTGATCAGGGCCTGTTCCGGACCTGAATTAGAATACCCTTTTAGGGCTAACCTTATTTGGATATATCCGGCCCTGATTCGATTTTTCGTATCTGACCCCATGTTGGGCAATCTGATCAGGGCCTGATACAAAATGCCTTACTAGGGTTTGCCCTATTCAATATTATATGGACAACTTGATCAGTGCCTGATCCCTTTTTTCCCAATCAGGGCCTGATTGGGCAATAGCGTTACACTCATGATCAGGGCCCTGTCAAACTAAGGTTAACCTGATCAGGGCCGTATTTGAGCCCTAAGAAATTTCTGCTCGAGTTAGTTCAATCAAAAATGGAATATGCTTGTATAATTTGGTCGCCTTATACCGAGTTATTCGCAAGCTCTATAAGAATCGGTACAAAAACAATTCTTACTCTTTGCATTAAAACCTCTCGGTTTTACTGGATATAGACTGCCTAAATATGAAGAAAGACTTTTACTGCTGAATAGGGTCTCACTAAAAACAAGATGTGAGCTTGCTTCTGCTTTATTTGGTTTCGAGCTAGTCAGAGGTAATATAAGGTGTCCTGAATTGTGTGAAATGATGGTTCCCAGTTGTCATACTTAGAATACAAGACACAAGAGGCCTCTTATTGAAGAACTTCATAGACATGATTATTCTTTTTATAACCCACTTAACGAATGTATCAGAAATTTTAATAAGTATAGTGCTTTTTATGACTCTAATATGATTAGGGATCAATTCAAGAATAAAATTCTAACTAAATTTAAAACTTTGAATTCCTCATAATTTAAATATAAATAAGATTATATAGCAGAGATGGCCAAGCTTCACTACACGTGGAGCCGCAGTACAATAATCTCTCGTTACGAGAGCCAACATATAAAATAAAAAATTTCAAAAGTATCAGTTGTTTGGAAATATTTATTTTATTGGAAACCAAATATGTACTTATGGTTAAAAATCCATACAAATACATATTTAAATTTTGTTACAAAACATGCTTGCTGGTAGATGGCATGTTTGTTTGTAACTTGGCCGTGAATTTTCGGAAATCTGGTTCATAGTTTGTTAGCGCAGTATGAAATGACTCCGTTAAATGCTCATTTGTAAGTTGGTTTGATTCGGTGGTTTGATTTTATAAACTTCATTGCTGAAAAAAGTGATTCACAACAATATGTTGTACCGAGTATGGACAGTAGTCTGGCAGCAGCTTTTTTCAAATTGGGGTACTTTGATTGAGACACTAGTTTCCAAAACTCATTTGGAGATTGTGGTGCATTTGGCTTTGTGATGCATTTTAAGAATGTGATCTTCCTGTAGCTCTAGTAATTCCATTTCTCCTGAGGCACTGTCATTCAAAAGATAACAAGGAATCAATAAGCCCTCGTTAATAATGTCAGTCTCGAATGGATTTACAAGTAAATTAAGAGAAATATTTAAATTATTCAGATCAAATTATTTAAATTATTAAATCGCAAATGAAAGTCTTTCAATAATTCTGCTAATTTACTGTCGTATTCACTCAGTTTGTTATCATTAATTTTAGAGAATATGTTCTTCAGACGAGGAAAGTGGTTAAACACTTTTGTTGTTAAATCTCGTTGAAAAAGTTGAATTTTTTTCATAAAACTCAGAATCGTTTGAATAATATCAGTAATAACTTTATCTTTTCCTTGTAATGCTAGGGATCTTTATCTTTTCCTTGTAATTGAGGGATTGCCGATGCTTCATTATATCAGTCAAAAACATACAATCATTAATCCGTTCATCATCCTTTAATTCCAGATAGTGTTTTTTTTTCTTCGAGGAAATTTCTGATATGTTCCATTAAATCAATGAAATCACCGTTTGTTTCTTGCAATTTCCTTATGTTTTTAATTTCGTTATTATGGACAATTATTCATTTTTTTGGTTTAAGCCTTAGGGCAATATCTTTATTTATAACAGCGGATTATAAACTTGATTCGCGAAGTAAAGTGGTTTCAAACTAAAACAAAGCCGCAAAAAACTCCAACAGTAGTAACTTCGACAGGACGGACCTAAATATAATAATATGATTGTATTAAATCATATTATATTAAACAGCATTATAAATTATTATAAATAAATTATAAATTAAATGTATTACTTCTAATTTTGTTACAATTTTTATGAATTATTAAATATTATTCAATTTTTTCATTTCTTTTCGAGAGCCGCATTTATTCTTTCAAAGAGCCGCATGCGGCTCGCGAGCCGCGGTTTGGCCATGTGTGTTATATAGTATCAATACAATCATGTAGTAGTATTATTTAGTATTATAATTTAGGTTAGAAATTAAGATTAATTTAAGTTTGCATTGAGGGATCAGTTTTTATTGTTTTGAATTTTTATTTTTATTTTTGATCTATGGGTGTGACAACTATTGACATACGAGTTAACGTGAGATATCACACCCAGAGATGAAACTTGTTATGAATTATGCATACGGATTGCATAATTACATTTTTGTAATTATAATCCTTTTTTATGCACTATTTGTATATATAATGCCTAATTTTGGTTGAATTATGCCTAGGTTGAATGATTTCTGAAATGTAAACGGTTAATATTTTACTAATACTAAGAGTGATTCCTAAATGTTTTGTTATCAACTATTCACTAATAATTCCGCACAAATTTAAAATATGTAACACTATATCATGCAGTTACCGTATGATTCTATTTGATTCCCTATCAATTACTATTTTTATACACGATTTAGTAAAAATTATAACGTGAAGACAAAACTATATCTTTTGTCCAAAATAATTAAAAAACAGTTTAGTTGATATGTAGTGATATGTCGTGATATATTTATATATATATATATATATATATATATATATATATATATATATATATATATATATATATATATATATATATATATATATATATATCTATATATATGTATATATATATATATATATATATATATATATATATATATATATATATATATATATATATATATATATATATATATATATATATATATATATATATATTTTGTAACGACTCTTCGTTGGTTCTTTTAGATTATTGAGCAAACACGACAGTAAAAGACAGATCTTTAGTTAACAAAATCCCAAACTTTATTTATCAACCAGTTACAGCAACTTCCGATTTTAATTACAATGAATTCCAGGGTCTCCAATTTATGCACGATGAACTTCACTGCTTTTCCACAATTTGAATCAATAATACTCGGAATCGTAAAATCTGTATTTACTATTCCACTAAGTTCAAATTCTTTTACTATTAGTACCCAGGCTCAAGTACCACCGATTATTCCTTATACTTTCGAATATTTGTAAAACACTTTTAATTGCAAAATTAAAACTGACTCTCTGATATTTTTGTTCGCTTATTTATATTCAAAAACAAATAAGCAGAATATTCTGGTACTCACTGTAGTTGTTTCTAGAAACAATAGGCCACTCCTCCTTTTAATTCATTGATGTAAACAAATTTAATTTACATTAATTTTTTGCAACTTGTATTAGTTAAAGGGAGTTAACTTTTAATTCAGCTTTGCCATAGAATGTAGAAAACATTTAGGCGGAACGTATTGGTTATTTATGATTAAATTAAATTAACCCATTCTGGACGAAGTTTATTACACTGCCCTCCATTTAGTTTTGTTCGTCCCGAACAATATCAGCTATTGTAATGGTACTGTAACCCTGGTACGGTGCCAACCTTTGCAGATGTATCACTTTCATCTTGGTACGGGGTCCCTTTTGGATGCGGTAGATAACATCATTAATTCGTTTGATTATTTTATATGGACCTTCCCAATCTGGCTGCAGCTTGGGTGATCTTCCTTTAGTTCTCCTGGGGTTGTATAGCCATACCAATTCTCCTTCTTGAAAACCGCCACTATTTGCATTTATGTCATACCTGGTTTTCATTTTGTCACTGGCAATCTTAATGTGGTCTTGAACCTGTTGATGGATTTTATTCATTTTCTCACTTAGTTGTCCCACATAATCTGTTTTCGTAGGTACCAGACCTTCAGGGATGCCGAACTCGATGTCACTAGGAAGATGTAGTTCTCTTCCGAACATGATATTCGCTGGCGTTTCACATGTCGTATCGTGCACTGCTCTACGATAGGCCATCAAGAATAACGGAAGATCCTTATCCCAATTTCTTTGGTTGGCTTCCACTACCTTCGACAAATGTTCTTCCATGGTTCGGTTGAATCGTTCTACCATGCCATCCGATTGTGGGTTCATAGGTGTAGTTCGTGTTTTTCTAATGTCCAGTGTTCTGCATAGCTCTTCCATCAGTTGAGATTCGAAATTCCTTCCCTGGTCGGTATGCAACTCGAGCGGTGTACCATATCTGCAGACCCATTCATTGACTAATGTTTCAGCGACCGTAACTGCCTCCTGGTTCGGCATCGCATACGCTTCCGGCCATTTTGTAAAGTAATCAATGACCACCATGATGTATTTGTTACATTTTGTCGTTTCCGGAAATGGCCCCGCGATGTCTATAGCAATTCTCTCCATTGGGGTGCCCACATTGTACTGTTGCATCTCTCCTCGAGTTCTAGTTTTTGGTCCTTTGCTCGCTGCACAAGTATCACATCGCCGACACCATTGCTCTACGTCGGTTCGATACCTTACCCAATAAAACCTCTCCCTTACTTTGGCTAGGGTTTTATTGACTCGCAGGTGTCCTCCAGAAATACTTCCATGCAGCTTTCCCAGTACCTCTTCTACTCGACTTGATGGCAACACCAGTTGTTCTGACACTTTCTTTCCATCAGCGGACTCCCATTTTCTTTTTAGTATCCCGTTGTCCATCAATAGTGAGTCCCATTGCGCCCAGTAGCATTTCACCTCTGTACTTAAAGGTGCTACCTCTTTCCACTCCGGTCACCTTCCTTCGGTTTTCCAATCGTCAGGAGTTTGGTGCTTGATTTGGCTCACTTTCATTGCCGCATTTCCCTCAGTTCTGCTACAGGACTTGCGCTCCTCAATACAGGGTCTTCTTGAAAGATCATCAGCGTTACAATGTACCCTTCCCTTACGGTGTACAACGCGGAAATCTCCTTCCTTTTTGACATCTACTTGCTTGTTTGAGAGGTTCATCAACTGGACTGGAACTACTCCTTCTTTTGCTGCTACTCGTGTTTTGCATTCCCGTCTGATGTGCCCTAACTGCCCACAAGTCCAGAATCTTACCCTGCTAGATCTACTTCGTTGATTTCGCTCAGGCTTATCTCCCAGACTTTTGACACGCATGATCACTTCCTCAAGCGCTGCTTTTATAGGTTCTTCAGCAACTTCCATCTGACGTACTCTATCTGAGCCATACGCTCTTTTTCCAGCTTCCATTTGTAGGGCCAATGCTAAGACTTCCGTAGGTAGTTTCTTTCCGCTTAGATACAGCTGATTTCTCATTTGTACATCTCGAAGAGCATTGATAAATGTATCAGCTGCCAGTTCGTCTCGATGTTCAGCGTTATAGTTCGTATATGACAGATTAACCAGTCTCACAATGTCAGCCTCTAATTTTTGCAAAGTTTCGCTGACTCCTTGTTTTCGTGTTTTGAGCTGCATGCGATGGAGAGCTTGCATATGACTTTCCCCATATCTTACTTCTAAGGCCTCCATAATCTTGCTGTAATCAAGCTCTGTCGCTGATAGTGTCTGCAAAATTTCAGCAGCAGGTCCCTTCAATGCCAATATAAGCGCGTTTGCTTTTTGCTGGTGATCAACCCCAGTTGTTGCTATCTCAAATTGCATCTTAAATATCTGATACGATGTAGATCCATCAAATGCGGGTATTTTCACTCTAGCTGGAGCTGAACTAGTTGATGGAATGATCATGTTACCTGACCTTACTTGTGCTATTTCTTGGCGGAATTCACTCGAAAGATTGCGTAATTTCTCTTCATGTTCTTCGGTAACTTTCCGCAGCTCCCTTTCCATGTTGTTGATTTTAACCTCCGCACTGGATATACGTGACTCGATTACTTCACGTAGACTTTCTTGCTTTGCCATCATATCAGCAAATTGTTGTTGTTGATTTACTTTTTGTTCCGCTGCCAGTTTCTCTTGTCGCGCCATCAGATTGTTTCCTTGTTTGGCCATCATATCAGCAAGTTGTTGTTGTTGATCTACTTTTTGTTCCGCTGCCAGTTTCTCTTATCGGGTCATCATATCAGCAAGTTGTTGTTGCTGCTGTGCCATCATTTCTTTCACCGACACCATCATCCGATCGATTGCTGGGGCATTCTGAACCAGAGCTTCCTCCGGCTCTATTTCTATGACCTCTGTGTTTTCACCTGCTTCTTCTAAAAGTTTACGCAGCCGGAATGCAAGTTCTGCCTTCGTTCCATGGATTGGAGCATTCCTTTTCCTCAACTCATCCCTCAGCTGGGTCTGGCTGAGATCACTAATATTTACTGTCTTGACCATTATTTCAATAATCCCACTTCTGACACCACTGTAACGACTCTTCGTTGGTTCTTTTCGATTATTGAGCGAATACGACAGTAAAAAGACAGATCTTTAGTTAACAAAATCTCAATCTTTATTTATCAACCAGTTACAGCAACTTCCGATTTTAATTACAATAAATTCCAGGGTCTCCAATTTATGTACGATAAACTTCACCGCTTTTCCACAATTTGAATCAATGAGAGTCGGAATCGTAAAATCTGTATTTACTATTCCCCTAAGTTCAAATTCTTTCACTATTAGTACCCAGGCTCAAGTACCACCGATTATTCCTTATACTTGCGAATATTTATAAACACTTTTAATTGCAAAATTAAAACTAAAAAACTGATTATCTGATTTTTTTTTCGCTTATTTATATTCAAAAACAAATAAGCAGAAACTTCTACTACTCAGTTTTTGTTTCCAGTGTATTTTCTAGAAACAATAGGCCCACACCTATTTTCATTCATACTTGCATAAATGTAAACATTAGCGAACTCATATTTAATTAATTTATGCAAAATGTATTAGTTAAAAGGAGTTAACTTTTAATTCATCTTTGCTATAGTCTGGATGTGGAAAGCAGAATGTATTGGTTATTTATGAGTAAATTAAATTAACCCATTCTGGACGAAGTTTATTACATTAAATTACATTTATTACATATTACTCTTAAAATTTTGTACTGATTTCACTTAGAAAAAAAATGGTCACCTTACCTGGTGGCCTACCCTAACTATGCCTCAAACTTATACTGATTCAAATTTTACTCCATTCATAGTAAAAAAATGTTAAACTGTCGTAATTCCACTTTTATATCCTTAATAATTTAATCAACGGAAACAGCAAAGAAACCAAAATAGAATTAAAATTCTATTCTTTCTTGCTTGAAGCAAACGAAATCACAATATTTCCCATGAACAACTTTGAAAGCGTATTTTTATCATATAATTTTTATGTTTCTTGTAATTTTTAAAGTTGTTCAATTTCATATGCTTTACGTGACTTAATATCATTTTATAGCGAAATAAACAGTCACAGAACAAAAAGTAAACTAATAAATTCATTATACCAAATGATAGTATTGTTTTTGTTATTAGATTATCTCTAATCTAGCACTAAAACATTTGACTTTACTTGAGTTTTAATATGTTACATTAGAATAATTTAGTTATAATTATAGATTACGAGTAGTAGAAAATTGGCCACTTTCAATTAATCAAAATACTTTTAGAAAACTTCTCTATCACATCAGAGACATTCAAAATCATTTGTTTTATACTAAAAATGTATAATAAATCATCATAGCATAGCTAAAGTAACATAATTAATATTATTTTCCAACCCTCAAATTGATTAATGAAATCATAAAATTACTTTGAACCAAAAACGAAATAGTTTATCAAAATAATTTAATGTAATTGAACCAAACTAATTCTCAACTGTTGCATGCAACACAATTTTCTGTATTTTCTGTTTTTTTGTATAGAAAATTTATGAAAAAAAATAAAATATTTCAAACCTAATTACTCTTACTATGTTGGGATGATAAGTAGATTGTTTAAAACAGCAATCTTTGTTACGACGATGACGCAATTCTGAAATTCTTTCGCTTAAAGTTGTTATTTAGTTTTGTCAAACAATTGCCTTTTATGTACCTTCAGGATTCTAGCCCCCCAAATATTGATTTTACAATGTTTGAAATATGGAATCGTTTGGTCATCGTTAGGTCAGGAAAGGTCACTAGTTTTTTTCGTTTGGTCGTACCCCGTTTTTTTTTTACAGCCTTTTCAAAATTTGAGCTTTGGGGGGCTAAAATCCACTTTTCCAGCCCCCCAACATGCTCAAAATCTAATTTTTTTATTTTTTTCAGATGAAGAATCGTTAGGTCAGGAAAGGTCACTAGTTTTTAAAGTTTGGTCACATATAATTAATTAGTTATAAATAATAAATCATTTCAAATGCAACAAAATTACAACAACAGAAAAACACAATTTGCGCCTAAATGTTTTCTTGACACAATTGTTAAATTTCTTGAGCTTTTATTATTGCGTTTCGAAAATGCTGTAAATATTGGATTAACCTATTTGTAACCGATATTTTAATACATTTATTTGTTTAGTTTAACGTTACATATAAAAAATTTCTTTATTTAGTTAAAAAACAAAAACTTTTTATTTTAATTTTATATAATGTTGAAGGTATGAAGAGGCTGAAATCCACTAGCAGTAACCCTTTCCTACATGCCGTAAATCACTTTGTTTTATTTTCGTTGGATATATGATTGTAAGGTCAGGAAAGGTCACTAGTTTTTTTCGTTTGGTCGTATGCCGTTTTATAATTATAGACATCTCTAATTTTGAGTTTTGGGTAAAAAGAACTCTCTTTCACGAACTGGAAATTTCGAAATCTCAATATTTTATTTTGTTTTTATGAAAATTCATTGATCGTGAGAAGTCAATTAAAATATGATTAATTATTAGAAACAAATCATTTCAAATGCAACAAAATTACATCAACAAAAAAAGCAATGTTCGCCTAAATGTTCTCACATCAAATATTATTTTAATGACTCACCTCCAGGATTCTAGCCCCCCAAGTATTGATTTTACCAGGTTTAGCATATGGAATCGTTTGGTCATCGTTAGGTCAGGAAAGGTCACTAGTTTTTTTCGTTTGGTCGTAACCCGTTGTATAATTATAGACATCTCCAGTTTTGAGCTTTGAGAACTAGAATTTGCTTTCCTGTCCCCATATATGCTCAACTTCCAAATTTTTTATTTTTTTTAGATGGAAAATCATTAGGTCAGGAAAGGTCACTAGATTTTTTTGTTTGGTCGTATGCCGTTTTAGAGAATTTTCAAATTTTGAATTTTGGGGGGGCTAGAATCCACTTGCTGTAACCCCTTCCTACATGCCGTAAATCAGTTGATTTTATTTTTGTTAGATTAATAATAATTAGGTGAGGAAAGGTCACTAGTTTTTTTTGTTTGGTCGTACCCCGTTGTATAATTATAGACTTCTCCAGTTTTGAGCTTTGAGAACTAGAATTTGCTTTCCTGTCCCCACATACGCTCGAAATCCAAATTTTGTATTTTTTTTAGATGGAAAATCATTAGGTCAGGAAAGGTCACTAGATTTTTTTGTTTGGTCGTATGCCGTTTTAGAGAATTTTCAAATTTTGAATTTTGGGGGGGCTAGAATCCACTTGCTGTAACCCCTTCCTACATGCCGTAAATCAGTTGGTTTTATTTTTGTTAGATTAATAATGGTTAGGTGAGGAAAGGTCACTAGTTTTTTTTGTTTGGTCGTACCCCGTTGTATAATTATAGACTTCTCCAGTTTTGAGCTTTGAGAACTAGAATTTGCTTTCCTGTCCCCACATACGCTCGAAATCCAAATTTTTTATTTTTTTTAGATGGAAAATCATTAGGTCAGGAAAGGTCACTAGATTTTTTTGTTTGGTCGTATGTCGTTTTAGAGAATTTTCAAATTTTGAATTTTGGGCGGGCTAGAATCCACTTACTGTAACCCCTTCCCCCATGCAGTAAATCAGTTGGTTTTATTTTTGTTAGATTAATAATGGTTAGGTGAGGAAAGGTCACTAGTTTTTTTCGTTTGGTCGTACCCCGTTGTATAATTATAGACTTCTCCAGTTTTGAGCTTTGAGAACTAGAATTTGCTTTCCTGTCCCCACATACGCTCGAAATCCAAATTTTTTATTTTTTTTAGATGGAAAATCATTAGGTCAGGAAAGGTCACTAGATTTTTTTGTTTGGTCGTATGCCGTTTTAGAGAATTTTCAAATTTTGAATTTTAGGGGGGCTAGAATCCACTTGCTGTAACCCCTTTCTACATGCAGTAAATCAGTTGGTTTTATTTTTGTTAGATTAATAATGTCTAGGTGAGGAAAGGACACTAGTTTTTTTCGTTTGGTCGTACCCCGTTGTATAATTATAGACTTCTCCAGTTTTGAGCTTTGAGAACTAGAATTTGCTTTCCTGTCCCCACATACGCTCGAAATCCAAATTTTTTATTTTTTTTAGATGGAAAATCATTAGATCAGGAGAGGTCACTAGATTTTTTTGTTTGGTCGTATGCCGTTTTAGAGAATTTTCAAATTTTGAATTTTGGGGGGGCTAGAATCCACTTGCTGTAACCCCTTCCTACATGCCGTAAACCAGTTGGTTTAATTTTTGTTAGATTAATAATGGCTAGTTGAGGAAAGGTCACTAGTTTTTTTCGTTTGGTCGTACCCCGTTGTATAATTATAGACTTCTCCAGTTTTGAGCTTTGAGAACTAGAATTTGCTTTCCTGTCCCCACATACGCTCGAAATCCAAATTTTTTATTTTTTTTAGATGGAAAATCATTAGGTCAGGAAAGGTCACCAGATTTTTTTGTTTGGTCGTATGCCGTTTTAGAGAATTTTCAAATTTTGAATTTTGGGGGGGCTAGAATCCACTTGCTGTCACCCCTTCCTACATGCAGTAAATCAGTTGGTTTTATTTTTGTTAGACTAATAATGGTTAGGTGAGGAAAGGTCACTAGTTTTTTTTGTTTGGTCGTACCCCGTTGTATAATTATAGACTTCTCCAGTTTTGAGCTTTGAGAACTAGAATTTGCTTTCCTGTCCCCACATACGCTCGAAATCCAAATTTTTTATTTTTTTTAGATGGAAAATCATTAGGTCAGGAAAGGTCACTAGATTTTTTTGTTTGGTCGTATGCCGTTTTAGAGAATTTTCAAATTTTGAATTTTGGGGGGGCTAGAATCTACTTGCTGTAACCCCTTCCTACATGCAGTAAATCAGTTGGTTTTATTTTTGTTAGATTAATAATGGTTAGGTGAGGAAAGGTCACTAGTTTTTTTCGTTTGGTCGTACCCCGTTGTATAATTATAGACTTCTCCAGTTTTGAGCTTTGAGAACTAGAATTTGCTTTCCTGTCCCCACATACGCTCGAAATCCAAATTTTTTATTTTTTTTAGATGAAAAATCATTAGGTCAGGAAAGGTCACTAGATTTTTTTGTTTGGTCGTATGCCGTTTTAGAGAATTTTCAAATTTTGAATTTTGGGGGGGCTAGAATCCACTTGCTGTAACCCCTTCCTACATGCCGTAAATCAGTTGGTTTTATTTTTGTTAGATTAATAATGGCTAGGTGAGGAAAGGTCACTAGTTTTTTTTGTTTGGTCGTACCCCGTTGTATAATTATAGACTTCTCCAGTTTTGAGCTTTGAGAACTAGAATTTGCTTTCCTGTCCCCACATACGCTCGAAATCCAATTTTTTTATTTTTTTTAGATGGAAAATCATTAGGTCAGGAAAGGTCACTAGATTTTTTTGTTTGGCCGTATGCCGTTTTAGAGAATTTTCAAATTTTGAATTTTGGGGGGGCTAGAATCCACTTGCTGTAACCCCTTCCTACATGCAGTAAACCAGTTGGTTTTATTTTTGTTAGATTAATAATGTCTAGGTGAAGAAAGGTCACTAGTTTTTTTTGTTCGTTCGTACCCCGTTGTATAATTATAGACTTCTCCAGTTTTGAGCTTTGAGAACTAGAATTTGCTTTCCTGTCCCCACATACGCTCAAAATCCAAATTTTTTATTTTTTTTAGATGGAAAATCATTAGGTCAGGAAAGGTCACTAGATTTTTTTGTTTGGTCGTATGCCGTTTTAGAGAATTTTCAAATTTTGAATTTTGGGGGGGCTAGAATCCACTTGCTGTAACCCCTTCCTACATGCAGTAAACCAGTTGGTTTTATTTTTGTTAGATTAATAATGTCTAGGTGAGGAAAGGTCACTAGTTTTTTTCGTTTGGTCGTACCCCGTTGTATAATTATAGACTTCTCCAGTTTTGAGCTTTGAGAACTAGAATTTGCTTTCCTGTCCCCACATACGCTCGAAATCCAAATTTTTTATTTTTTTTAGATGGAAAATCATTAGGTCAGGAAAGGTCACTAGATTTTTTTGTTTGGTCGTATGCCGTTTTAGAGAATTTTCAAATTTTGAATTTTGGGGGGGCTAGAATCCACTTGCGGTAACCCCTTTCTACATGCCGTAAATCAGTTGGTTTTATTTTTGTTAGATTAATAATGGCTAGGTGAGGAAAGGTCACTAGTTTTTTTTGTTTGGTCGTACCCCGTTGTATAATTATAGACTTCTCCAATTTTGAGCTTTGAGAACTAGAATTTGCTTTCCTGTCCCCACATACGCTCGAAATCCAAATTTTTTATTTTTTTTAGATGGAAAATAATTAGGTCAGGAAAGGTCACTAGATTTTTTTGTTTGGTCGTATGCCGTTTTAGAGAATTTTCAAATTTTGAATTTTGGGGGGGCTAGAATCCACTTGCTGTAACCCCTTCCTACATGCCGTAAATCAGTTGATTTTATTTTTGTTAGATTAATAATAATTAGGTGAGGAAAGGTCACTAGTTTTTTTTGTTTGGTCGTACTCCGTTGTATAATTATAGACTTCTCCAGTTTTGAGCTTTGAGAACTAGAATTTGCTTTCCTGTCCCCACATACGCTCGAAATCCAAATTTTTTATTTTTTTTAGATGGAAAATCATTAGGTCAGGAAAGGTCACTAGATTTTTTTGTTTGGTCGTATGCCGTTTTAGAGAATTTTCAAATTTTGAATTTTGGGGGGGCTAGAATCCACTTGCTGTAACCCCTTCCTACATGCCGTAAATCAGTTGGTTTTATTTTTGTTAGATTAATAATGGCTAGGTGAGGAAAGGTCACTAGTTTTTTTTGTTTGGTCGTACCCCGTTGTATAATTATAGACTTCTCCAGTTTTGAGCTTTGAGAACTAGAATTTGCTTTCCTGTCCCCACATACGCTCGAAATCCAAATTTTGTATTTTTTTTAGATGAAAAATCATTAGGTCAGGAAAGGTCACTAGACTTTTTTGTTTGATCGTATGCCGTTTTAGAGAATTTTCAAATTTTGAATTTTGGGGGGGCTAGAATCCACTTGCTGTAACCCCTTCCTACATGCAGTAAATCAGTTGGTTTTATTTTTGTTAGAATAATAATGGTAGGTGAAGAAAGGTCACTAGTTTTTTTTGTTTGGTCGTACCCCGTTGTATAATTATAGACTTCTTCAGTTTTGAGCTTTGAGAACTAGAATTTGCTTTCCTGTCCCCACATACGCTCGAAATCCAAATTTTTTATTTTTTTTAGATGGAAAATCATTAGGTCAGGAAAGGTCACTAGATTATTTTGTTTGGTCGTATGCCGTTTTAGAGAATTTTCAAATTTTGAATTTTGGGGGGGCTAGAATCCACTTGCTGTAACCCCTTCCTACATGCAGTAAATCAGTTGGTTTTATTTTTGTTAGATTAATAATGGTTAGGTGAGGAAAGGTCACTAGTTTTTTTCGTTTGGTAGTACCCCGTTGTATAATTATAGACTTCTCCAGTTTTGAGCTTTGAGAACTAGAATTTGCTTTCCTGTCCCCATATACGCTCGAAATCCAAACTTTTTATTTTTTTAGATGGAAAATCATTAGGTCAGGAAAGGTCACTAGATTTTTTTGTTTGGTCGTATGCCGTTTTAGAGAATTTTCAAATTTTGAATTTTGGGGGGGCTAGAATCCACTTGCTGTAACCCCTTCCTACATGCAGTAAACCAGTTGGTTTTATTTTTGTTAGATTAATAATGTCTAGGTGAGGAAAGGTCACTAGTTTTTTTCGTTTGGTCGTACCCCGTTGTATAATTATAGACTTCTCCAGTTTTGAGCTTTGAGAACTAGAATTTGCTTTCCTTTCCCCACATACGCTCGAAATCCAAATTTTTTATTTTTTTTAGATGGAAAATCATTAGGTCAGGAAAGGTCACTAGATTTTTTTGTTTGGTCGTATGCCGTTTTAGAGAATTTTCAAATTTTGAATTTTGGGGGGGCTAGAATCCACTTGCTGTAACCCCTTCCTACATGCAGTAAACCAGTTGGTTTTATTTTTGTTAGATTAATAATGTCTAGGTGAGGAAAGGTCACTAGTTTTTTTCGTTTGGTCGTACCCCGTTGTATAATTATAGACTTCTCCAGTTTTGAGCTTTGAGAACTAGAATTTGCTTTCCTGTCCCCACATACGCTCGAAATCCAAATTTTTTATTTTTTTTAGATGGAAAATCATTAGGTCAGGAAAGGTCACTAGATTTTTTTGTTTGGTCGTATGCCGTTTTAGAGAATTTTCAAATTTTGAATTTTGGGGGGGCTAGAATCCACTTGCTGTAACCCCTTCCTACATGCAGTAAACCAGTTGGTTTTATTTTTGTTAGATTAATAATGTCTAGGTGAGGAAAGGTCACTAGTTTTTTTCGTTTGGTCGTACCCCGTTGTATAATTATAGACTTCTCCAGTTTTGAGCTTTGAGAACTAGAATTTGCTTTCCTTTCCCCACATACGCTCGAAATCCAAATTTTTTATTTTTTTTAGATGGAAAATCATTAGGTCAGGAAAGGTCACTAGATTTTTTTGTTTGGTCGTATGCCGTTTTAGAGAATTTTCAAATTTTGAATTTTGGGGGGGCTAGAATCCACTTGCTGTAACCCCTTTCTACATGCCGTAAATCAGTTGATTTTATTTTTGTTAGATTAATAATGGTTAGGTGAGGAAAGGTCACTAGTTTTTTTTGTTTGGTCGTACCCCGTTGTATAATTATAGACTTCTCCAGTTTTGAGCTTTGAGAACTAGAATTTGCTTTCCTGTCCCCAAATACGCTCGAAATCCAAATTTTTTATTTTTTTTAGATGGAAAATAATTAGGTCAGGAAAGGTCACTAGATTTTTTTGTTTGGTCGTATGCCGTTTTAGAGAATTTTCAAATTT
>OY856188.1:222602356-222697820 GCA_963693315.1 Diogma glabrata | reverse complement strand
AAGAAAAGTTGTTTATTCTAAATTAAAATTTTAAATTTTCATAAATTTTAAAATAGAAATATGTGGAACAAGTAACCTTTGACAAAATATTTATTATTTTTTCCAAATTATTGTGTAGCTATGACAACAAATGATAACAACTATTTTAATTGGATATTGAAATTTTGAATTTGAGGGTTGCTTTGATAAAAAAATTTATTTTTCATAGAATTTAAACAAATACAAATGCTTTTTACTTTTTTGGACGTAGCTATGACAACAAAATAAATAGCTGAAAAGTGATACTTTAAAGCCGCAAATCACAGTAATAAAGTAACACTTTAATATGTAGGCGAATAAAAAAAATTTTTTGACTACTTTTGCGAAAAATCAAGGTTATTGATTGAAACATTTTTGTTTTGTTTAAGCTTCTTAGACAATTTTTATGGAAAATTGTTGACCTTTATGGAAGTCAACTAAATTGATTGAATTAATTTGTTTTTGATAAACTTCTATGAAATAAAAATTTTTTTTTGACTACTTTTGCGAAAAATCAAGGTAATTGATTGAAACATTTTTGGTTTTGTTTAAACTTCTTATGCCCGATTTATAGTCGGTAACGTTAACTTAACGTTAACTTTAACTTAACCGTAACTTAAGACACTACAAAATTTTGATTTATAGTCGGTAAGAAATTACGTATTCTTTGACGTTTGATTTGATATTAATTTTGGTTTTGTAATCAATTTTATAAATCAATCAATTCCTTAAAAGTAACAAACTGCTTTTAAAATCAAAATTTAAAATAATAAAATTCGAAATAAACATATGATACAAAATTTAAAAATAAAAAAATTTATTTTCATATATAATATCACGAGTCGTCAAATAATAGTCGATTATTTTTCATAATCATTATTACGAATGTCATTTGAGGTTAACCTCAAATGGCATGAGTGGTAATGTTGAAAAATAATCGACTAATAATTTGTGACGAGTTGTATTTAGCAGACAATTAAACGAACAGAAATAGTAACTTTATTTCAAACAACATAATCATACATAATAAAATATTATTTCATCTTAGTAGGCGCATAAATGTTATAAATTTGTAATTTATTTTTGACAAATAAACATAAACATGCAATCATTTATGAATGAAAACGTACATTTTTACTATTTGCAAATTGCATTTTCACATAATTTTGTATGTGAATTTTTGTTTTAAATTAATATATTAAGTAGGCGGAAAATATTCGAAAATATTCGCTGTTCCTTCCTAACAGAGAAAAATAATCGAAACAATTCGTTTTGATTTGTTAAAAAATAGTAAATGAAGCGTTTATATTGGACCTTATCGAAACTTTATTTAGTGAGTTGAATTGTCATATTAATTTCATGCTAATATTTGGCTTTAAAGTCGCTCTTTTTATATCCTTTGCATTTTTTAATAAATTAAATTTTATTTTTATGGACACTTGCAATTAAATATTACTTTTCTTCAGTTTTTATATCAAACGTGCAAAAATCCTTAACAAAATCTTTAAGATAGAATGAAATAAACTTTACGTTAAGTTAACGTTAAGTTTGCGTTAACGACTAAAAATGCTCTAGTGCATTTTCATACATTTGTACTTTACGTTAAGTTAAAGTTACCGACTATAAATCGGGCATTAGACAATTTAATGAGAAACAGTCGACTATTGTGTGGAAACTTGATGGAATTAACTGGATTAATGGATTCTTTTTCTTATTCTATTTTCCTCAATTCTAATTAAGAATACTGTGCTACTGTAAAATAATCGTACAATTTATCTTTTGTCACTTCGGAATCCAAGTAGATTCATTCCTTAATAACATTAGTTGAAAGATTTAATTAACTTCAATTTGAATTTGGCTTACTTTTATAATACTCCTTCTTGCAAGTTGGATTTTGTAACTTTAGAAACTAGGTAGTTAGTTCCACTCCTATAGTTTTAATGCCTAGTTTACACGAGGCGAGTAAACGTGCGAGTTGAACAGGCGAGTTACTGTAGTACAGTTACTGGCATCGTGTGAACACACAAGGCGAGCTACTCGCATGCGAGCTACTGGTAGGCGAGTTACTACAACATATTTTGTTTTTACTTGCCACTTGCCTTCCCCCTCCACATTGAAAAAAGTAAATCTTATTGTGTTCGGATTATTTCGACTTTTTTTTTATGTTTATTTTCATTGTTGTATTAATTTTGTGAGAAAAACAAACAAAATCAAAACGTTTTCGAAAGTAAAATAGGTTGTTAAACAAATCTTTGGAATTTATATATATATAATTTAATTTAGAATATAGGTATTTTTATTTTGTTACGTTTTTAAAAATTTTGTATACATATTTTGTTAAATTTATTAATAATATATATAAAGTATTTAATGATGATAATATCACAGTGCCAGTTGCGAAATCCACCACTCGGGGAAGAACCTAATTTAAATATATGGTTATTCCAATGTTGCAAACCGTCTTCAGCATACTCGAATAAATAAAATATATTAAATAATAAATAAATAAATAAATTAAATATTTTTGAAATAAAATGTATATTATAGTTTTTAAATTTAAATAAAATAAAAATGAAACAAGTATTACTATGCACGGACATAAAATTAAATCTCACTGTCCAGATATATTTTCACGTACTGTCAATTTTTTTTTTTATAATCATCTCGCATATAACCGCCAAGTAACTGACATCGTGGGAACAGTACAGGCGAGTACAGCTACTGTCCAATTTTTTTGAGGCGAGTTACTATCTACTTGCACGCCAGTAGCTCGCATCGTGTAAACCACGCTTAACTTTTACTTTAAACAAATTTTCAAATCTGTAGCAACAAAAAAAAACTTTTCACTTTTCTATGAATGGAGGGACTAAGAAAACCTCTGCGATTATACATTAAAACTGGCAGATTTAAAACTTATTTCGACGTAATATATTTGGGACATTTAAATTCAGCAAGCACTCAAAACCAATCGAATTTTAAATTTCTAAGAATTCTAAACTACAGGTTGTATTTAAGGAGAATTGACAAGGGTGTCAAATGAATACGTAGGATTTTAGTAGTTTGTTATAGTTGATGCCAACAACCCTAAAGCCCATACAGAAGTTGATACGGTGCCGAATGCAATCAACAGGCCAATGCGGAGTGCAGGTACTTGTTGAGCGTCAACTAGACAAGGTATTCATGTTTTACATTAATGGAACCGGTGTTTTTGGAGCACTCAGGAGAAGTGCAACCCGGTTTGTTTTGTTATCTAGCTCTTTGGTAGAGTTTAGAAGTTGAAGTTGTTATTTAGCTCTTTGGTAGAGTTTAGAAGTTGAAGTTTTATCTAGCTCTTTGGTAGAGTTTAGAAGTTGAAGTTTATTGGTTATCTAGCTCTTTGGTAGAGTTTAGAAGTTGAAGTTTTTGAAGTTATACTTCTTTGCGCTCGTTGTAAATATTTTGATGGGGTGTTAATCGAGAAACCGCGTCACGCTTGTTTAAATTATATTTTAACCTTTATGCTGTATGGTAATAAAGACGAAATTAGTAAATCAACCTTATGCTGTATGGTAATAAAGACGAAGTTACTAAATCAATCATATTTTATAATAATAAAACCTTATTCGCTTAGTTATCTTTGATCAATTTTTTATTTCACTTTTCGGAATTATCATTAAAAGGAATAGTTAATGTATAATGTGACAAACAAATATGTACATTTATATGAAAATTATGTTAAATTATTTTTTAACAAATACATATTTCTAATTTACAACAAATATGTTCTTATGGTTTGCAATTATATAAAATATGTACATATTTCTATGCATTAGCACCAATACGATACATTTAAGCATTGCTTATATATGATTAAACAAACCTGCTTGCATTAGCAGAACTGCCCTCACATGTTCCAAAAATTGGAAATTGACGTTTCTTTTCCTCTTCTTAGAAACATTGATTAACCAAGAATTTGCATTGGAACCTTAGTACCGAAGAAAAAGATTATGAACAATATCAAAGCTACAGGTTTAAAGTGTTTTACTTATTGAGTGAAATATGTTTCTCCTTTACTTTCAAAACTAATATTGTTATTGCAAGGGATCTATAAAATATATGCAAATATGTTAACAAATGGTGTGATTTGACTGTTTCAATAATAATATATTAGTCTGAATTTACAAATGAAATTAGTCTTATTATTATTTTTTCCAATTTTTGTTTTAAGTTGTGGGAAGGAATGTCGAAATAAGACGATGACTATAAAGCGATAAAACCCATTAAACGAAAATATTCACTAAAAATGGTGGTATTCTTTAACCGGCCGGCGTATGCATCAATGTAGTAGAGTATTGCAGACAATCGATAAAATATATTTGCAAATTGCAATACGACCCTCAGAACAGCAAAATTTCTGGATTGATAAATCATTATAAGTGTACATGAAATAGAACGCTAAACCAATAGCAATGAACCAGTGTACCTATTTTGTATGACGAGTACGGTGGTTTCGGAGTAAGTAATTGACAATTGTGACATCCAATAAACAAATATATTTACGCTCACCTAATTGTTCGTGACACATTGAATTATTTGAATTAAATCTTTGGAATAAAATTTTAACTTTTTTCTAACCCTAATCTTTTGCCATCTACATTTATAAAAATTATTTAATTATTATTTGTCTGTCAATGTGTTTTAATTTTAGCATACATTTAATATGTTAATTTATCTATAGCTTTAGAGACATTTACTTAATGGCTTTTGCTGACTGCAAAATGATACTATTACTTTTTTTTCAAACTTTTTATATTTTACTATTAAAATAAGTTAAATTAAATGACACTAAAAAAAACTATAGGAGAATTTGCTCCAAAAAAACAGTTTTCAACCACTTTATCCGGGCAGCACGGGCATCGCCGTGCGGGTGTACCTTCTAGTAATTAATAATTATACGTTCTTATACTTTTTGAATAATAAATTTTTTTTTTTTGAATAATATATTTTTTTTATTTATTTTTTGAATAATATGTTTTTTTATATATTTTTTTTTGAATAATATTTTTTGTATAATATATTTTTCTTTTGAACAATATTTTTTTTCTTGAATAACATTTTTTTTTTGAATAATATTTTGGTTTTTTTTTAGTTATTTTTTTAATGTATCCTTTCTGTCTGTCTGTGTGCGTGTGTGCGAGCGAATGCCCAAAGAAGTATAACTTCCACCGTCTGCTCCGACGCAGACCCTACTTTTTTTTGTTATCTAGCTCTTTAGTAGAGTTTAGAAGTTGAAGTTTTATCTAGCTCTTTGTAAGGTTAAGTTTATATAAAGAAAAAAAAAATAAAAAAAAAATTTTTTTTCTCTCATTTTTGTAAGGGTAAATTTATATGAGATTTATATAAAGAATTAAGAAAACAAAAAAAAATTTCTCATTTTGTAAGGTTAAGTTTATATGAAATGATGAAATGTTTATATAAAGAATTAAAAAAAAAAAAAATTCTCTCATTTTGTAAGGGTAAATTTATATGAGATTTATATAAAGAATTAAGAAAACAAAAAAAAAATTTCTCTCATTTTGTAAGGTTAAGTCTGTATGAAATTTTTATATAAAGAATTGAGAAAATAGAGAAAAACAAAATTTCTCTTATTATGTAAGGTTTAAATTTTTATTTTGTAAACCTACAACAACTGATTTTTTTGGCTCTGTGAACTAAAGCCATATTTCTTAGCAATATGTAAGAAATATCTTTCACTAGCGGGAGGGTAATGTGGTAACCAACCCACCATTTCAGCTTACTAAACTTCGGTTTAACACCTTATGTATCCAGTGTACATTCTACCATACATTGTATTGTTACTCAATGTCATATTCTAACTATTATGTCGTCGCTTTAATAATGAAATAACGTATACCATATATACGTTGTTATTATATAATGGGTGCGCTGCATTCCCCATAAGGATGTCTATAGAGTGGCATTTTAACATTTTTCAATTTTTTTATAACTGGGGGTGAAAATTAATATATTGTTAATTAACGTACATGCAAATTTGAATTTGGTTAAATATTAAAACAGCGTAAATGCATGTACGATATTTCAATTCCTACAGAATAATAACTTGGGTAAAATCAGTATCGTATACTTTACATACATTACGATCGCCACACGAAATGGTAAATCTAAAATATTGTATACGCATCATTCATTACTACATGATATTCTGGTTCATATAAATAAAAAATTGTAAAAATATTATGCGTTAGTTCTATAATAATTAGTTTTAGGCTTAATCGTACTTCCATACAAAATGAAATAACGTATATGAAATATGAAATAACGTATAAGGTACCTAATTGACTTTTCACCTCTTTTTAGGTAGAAAAGCCAGCAGGTACCAATGTGAAATTTTAATATGCTGTGGGGAAATTAGTCAAGATTAATTGGTAGACATTTTTTTTCCAATATCTTTATTCATTCAATAGTGCTGCCGAGTTTATGAAAATCAGAAAATCGAAAAATCTTTAAACCCAATTATCTCGAAACTACACTTTTGCGAATACGCTGTTTCATTATTAAAGCGACGATGTTAGAATAAACAAAATTTAATCGAATGATTTTTTAATTTGTTTAAAAGAAAACAAAAGTTTTATTTTACATTGTATGATGGATTTAAGTCTCACCAAAAATGCTAGACAGCGTTTTTGATCACGTAGTTCTTGATTTGAAGAACGATTGATTAACGATGAAGAAAATTGAAAAATCAGTTGTTGTGTGGTATCCGTTGTGAGCTCATAATCTGTTTAATTTTAATATCAAAAATAATACTCATAAGAATTACTTGGTGAAATTCAAAGTAACAAATTATAATAAAGTTATTAGTTATTCTAAATTGCATAATAATTACCTGGTGTTAATGAAAGTAAAATTATAATAAAGTTAATAGTTATTCTAAATTTCATAATAATTACTTGGTGAAATTCAAGAAAAATTATAATAAAGTATTTGTCATAATAATATTCATCGTAATTACTTAATGTTAATCAAAACAAAATTAAAACTTATCACTTTAATAATTGTTGGTGCATAGATGATAAGAAAATAAATAAATCAATTTTGGTAACGAGAAATACATTAAACACTGGTATTATTATTGATGGTGAAGGAATTTGCCGACCGTTCAAAATTCAATTGATACAATCTGGTTTTATACAGCATTTGGGGCACAACACAGTGTTGAATTCCACACGAATAAAACTGAAGTTTGCCATTTTTCTAGGTTATCAACCTAATCTGTTTTCATTAAAGGTTGTCTGATAAGTTTCCAGAATTCTTATGGTTCATAGGGTAAAAATATATTGAATTTACATTAACTTCATAGCAGATTTATTCTTTTTTTTTTTAGGCATTAAGTTAAGATGGCTTCCGTTTGAATTGTATTGAAATAAAAACGCTGTCAGAAATATTAATAATAAAATTATAAAATATTATTGTAGTCCACATATTTTTTAAATAAAATTACAAAAAAAAAAAACAACAATTTGTGAACAGAGCACAGTTAGCAATAATATTAAATAAAAACAAAACATGCAGCTCTACAATAAAATCGAAATGCTCAACAGCACGAATTTTTCAATATGGAGCATTAGAATAGAAGCATTGCTAGACGCAAAATTACTATTTGATGACGTAATAGTAAACGATGAACCTAAAGTAGGGGAAAATGATCAAGCTAGGTAGTAAAGAAAAACACAACAGTTGGACTAAAAAGAAATAAAGAAGCTTTAAGTCTAATCATATTAAGCCTATCACCACAACAGGCGCTAACATTTAGTGGAATTAAAAACGCAAAAACTCTTTGGAAAACAATAAAGGAACGTTTCCAAGGTGCTATAGAAGACAAAATAATGGATTTATCAATTGAATTAACCAGGCTAAAAATCAAACCGAATGAAGATATAGAAAATTACCTTACACGTGCCCGTTTAGGGAAAACAATAAATGACGGAGAATTAGTTCGATATATTTTGGAAGGTCTGCCAGCAAAATATGACGCAATCACAACACCGTTAACAATAAATCGAGGAATTACTTTTGCCGAAATGCGTCAAGCGTTGATATCGTTTGAAACAAAAAATATTACCAGTAATTCAACAGAAATGAATGTCTATAGAACGAATTACAAGCGTAGTGCTAAAAAATGTTTTATATGCAGTAAGTCAGGACATTTACAGAAAGTTTGTTGGCTTAAAAATAAATTAAACAACTCAAAATCAACAAATACCTTTAAACCAAGAAACGTAAGTAATAATTCACAAAAAATATTTAAAAGAGAACAAGCGAACAAGAGAACACTCACCACCAGTAACATACAACCGAGCGAAAGCCAAATATGGTACCTAGATTCCGCCTGTACATCCCAAATGACATCTACAAATATGGATGAATGATGAAGTTGCCGATGAAAAGATTATAAACGTTGCGGAAATTGGAAGAACTATAGAAGCCGTTTCAATAGGCTGTATTCGAGCAACAGAAGCAATATCACAGAACAAGGTACGTTTGGAAAACGTATTGCATGTACCAATTTTACAAGGTAATTTATTATCAATACCAAGTCTTGTTCAGAAAGGTAATACTGTCACTTTAAACGAAGACGGAGCCTACATATGTACAAAAGAGGGTACATTAATATGTAAAGGAAGTTTCAGTGAGAATATGTTCACAATCAAATTATCACATAACCAAATAGACAATGAAGAATCACTCACAGAAACTTGCTTTAAAATAGATGAACATTTATACAAACTTTGGCACAAAAGATAAGGTCATATAAATGACTCATACCTGAAGGAATTAGAAAACAAATATATGGTCAGAGGTTTACCAAAGATAAATGGAGAAGGAGATATATGCAGTTCATGTGTTATGGGAAAAATAACGCGAACGAAATACGAAAAAACTTATGAAGAAACACTATCTCAACCTCTAGAAAGATTGTATATCGACCTATGTGGTCCTATGCCAACAGCAACATTAGAAAATAAACGATATATATTGACAGTTGTGGGTGGATACTCTAGTAGATATTTCATAGAACTTAGAAAATAGAAACTAAACATGAAACTTTCCAGAAGCTACATGATGCAATTGAGAAAAGAGAAAACGAACTAAATACAAAAGTCAAAATAATCAGGTCAGACAACGCATCAGAGTTTATAAACTCTATAATGAAAGAATATTTAGCCCAAAAGGGAATTAAACATGAAAAAACAATGTACTAGTCATCACGCAGTAATGGGTATAGCGGAAAGGGCTAATCGAACGCTATTGGAGGTAACTAGATGTTTACTGATAGACGGACATCTACCAACACAATTTTGGGGCGAAGCTGTATCCACAGCATGTTATATCCACCACATAACACCGATCAAGAGAGAAATTGGAAAAACATCAATAGAATTATGTAGTGGTAAAAAACCATCTGCAAGACACTTGGAAATATACTGGTGTTTAGCATATTATAAAGTTAATAAACCAAATATTTCAAAATTACAACCAAGAGCAAGAAAAAGAATATTATTGGGATATTCGAAGGAAAGAAGAGCCTACAGAATAAAAAATGAACAAGAAAAAAGAATACATGAACAATAGATGTGCAGTTTGATGAATCAACGCAAGGGATAACAAATACGACGATAGATTCAAACGTAGCTAATGATCATAATACACTAACATATATCATATCTGACATTCGTCAATCAGAGTCATTAAAAAGTCAAACTATGAAACATAATATTGATAGCTCGGACGATGATAGTTGCTTAGATATCCCAGGAATAGAGTCTGAGGTAACACGAAATAATATAATACGAGACGACGCTAGACCACAAAGAATAAAACAACCTCCTACAAAGTTTAAGGATTATATAAAAAATTTTGTCAGTGAATCAGAACCAAGAACATTCGATGAAATGATGCAATCACCGGACAAGGAAAAATGGGCAGCAGCAATGAAAGAAGAAATGAAAAACATGAACGATTTACAAGTATGGGAGGAAGTAAATCGACCAACAAACAGTAAAGTTCTAAAAAGCAGATATGTCTTCAAAATTAAGCAAAGACATGAACCAAATGAAACATACAAAGCTAGATTGATTGCAGTTGGAAATAGTCAAAAGTTAAGATGCGACTATGATGAATCATTTAGACCAGTAATCAGGTACAGAACCTTAAGAACTTTATTATCTATTTCTTTAATGAAAAAAGCAATTAGAAAATTAAATGATGTAAAGTCAGCATATTTAAACCCTAATTTGACGGAAACAGTATATATGGAGAAACCCCCTGGGTTCAATCATGACGATGATACAGTATATTTATTGAAGAAACGTATTTATGGATTGCCACAATCCGCAAGATGTTGGTATTTGAAACCGGGCCAAATAATGGCAAAAGAGGGATTGAAACGACTTAAATGTGATCCGTGCGTATATATCCGAAAGAAGGGTGAAAAATTTATCATAATTGGAGTATATGTAGTTGATTTTTTAGTGATTAGCGACAGTAATACAATAATGGAGAGTTTTATAAACAAGATAAAACACAAAATTAATATGAAAGAGATAAATTCTAATGTATTTTTAGGAATCGAAATTAGAGAATACTATCACAGTCTAGTTACATTGAAAAGCTATTTAATAAATAAAGAAAGATGGATGCAAATTCAGTCAAAACTGCAGGATTGAGTGGACTCAATTTAGACAGTTTTCATGATTCGCGTAAGATATCAAATGAACTCTACCAAGAAGCCATAGGTACTATATCTTTCTAGAGCAACACGTCCAGATATGGCTCATACTATCAGCAAACTGTCACAATACAACAATGACCCGAGACAAATTCATTGGGATGCAGTTAAAAGGTTATTACGTTACTTAAAGGGAATAAACAATATGGGGTTAAAACTTAGTGACGAAATCGGAAATCTAAGTGCACCAGCAGACGCCGGATGGTGCACCTTTGCCGATAGTAAGTCATTTAGTGGTTGTATTATAAAACTAGGTAATTCTCTAGTTATCTGGAAAAGCGTAAAACAAAAATTGGTTACATTATCAACAATGGAAGCAGAATTGATAGCTGTGTGAAATAAACTTCATGAAGAATTTATTGGAAGAACTAGAAGAAGAAAGTTTGATTAAAAATCCAACAGATATTTATACAAGCAATAAACAAAGCCCAAGCACGAAACATATAAATCGGAAGTACAACTTCATTAAAAACGAAGTGGAAAAGGGAAACACAAATTTGAGTTATAAGAAATCCGAAGATCTAGAAGCAGACATCTTCACAAAAGATGTTACAAGCAGTAAGATGTACAAACACCTGGAGAATAGGTCTTATTAGTACTAGTGAAGAATTCGGGAAAAAGGAAGGAATTGTTGGATGAGTTTCCAGAATTCTTATGGTTCATAGGGTAAAAATATGTTGAATTTACATTAACTTCATAGCAGAGTTATTCTTTTGTTTTTTTGACATTAAGTTAAGATGGTTTCCGTTTGAATTGTATTGAAATAAAAACGCTGTCAAAAATATTAATAATAAAATTATAAAATATTATTTTAATCCACATATTTTTTTAAATAAAATTACAAAAAATAAACAACAAAGTTTGATTCAAATGATTTTGAAGAGAAAGAACCTGTTAGACTTCTAGGAGTTGTGATTGAAAATAATATGAAATGTAATTCTCATATTTTCAGCCTAGCTAAGAACGCTGTTAAAAAATTAGGATTTTTGGGTCGTTAAATGTAAGGTTTTTAATAGCAAGCAGCTTCTTTTAATATATAAGTCATTAATTCGTCCCTGCATGGAGTATTGCTCTCACATTTGTAGTGGCCTACGTAAGTAATTTGAAATGCCTTGATTCTATACAGAGGAGAGCTGTCAAATTGATTGGCAATTTATATCTGACTAACGAACTTGATTTCTTGCAACATAGAAGAGAGGTTGCTGATTTGACAGTGTTTAACAAATACATTATGGATGAACAAGCTTCTGCGGAGATCAAATCAATTTTGCCTGAACCTGCAAACATTGCGCGCTACACCAGAGCATCAATAGCAGCTCATCCTTTTACGGCTCGAGAAACAAAATGTAGAACTTTTCAACATGATTTTTTTAACAGAGTCTCACATCTCTGGAATGTCTTACTGGCGTAGGTCTTTCCTGATAATTTTAATCAAAACTCAAAACTTTAAAATCAACGTGAATAAATACCTCAAAGAAAATTAATAAATACTCCTGAGGCCTAGTTCCCCAGTTAGCATGGTATCTTCGGATATTCAAAGACGTTAATCTATAATTTATTATGGTTATACACTAAACATACCTAACTTTGAATAAAAAAAAACATACGGTTTTTATGCACTGACGGCAAATATATGATTTAAAGCTTTAACAATAAGTGCTTTGGAGCGTACGCTCCGACGGTGAACGGTTTGAAAATTTGAAAACGATAATTTTTGGAAACATAACTCGATTAACTCATGTCATACGCAAAAAGAATTTGCAAACTCATTTTTAGTTGATCTCAAAAGTCACAACAGTTTCGACACGTTAAGATGGATGAGGACTGATGCACCAGCAACAGAATTGTTTCCCTGAGGACAAGATTTTTCAGACACCAATTGATATATTAACCCCAAATTCGGTATATATGTTCGTAGGACAATACATTCTTTGGCGATGATTTTCAGATCCGCCGGTCAATTGTGACCCAAGATATGGTAGTCAAATGGTTAAAATGTGAATGTATTTGTCTGTCGGGGGACACGATTTCTCTGAAACTAATTGACTTATTGACCTCAAATTAATGATATATTGTTATACTCAGTGATGGTATTTTTCGTACCTTTTGATAGTTTCGTATTTCGAGTTTACACCGTTCTAGTTTAAAATGCTATGTAATGGCTGGTCAAAAAACTAATATACACCTAATTCTGTTTTTACACGACATATTGGTTCCAGAGAAAGACGTGTAAAAAAATTCGTGTTAAAATATACATTGCATATATGGAAAAATGGAGGATTGGTTCCACTCTCAAGAAATCAGTACAAAAAAATATTGGACACGCTGTTGCATTGACTCACACCACCATCAGTTCTAAAAATATAGTTCGCTTATATATATTATTCAATTGATGACTAGCTGTTGCCATAAATTAGTTATAACTTTAGAAAATTTGTTAAATAAAAGTAGAAATTCAATAATTTTATCGAAAGTGCAAACCAAAAATTTGGATATGCAGAGTTATTGTGAGTTTTTAAAACTTCACCGCTTCACAATTACAGAGTTTGGCTGCCGATCCAATTTTAATATTCAGGCCCAAAACGTAAACAAAAACCAAAAGAGTTGGCCAAGTGCGAATAAAATTCGTTCGCCGAGGGTTCCGTGAACGTAAAAGAACATAGTATCAAAAATAATTGACAAAGTTGTGTTGTATGTATATAGTCTTTCTATTGCCAAATCATAAGGACATATACAAAATGTATATTTCCTCTTAAACGTTAAACGATTTTACCACCTGTTCAATCAGCTTCCATTAATTTCGTTCCATGACTAGTGGACCCCAGTTTGAACATCCTGAATCATGATGTTTTGTACGATGTCATCACGTCAACGTTGTCTAGGTCTACCTCTCCAACAAACACCAGCTGGTTGTTGTTGAGATGCTTTTTTTATCATTCTATCTAGTGGGGCCTTTTCTACAAGACCAAGCCATCTAATCCGGTTGGATTTAATGAATCCAAATACATTGCAGCTACCGAGGAGCTGTCTGATTTCGTGATCCATTCGGATTCTTTACTGATTCTCAGCAACTTTGCATGAACCATAAATTCTTCGCATGACCTTTCTCTCGAATGTTGATAGAATTCTACATTCGGTGCGATTCCGTGTTCAGCTTTTACTTTTGAAGGCACAGGTCGAATTAATGCTTTCTAAAGTGCGACCGCGAAAGAAATTTTGATCGCAGAAGTTTTAGGTATGCGTAGAAAACTTTGTATGCGGCAGTGACAAGGGCTTTAATATATGCTTGCATGTCATTTGACGATGTTTTTACAGACCCGAGATATTTGAAGTTTTCAACGCGTTCCATTTTATAGTCGCCAGTATCCAGATTTCTGGGAGTTATGTTCCAGATGTTCTTAGAAGTTTAGTTTTGCCGGTGTTGATGCATAATCTAAGTCGTTTAGCATTTCTTTCAAGCTGTGAGCCTATTCTTAATATCAATTGTTCTACGTCCGAGAAGCACAATATCATCTGCGTAACCAAGAATTTAACTAGATTTGTTAAAAATGCAGTTTTGTGTCTCGATTCGGCTTTTTCTTCTCGCGTTCTCAAGCGGCAAATTAAATAGTACGGGCGCAAGTGCATCACATTATCGAACACCTGTTCGATGTTCTTATATCGAAAGTTATATCGAAAGGACCAGAAACTGTTGTTGTCGCGGATGATACTCTCATATGCTTGCTTGAAATCAACGTAGAGCTGGAGGATGCTGATGTTGTACCATTTTTCTAGAATCATCCTTAAAGCAAAACATTGATCTACGGTTGAACGGTTGTGATGAAAACCACAACTTGACGGCGTAATTGCTCGAGCAGGATCAATTTCATTCTTTCTATTCAGTAGACTTTGAAAGTGAGAGCGCTATACTGCCAGCACATCACGTTCATTTGTTGTAAGTTCGTAGCACCCATTTTTTACGACTGTGGATTTTATGTGGTAATTTTTTGTCAGATTTAGCGCATTGGCAAAACACTCTTTCGAATTTCCATTAGCCGCATGTTGGTTGATGTTTTCGATACAACCTTTATATGTTCGCGTTTATTTTCCGTAGAAGATAATCTACGAAGATAATCTTGGAAGCTTCGGGTGTTCCTTGTTAACCATTTTTCTCGCTTATGTTCAACGCTTTAGCGGCAATAGTCGTCAAACCATTCGTTGCGATTTCGGTGGTCGTTTTACCGATTGTAGTTGGTGAGAACAGACACTTGAGTTGCATTGGTTTTACGGCGGCAATGACTCGCCATGGTGTAGAATCATTCTTACTTTGTTCTTACGTAGTTCTTACTTTGCTCTTCTCAACTAAACTAACCTAATTCTGTCAACGTTACACAAGTAGCCCGGCATGGACGTAGAATTTCG
The DNA here is from genome assembly GCA_963693315.1 of Diogma glabrata. Lineage (NCBI taxonomy): Eukaryota > Metazoa > Arthropoda > Insecta > Diptera > Cylindrotomidae > Diogma > Diogma glabrata. The sequence goes on along the minus strand of OY856188.1, from coordinate 222,682,612 downwards.
CTAACAAATAGCAATTTCAAGGAAAATTGATCGATCAGATACGATCAGATGAATTGAAAAATGTTACATATTAAATCTTATTCATTGCGGTTTATGGTAACTAAAGATAAAGAGTAACAAAATCCGATGTCTTTGCCATGCTGCCTGGGTAATGGTGACAGCATTAGGTTGGTGTATCGGAGACAAACAAAGTAAAAACTGCTTAGTCAATGACGCTGCATCACAGCAAATTGGCACCTTAAAACGAATGCGACCCAAGCATCTCTTCTCCATGTTAGGGGCGGCTGGGAGCGGGCGTCTGTCTTGGATCTAGTGGCACGTTTAATAAAAATGTAAACAGTTTATTCTGATGACCTTAACGGACCCATTCACAAAATTTAGGTTGGGTCTAAGGTTAAAACCCTAACCCCGAACAAAACTTTGTTAAATTTAGAAACCAGGAAAAAAATAACAAACTCGGACAACAAACAGAATTTTACATGGACGTGAAAAAGGACAGACTACCGAGCGCAGCCTGAGCACTTGATGCTCTCTAATATGTCTAGAAACAGAGGCTGAGAGGTACAGGGTGGATATCATTGCTCTGCAAGAAATTAGACAGCCAATAATCGGAAAACAAGATTTAGATATTCACTCTTTATAATGTAGTGGTTATCCTTCTCGAAGAGAATTTGGTACTGGATTTCTTGTTGGTGCACGCACACAAGGAGTCGTGATGAAATTCATTCTGGTCAATGAGAGGATGTGCTACCTACGGGTACACGGTACATACAACAATATTTCTCTTATTGCCGTGCATGCACCTACTGCAGTTTAAACCGTCGACGAGAAGAATGCTTTCTACAGACCAATGGAAGAGGTTATGAAACAAATACCAACACGCGACTTCATTCTGGCTCTTGATGACTTTAATGGGAAGGTTGGAAGAGATAATTGAATCGAATGATAATGGTGAGATAATGACTGAGTTTGAATTACACCGGCACACAAAAAAAATTAAGTAGAATGTGCATTTGACCGGACCTACCTACGGGTACGTATTTTGGTCCGCTGAATCCAAATTCGAGGTCAGTTTGACCCCTACATTCTCGAAATTTCGAGATAACTTCGAAAAACCGCATTTGCCAAATTTAACGAAAAATGCCAATTGTGGCCGAAAAAACTAAAATTTTTCATAAAAATTAAATCCCATATTAAGACTATTAAAATACATGTTTCCTGAAATTTTCATGAAAATTCGACGATTTTTCCGCCCCTTATCATTAATTTAGTAAAAAAAAAAATTTTTACTTTTCTCGAAATTTCGAGGGTGTAGGGGTCAAACTGACCTTGAATTCGGATTCAGCAGACCAAAATACGTACCCGTAGGTAGGTCCGGTGAAATGCACATTCTACTTAATTTTTTTTTTGTGTGCCGGTGTTATCAAATAAATTGAGAATTGCCAGTGCTTTCTTTTCGCATCGATCGATTCATAAGCAGACATGGGTCTTACCGAATACAAACTCGAAATCAAATTGATCACGTGCTAGTAACAGCACGTTTCTTTTAGGGGGTGTTGGTTGCGCGATCATTTAGAGCTGCATACATTGGAAGTTACCACCCACTTCCTTGTATATGGTGAGATAAGGTTCCACTTTCCGAATCCAGGCATTCCAAAATACAAAGAACAGAATCGTTTTAACATCTAATCACTAAAGAATGCTGAAACAGAAGAGATATCAAAACCATATTGCCAAACATTGGAGAAATCAGGTCCACGAAAGAGAACTATAAACTGGCAAGACAAGCCGTTACAAAGCTATGTAGATGAACGTAGAGAGGATGGTGGAAGAAGAAGTGTGAATCCAGGCATTCCAAAATACAAAGAACAGAATCGTTTTAACATCTAATCACTAAAGAATGCTGAAACAGAAGAGATATCAAAACCATATTGCCAAACATTGGAGAAATCAGGTCCACGAAAGAGAACTATAAACTGGCAAGACAAGCCGTTACAAAGCTATGTAGATGAACGTAGAGAGGATGGTGGAAGAAGAAGTGTGAGGAGCTTCAAAGCTTTAATAAGGAACATCAAACCCGTTACTTCTTTCAACAGGCTAAAACCTTAAAGAAGGGACCTCAAACTAGATCGACTACTATTCAAAACGAAGATCGGAAGCTAAAAGTAGACCTTTAAAATATTTTAGATGCTTGGACTTCTTATTTTGAGAATTTGCTTAAGTGACGAGGAACAAGTCGGGCGACGAGCAAAGCTTTTTATATGACTGATGTCATATGATGACTGATGACTCGGCCAAAGTGAAAATGTTATGAGTAAAACTTTTAAGTCACTTAAGAATGGTGCTAGAAAAATTGATCTGCAAAATAACTACGATAAAACCAAATATATGAATGTTTCAAGGAAGGATGAGTAGAGGGATTTGATGTGCGGTGTTAAGTTTCCGTCTAATGGACTGTCTTTTTTTTTTATTTTTAATAAAATACTGATAAATTTGATTGCTTTTTTAAAAAATATAACAAAATATTTATTTTCATTAATTACATTAGTTTTATTCTAAATATTTCGGTGATGCGAACGCGTCCGAGATTCTTAAGCAACTAACTCTTTTTTCTGAAAGAGAATGGTTTATGTTTAACAGAGTATAAAATTAATGTTAGTAGTTTGTAAAACCACATTTTAATTTTTTGTTTCTTGTTATGCGTTTACAATTTTAACATACCGGCCTCCTTGAAAGGCTTGGTTTTCAAAATAAAATTTAAAATTCAATATAATTTCATTAAGTTAAAAGATACAAAATGCTATTATAAAATAATACTTAACACTAGATTTTCTTCAAACAAAATTTTTTTTGTTAATATTTTAATTCTTTAATTTAATTAATAAATTTCCTTAATAGATTTCAATTTAAGTCATCCTTAAATAGTTACACAATAAAAAGTTGCTGTGATATACCATTCTGTATGCGAAAAAATATGCATGTATTCATATATCGCGAAAAAAACTCAATTAATAGGTAATTTACTAATTTTAGTTACTGAACGTTTAAAAATACCGTTACGAGTTTTAACTTCAACAACTCGTACTTTGCTATCATTACCAACAATAGTTCGCACAACCAGACCAAGTAACCATTGCGTAGTAGGTATATTATCATCAGCAAGTAATACAACATCTCCTTCATTAATATTAGGACAAGTTTTTTTCCATTTCGTACGCTGTTGCAGCGAATGGACATATTCGATAGAAAACCTTTTCCAAAAACTATGGGTCATTTTCGTAATTTTATTCCAGGTAGTTAAATGGTTTGAGTTAACATCTTCTAAATTAGGTTCAATAAGTGCCACAATAGCACCTCCAGTTAAAAAATGCCCAGGAGTGAGCGGCTCTGGGTCATTTGGATCAGAGGAGAGTACAGTCAAAGGCCTTGAATTTAGTATGCCTTCGATCTGGATAATTAGAGTATTGAACTCTTCATATGTAAAATATGCACCATTAGTTACTCGCTTAAGATGTGTTTTGAAGCTTTTAATAGATGCTTCCCACAGACCTCCGAAGTTAGGGGCTCTGGGAGGTATAAATTTCCAATTTATTAGTTCGGACGTACAAAAGTTTTCAATGTTATTTACTTCGGATTGATTTTTAAATAAGTCAAAAAGTTGTCGCATTTCGTTTCTTGCACCAATAAAAGTTTTAGCATTATCTGACCATATGGTAGATACTTTGCCCCTACGAGATATAAACCGTTTAAGACAAGCTATAAACGAATCGGAAGTAAGATCAGAAACGATTTCTAAATGTATGCTCTTTGTCACAAAACATACGAAAGATGCCACGTAAATTTTATGAGCTGATGCGGTTCGTTGATATTTATTTTTCATGAAAAATGGGCCACAAAAATCTACGCCACATATATTGAACGGACGATTGGATGTAACCCTTTCCGACGGCAAGTTGCCCATGATTTGTTGATTCATTAATGGTCTAGTTTTAAAACAAGTTACACAACGTCGAACAGTTTGTTTTGCTAAATTTTTGCCGTTTATTGGCCAAAATCGCTGTCGCACAATTGAAAGTAACAACTGTGGGCCCGCGTGTAGTTGTCGTACATGCTCATTTTCAAATAAAAGTTTCGTAAAAACATGTTCTTTCGGTAAAAGCAACTGATGCTTAATATCATATTCAAAGTTGGTATTGGTAAGTCTTCCTCCTACTCTTAGCAAACCATTTTTATCAAGAAATATGTTAAGTTGTGCTAATTTGTTATTTTTTGGCAATTCTTGATTTCTGATTAAAAGATTAATTTCAGAATGAAATGATTGTTGCTGTACATTTTTTATTAAACGCAAAAGGGCGTGATCTAATTCTTGTGGAGACAATGAGTCAATGTTGCGTCGAGTAGGATATTTTAAATTGTGAAAAAAGCGTAAACAGTAAGCCGTAACACGTAAAAGTTTTTTATAAGAGCTGTATTTAACAAAGAGCGTTAAATTTTCTTGAATAGTCGTAGCAACCACAATATTTTCTTCTTTTAATTCTAAAATGTCAGAATTAAATTGATCACCGACAAAATTTGCATCATTAGAGTAATTGTAATCATGTTTATACAAAATGGAAGGACCATTCCACCAAATTTGAAGTTCATATAATTCGTCTGGATAAACTCCGCGGGATACAACATCTGCGGGATTTTCAATAGAACCAATGTGAAGCCAATTGAAATTAACAGTTTGTTCTTGAATTTCATTGACTCTATTAGCCACAAAGGTTTTGAGTTTATGTGGTGGAGTATTAATCCAATAAAGGACAATGGATGAATCGGACCACAATAATATTTTGCTGAAATTGAGTTCCATAGAGTTGATGACAACTGTAATTAAATTGCTTAATAATAAAGCCGCGCATAGTTCTAACCGTGGTATAGAAATTACTTTAAGTGGGGCTACTCTTGATTTTGCACACAAGAGTTGCACAGACACATTATTATGCGAATCAATGGATTTGACATAAACACATGCTCCATATGCCTTTTGTGAGGCGTCTGCAAACCCATGTAGTTCTAATCTAACTGTGTTTTGTAGAATCACACAACGAGGTAAGCTTATTTCGTTTAGTTTAAGCACAGAATTTCGAAATTTATTCCATATTAATGAATCATCATGTTTAATAGTGTCATCCCATCCGAGATGAGATTGCCGAAGTTTCTGAATCAACAATTTTGCTACTATGATCGCAGGAGCTAGCAAGCCTAGTGGATCATAGAACTTGCCAATTTCAGATAGCACAATCCTTTTAGTTAAAATTTTATGATGTTGAGGTAGTTGAATATTGAATACAAAATTGTCTTTTTTGGGTTGCCAAAATAACCCTAATGCTTTAATTGATGCAGAATCGTTATTATCATCATTTAGAAATTTTTCCCGATGTTCTTCGGGTATATTTTCAATAAGAGCTTCGTGGTTTGAACACCACTTGTGGAGTTCAAATCCGCCTTTGTTAAGCATATCAATAAGTTGTTGTTGTAGTGTTAAAGTGTCATTAATGGAGTTAGAACCACTGAGTATGTCATCAATATAACAATCATTTAAAACAGTTTTCGAAGCTATAGGACAATGTTTTGCCTCATCTATTGCTAATTGGTTTAAAGTTCGCGTTGCCAAATACGGTGCGGCACTAGTGCCATATGTTACTGTGGCTAACTCATATGTTTTTATTTCTTCATTTGGATTTGGTCTCCAAACAATTTTTTGCAAACAGGTTTGATTTGGGTTGATGTATATCTGCCGGTACATTTTTGCAATGTCCGCAGTTATAACAAATTGATGCTTTCTGAATCTAAGAATTATTTGAAACAAATCATTTTGTACGGTCGGACCCGTTATCAAAATATCATTAAGTGAAACGTTAGTTGAAGTCTTGGCCGACGCATCAAATACAACACGTAACTTAGTAGTTGAACTAGTCGGCTTCAAAATCGCATGATGTGGCAAGAAATAAGAAATTTGATATGGGTTTGAAGTTGACAGTTTCATATGACCTAATGAAATATATTCGTTTATAAATGAAATATATTGCTGTTTAAAATCAGAGTTTTGTTCAAATTTTTTCTCCAAGTACGAGAAACGCTTTAATGCTGTAGTTTTAGAATCACCAGACATTTCCATATTTGGTCGTATTGGTAATGATACTGTGTATCTTCCTGTATTATTTCGATAATGTGTTTCAGAATAAAGTCTCTCACACTGAGATTCTTCGGCTGATAAAAAACGTTTGGACGGAATGTTTTCTAGTTCCCAAAACTTTTTTATTGTTTCATCCAAGCTATCTAATATTTTGACATTATTAAAATTTTGAAGACAGAAATTTTGTGATATTTCTTCTTCTAATTTGCCGCTGACAATCCAACCAAGTAACGTTTCTTGCAAAATTGGAAGGTTTGGTTTAAGTTCAATTTTTTGAGAAGTCATAATATTAAAGAATATTTCCGCTCCTAATAGTATATCGATGGGCTTTGAATAATTGAAATGTGGATCGGCAAGTTTTAGATGTCCTGGAATTGACCACAAAGAAATATCAATATTATTTTGTGGTAAGGCATTTGAAATAATTGGTACGAGTAAGAAATCTAAGTTGCACATGAAGTGTTTATATTTGGATTTAATGCTTGTTGATAAATTTGTGTTAATTGTAGTTTTAATTTGATTAATACCTCTAATCGTCAATTCATTAATTGAATTCAACGGAATGTCAAGTTTGGAAGCTAGGTTTTGAGTAATGAAGTTACTTTGGCTCGCTGAATCTAACAAAGCTCTACATTCATGGAATTGTCCGTTTTTATCTTGAATTAATACAATTGCTGTTGATAAAATAATTTGTTTAGTAAAATTTTTAGTAATTGCACAATTAGAGAATGAATTTTCATTGTTATCAATATTGGTCACAGTTGTAGTGTTAGTAGTCGACTCCTTTGAACTAACTGCTTCTGTTTGATTAGGAACATCATAACGGTGAAGAAGTGTGTGATGCTTTTGGTTACATTCTTTGCAGCCCCTAGAGGTACACGCTTTGTTATTATGAAAAGGATTGAAACAATTAAAACAGTATCTCAGCTCTTTAATTTTCATAAAACGTTCAAATACTGATAACTTTCTAAAGGCCTCACAAAGAAACAGTGGATGTTGTTGTCCCTTGCACACAACACATGATAGCTGTTTTTGTTTAGTAGATACAGACTGAGCTTGCGTATCATTATTTGTAGCAGAGACTACAAATGACGATGATTTAGGCTTAATGTTTTGACTAAATGGAGGTTTTTTATTTACTTGTAGATTGGTAATATTTTTGTTCATATTATTAGAATTGGATTTTTTAGAAACATCCATTGAAACCGATTCCAATGTTTTACATCTCTTCTGAAGAAAGTTTAATAGAGATTTCCAAGTCGGCAATTCATTATTTACTAATTGATTTTCATAGTCTTTTTTCAAATTAATGTCAAGTTTTTTACCGACCATGTGCAAAATCATTAGTTCAGCAAGACCACTAACTTCTTGCTTACAAGCTTCAAGAGAAGAAATGTGATTAATACACAAATTTAATAAATTTCTAAGGTCAGATGCGCTGTCCTTACTAGTATTTGGTAAATTATAAAGAGCTTCGATGTGAACATCGATAATTGCTCGACTATCATCATAGACTCTGTTCAATTCTTCCCATGCTTTTTGATACCCGGCCTCCGACAGGGTTATATGTCCTATTGTTGCCCGAGCATCGCCACTAAGTATGCTTAGTAAATATGTAAATTTGACAATTTCTGACAACTCTTTGTTGGAATGAATCACTGCCAAATACGTGTCTTTGAAAGTGACCCATTCCGCTCGATTTCCAGTAAAAACTTTTAGTTGAATATTAGGTAGCTTAATACCCAAACGCTTTAGCGTATGGTTTGAATCATCGTTCATATGTTCACCGTCTTGAGATTCCTTGTCACCTGGGACTAAGGACATTAATTTAGCTCGTACGCTATGGTATTTGTGGTCATATTCCAAAAACGATTCTTCAACATTATTGTATTCTTCATCGCTCAATACACATGCATATTGATCCATAATTGATTCAACCTCTTTTGCTGAATCCTCCAGATATTGTATTTTAATGGAAATTTCAGTTGCAGAAGTAATCAATTCTGGATCATCATATATTTTTGCTACGTTAGTTAGCTTGGCTTTCTGAATAGCAAACTTTCGTTTGAGCTTATCTTTAAGCTTTTTAGCCTCAGCAGGTGTGGTCATATTTACGTTTAATGAAGTTTGTTAATTTAAAAAATACTTAATTTGATACACAAAATGGTCTACCACAGCTGATAGTTACGATCCTACAAAAAATATTACGGATATTAAAATATCTAAAAAGAATATTATTATTATTATGTTTAATGAAATAAATTTTCCAAATATGAATAAGAATTATAATTATACAGATATTAATAGTTGGTTTTTGTTTGTCAAATCAAAACAATTAAAATTTTTAATAGCAAAGTTTCATACTTATAGTTCACAAAATTAACTTTTATAAATAGTTTTCACATTCGTCTAAATATGCCAAATGGGTTTCACTGTATATTTATCAAAATAACGACGAATGTAAATTACATGACAAATTGGTTTGTTCGTTGAATGTTGAATGTTGCCAAATTTCTTATTGATCGACACCAAATGATACGATGTTCTAATTTTTCGTTTTAATGACAATGTTTCATAACACAAATGATCCATAAACCACACAATGTAGTTTCGCTGATTTTCTAAATATGTTGCCAACAATTTTTTGAAACATAAACATATATACCTTTTTAAGAGCTGATGTGCACAATGTTGAAAAACATGAAGAATAAATTTCACAAAACGATATCTAATGGCTGACGCACAATAATGTTGACACTCACACAAGCTTAGCTATGTATCGTATGTATAAACCTTTTACATGACGAAAACTTATATTAAATACGCACTATCACAAAAATCCGGTTCTTAAGGACCAATGTTAAGTTTCCGTCTAATGGACTGTCTTTTTTTTTTTATTTTTAATAAAATACTGATAAATTTGATTGCTTTTTTAAAAAATATAACAAAATATTTATTTTCATTAATTACATTAGTTTTATTCTAAATATTTCGGTGATGCGAACGCGTCCGAGATTCTTAAGCAACTAACTCTTTTTTCTGAAAGAGAATGGTTTATGTTTAACAGAGTATAAAATTAATGTTAGTAGTTTGTAAAACCACATTTTAATTTTTTGTTTCTTGTTATGCGTTTACAATTTTAACATGCGGCGATGATCGAAATGAGGGAGTTGAATCTTTTGAATATTTGGGATCAATGCTTGACTCAAACAACAGCATACTTACAGATATAAACGCTCGAATCATTGCAGACAGTCGTACTTTCTACTTAATTAAACCTCTCCTTGGCTCACCGTATGTATCAACTAACACCAAACTCAAGTTATACAAGACATTGATTAGACCTGTTGTGATGTATGGGTTACAAACCTGAATCCTTACAAAAAATCACATTTATCTGTATTTGAGCGTAAGACGCTCATTACGCTACACTTTTGGTCTACATTTTTGGTCCACTTAAAACAGACGATGGAGAGTACAGAACCCGGTATAACTTTGAGATCATCGTCCTTCTTGTCGGTCATGATATAATAGGTTGTGTAACGTCTGCTATATTCACCTAAACAATAATAAAACCAATTCATCTTCTTTTTCTAATTCAATAAAAATTTATTTTAATAATTTCAGTTCATTTTTACATTAATAATAATTTTTAAATTTTCAAATAATTAACGGCCAGCTAAATTTCGAATATACTGAAAAAATAAACGAACGCACCAATTTTATTTTCATTTTTAACGAACAGATGTCGTTACTAATTTTTGCTGAATCTTGGTGTTGCACGATTTTCATTAGAAGAGGTCAAAGAAAAATCACATTTTTTGTTTAATCAGTTTTTCGATGTTAAAAATCTGATATAATAAAAATTCATTCCGGTTTTGGTTTTTCAAAAGATCACATCTAGTCAAAGTAAAAATAGTAAAAATAATGCAATTAATATAATTTCAATATAAAAGTGATTGTATGATTTACCATTATATTTTTTATAATAATTACTTGTGAAAAGTAATAGTGAAATTTTGAAAATCGTTTAAACAAAGAAAAGGATAAATTATTCATATATGTAGTGACGAAGAAAATCTTCCTTGATTTTATAAAAATAAAAGTAACCTTAATTTGTTAATGTTAAAAATATTTGTGAGACGTCATTTGTCTTAAAACAAAAAGAAATAAAAATTATTGAATAAAGAAAAATAAATGATTTTGCAATCATCATTTCGAATTGGAATAAATAAATAAAATAAAAGGAATAAATCAAGCCAGATATAAATAAAATAATTATAATTACTTAAAGGTGACATCATCAATAATTAGAAAACGAAATACATTTTTAATATATAAAAATAAAATAATAAAACTAAAGGAAAATATGTGTTGTACGGGATTCTGGGGAACAATTTCGGATTTCATCAGTCTCAACGATCTTTAAGATAAGTTTCTATTTTTATATAATTAATGTTACTAAATTATATTATTCTTTGTATTCTTGGTAGTCCTATGCAATGATAGGCTAATTTTATAAAAGTTAAGAGATTCCCAAATTTAGGATTCGTGTGGGGACAAACCGCATCCCGTGTATATTTTTTATATTTTGTTAGCAAAAGTTCAAAGCCCATAGTGGCACAATTAATAAGTCACGTCTAATAACTGGCTCCGTATCAGTCATTCTAATAGTTGTATCTGGTCCAATAGGATTGCTTGGTTTGGCCATGTTCTACGAGCTGATTCACAGTCTGATTGGAATGGGCCACAGTCTGACCGGAATGATTAAAAAATTGTACGTTAGTACCCTAGGGAGTGGGCAACCGCGAGGTAGACCGCGGCTGCAATGGGAGATGGATGTAATAAACGACCTTTAAAGAATCGGCTGCCATGGTAATTATGTCGCTATGGCGAATGACCGTGGTAAATATGCAAAGCAGATTAGCTTGGCAACGCTCCTACATGGAACATGAACGCCAAAAAAACAAAATTAAACAAAAAAAAGAAATATTAAATTATAGCAGCCTGTAAATGGTTTATATTGAAACACACACTATATTGAAACAGGCACTGTTCAAATAAAATTATAATAATTAATTATCAACTCAAATATAATAAACGACAATAACGCAAAAACTGTTCAAAATTATGTAAAAATTTTTATGTTTCTTAAAGCAAGTGCAAGTCTTTCAAATGACAGCCAGTTTAAATCAAAAAAGATTTTTGCACCCTTCCCCATTTCCATCCTCTCAAAACACAAAAATATAATTAGTGGAAACCGTGCTATTTTTAGATAAAAATCTATAAAACATTCTTCCTTTTCTGATTCTGATTCGTATCACGGTCCACGGATCGTACAATAATGAATAGAGAGAAAAAATGTAAATACTTACTGTATTTCTACTCTACATTTTAATTTTAAAATATGGAGGGGCTGAAATCTCACAGCTCTGAGATATCAAGACTTCGGTCTGGGTTAAGGATTTTGATATAGTTTTCGGCAAAAAACTTTTATGAGGACGTGGTTTTTAGTTTTGGGCAGCGATGTATATCAAACATAACTCTTTATTAAAGTTCAAGTATTTTTTATCTCTGTTTAAAAATTTATTACAAAACTAACACGAAACATCAATACGTTACCGGAAAATTATAATCAAAATTCCAAAAATATTGTTAAATTAAATAAAATCAAACTTTTTCAAAATTCCAAAAATTATAATAAAATCAAAAATTTAAAATTTTTCAAAATTCTAAAAATATTCCAAAAATTCTTACAAAATCAACAATTAAAACTTTTTCCAAAATTCTAAAAATATTGCAAAAATTATTACAAAATCAAAAATACAAACTTTTTCAAAATTCCAAAAATATTTCAAAAAGTATAACAAATTCAAAAATGTCCATGTCCAATTTCATTTTAAATTACACTTACGTCATAAAAACAGCTACATTTTTTTTCCCAAAAAATTGGCTAAAAAATTAAATGAAATCATTTTTTGACACACTTGACATTATTTTTTGACAAACTTATAATGCCATAATTCTCTATAATAATAATAAAATATCATGTCATACGAACTATTAATTTTATTTTTTTCTAAAAAAATAGGGTAAAAAATAAATAAAAACCTTTCTTTTGATACACTTGACAACATTTTTTGACAAAGTTATAATGCCATAATTCTCAATAATCATAATAAAATTTCATTTCAAACAAACAATGTTATTTTTTTTCCAAAAAATTAGGTAAAAAACTAAATAAAAATCTTTTGACACACTTGACAACATTTTTTTGACAAACTTATAATGCCATAATTCTCAATAATAATAATAAAACTTCATTTCAAACAAACAATTAATTTAATTTTTTTTTCCAAAAAATTGGGTAAAAAAATAAATAAAAATCTTTCTTTTGACACACTTGACAACATTTTTTTGACAAACTTATAATGCAATAATCTAGATTTTGGTCTCACATACTAATCCCGACCATCAAGATTTCTCCAAATTCAATGTTCCTACTCGTAATCACTTAAAATGAACGTTTTTTAAGCAAAAAATATGCAAATTTTCTTGTTTTGACACACTTGACGATCTTTTTGACACACTTCCGGTACAGTTATCAAACACATCGTCCTTCCGGCTCTTCCCATTGAGTAAACCTATTTTTAGAAAAAAGAAATTTTGAAATTCGTCCAGCGGTTTTCTAGATTTCGTCGGTTGTGACGGTCGGACGGCCGGACGGCCGGCAGACAGACACACATTTTTTTTTTTGCTTTTTTAGAATCAGTAGGTCCTAAAACGTCGAGAAATGCCAAAAAAAGTGGGGGTAAGAATTTCACTTTGAGCTCATGAATGTAATACTTAGGTCTTTCAGACCGAAGTAATAATAATAAAATAATACAGGCCTTATTCTTTTGAAATTGAGTTTTATTTCACTTAATACGTATTTCGAAAGCTATCGTTTCATCGACAGTGGTATCTAAAAACGTTTTTAGATACTACTGTCAATGGAAGCATATAGCTTTCGAAATACGTATTTAGTGAAATAAAACTCAATTTAACAAGAATAAGACGTTTATTATTTTATTATTATTTAAATATCTTGTTACAGTTTAGAACTTTTAAATTAATAGTAGTTTATTGAATCGTAATGTTTCCGGACGAGGCGCTAGCCGAGTCTGTAATATGAAGATGAGTCTGCTAAAGCCATTTGCGTACGTGATGCATACAATGTTTTTTTCTTGTTAGCTCTTAGGATTTTTTTCTAATTTATTGCTTAATTTTCATTCTTGCGTACCTAAAATTTGATTTTTGAACAAAACTTATCAAAGCAATTGTGATTATAATTTGAAAATAATTATAATATAAAATGAAAACAAATTTTGAATCCACTAGTGTTGTCATAACGACTTTAACTTTAAGTACTAGGCCGCTAAAATACAATTTTGCGGACTCTAAACAGTTCTAAAAGTAATCATTTTTCGGAGCTAATACTAAAAAATATTTTTTCTATTTTGCGTCTAAAATAAAGTCATTTCGATACCCAAATGCGTATCGAAATGGCCTTCATTACGATACGCAAAGTTTTGTCTTTCAAGGTTGGTCACATTGGTCATACAAACGTCAGTGAACATTAAAACGAATAATTATGTAAATAAAATTAATAAGAATATCTAAATTAGTGTTAAATATTTTAATTAATTAAAATAATTAGGAATAATAACAAAATTTCAAATTGACTATTTTTTAATAAAATACACATTTTTTAAAATTTCAAGACAAAAAATGCAAAATAGAAAAAATAGTATAAAAAACTCGTTTCATAAGACGTTTTATCGCACTTATCCTTTAGAAAACTCCCCGCTGCGCGGGTCGTTTTCTAAACAGATTGCGTGCGATAAAATCGTCGATTATGAAACTAGTTTCTTAATATACTATTAATTTAATTTTTCTTCGCAAATGTATTGTAATTCGAGTCGGTTTTTAAAAATATATAAGGTACTACAAAAGAAATTTGTTTTCTTGAAAAATCGGATAAACGGGCGAAAAAATTTAAATTTAAAGGTTAAAGCACGAATCGACGTGCTATTTCAAAAAATTTCGTGCATAAAGAAAATTAATTTTTTTCTCCAACTCGTGTTATTTCAAATTCGTGTATAATAAATTCGTGCAAAAACAGAACTTTGTACTTTAATACAAACAATTCTAATATGTTTTACATTTACACACACTTTGGTTTTAAACTGTTAACACGGACTGGATATTTATAGTGGACCACAAGAACCGAATGATGTTAACGATCAAAGTTCGTGTTTCAATCGTTCATACTCGAATCTCGATATTATTTACACTTATTTTTCTACGATCAATTAAGAAAAGCAAAATACAAATTCTAAGTTTTCGTTTTATAATCAATTAATATGAATTCCGCCTAGCGATTTATACATAAATTTTAATTTTTTGATAAGCAAAATAGGTTTAATTTTGAAAATGTCATTAATTTTCCATGACAAACGTTTTCCATTGTCCTTTCGTTGGGTTGTCGTAACGGTGGTCAGTAAAGGGTAAAGGGTAAACAATTAAAACGTGCTATTATCAACTAAAATTAGAGGAAAAAGTAACACTTTAACATCAAGGGTAGACAAAGTAGTACTTTAACAGCAAGGGTAGATAAAGTATTTTGATATAAGTATTTTGCTGTTGATATTCTTCAAGTTTTTCCATTTTTTGAAAGCACAGATATTCTCTTTTATGTACCATTCGTAATTTTTCAGGCAATTCAAAATTTCAGGCAATCTACAAATTGCCTCTGAAGCCTCCTCTTCCACACCAGAAGGCAGTTTCCTTCTGTAATATCGCACATATTCACAAATCCAAACTAGTTCAAATTCAGTTTTTGCAAAAAACAAAAAAAATTGATTTGTTTGTTTATAAAACTTAAAAAGTTATCAAAGCCACCTATTCTCATTTTTTCGTGAAACTGTGTTTTCCTGACACTTTTAAATTAAATTTATCATTGATTTTTCTTCATTTTTTGGTCTTCTTTAACAATTGCTATAGAAAAAATGTTGTATTCCACACGATGATAAAATTTCATTATCTTCTCGATGCTTATTAGCGTCTCGGCTGACGCCTCGACGCTAAAGTCGCTCTCGAAGATAAAGTGCAATTTTATCATCTTGTACAATAAATAACTATTTCAAGCTTGTTTAGAATCACAATAAATCGTTTTTTGCGCTTCCTCTCAATTTTTCCAAAATGTAGTTACACGTAAATGCTTTGGAGCCGTCACTATATTACATCCTCGTTCATAAAGGGATATTGATGAAATCCTTTGATGTAAAAGAAAATTTCAACTATAATAAACATTTCCAGAAATAAATTAAAAATCAACAACCTGTTGTAAATAATATACGTAGCATGCAAAATGAGAAATCATTTTGTTAACTAACATCATCATAGAAACAGAAAAATCCACTTGTTGCTTAAATTTTTATCAAATTTTTCTCTTCCTCATCAAAGTTTTATTTTATTCTATATATTTTCTTCATGTTTTTCTCATTCTCAATGATTTTAGCATCAGCTAAAACGAAAATGAGGAAAAGTAAAAATCAATAATTTTCACAAAAACAAAAATTTTTTTATCAGACATAAAATTAGAGCAGAAAACATTTTACACCCATTATCAATGGACGTTTAGTATAAATATATAAATTTAATAATAGTTTTTCTTCGAATAATGTTAATTTTTTTAAAAATATGATCAAGTGAATTAATAAAAGAAATTATGGAATTGTTTTGTGTTATAAGTACAATATTAATATTGAGATAAAATAGTTCATACTGAATTTTCCAAAATGGAGTTTAATATTAAATAAAAAAATGTGAATTGTGTTTTGTCTGTTGTAGAAAAGTTTAATGACCTACGAGGATTTTTGATGCTGGAATTTTTATTAGATTGCACAATGAAAAGACAAAACGTTCGAACATTATCACTCGTCGTATGTACCTTTACGTATTTATTAATTGGTGCCGCAGTATTTGATTCATTAGAATCGGAAACAGAAAGTCGCAGATCGGATTTTCTCAACAGTAAGTTTGGTTTGTTTTTTTTTTTAAATAAAAATTAGTTATCTTTATAACAGGGGTACAGTTTTCTATTTATTAATGTTTAAATTAATTTTAGGACTTTACAAATTTAAAGAAGGTTTGTTTTGTCTGTTATCTATTTCTAGTATCTATGTATTTGTATTGGTTTTATGAAAATTAGCAGTAATTCGATAAGATAATCGATAAAACATTTTTTGAAAAAAACATTTACATTCTCTCAAAGAAAAGGTAGAACGTAGCTCATGAATTATTGAAAAAAATAATACTAAAAAATTATAACATGTAATCGTACCAAAATTTATATGTTTTTTCTGCATACACCTTATATTATTCACAAGAATAAGAAATAAAATAAATTTTGTTTATTATTATACTACTAGTGTTGCACAAAGTACAACCAACAGCATTGTACCACTGTAATTTATGTGTTACGAACTATGTAACATACACTACATGAAGTCATTGTATTTCATTTAATATTTTAATACTTATTTTGTTATAACTGTAAGAACTAGAATACTTATTTTGTTGGGTTATATAAATTCATTTTGTTACAAAAAGTAAAATCATTAAATGTTCGGATATTGTTAAATCAACATTTTGCTAATCCTTTTGAAGTAAATTATTGTTTTAAATAAAACTAGGAGGGCCCGGCGTGCTTCGCTACGCTTATAAATAAAGTTTTTGCGTAGACATTTTGTTGACGTAGAAGCAATGATTTCAAAAAGTGGTAATGAGAAATGCTACCATATAATTTTTAATTTTTCTTTTTAAATATATGAATGAAAAATAATCAGAACTCTAGCTGATCAGTTGGGATATATGAAAAATTAGCGATCAAATAAGTTTTCAAGTAAGCTTTGCTAATTTTTCATATATCCGAACTGATCAGCTAGAGTTCTGATTATTTTTCATTCATATATTTAAAAAGAAAAATTAAAAATTATATGGTAGCATTTCTCATTACCACTTTTTGAAATCATTGCTTCTACGTCAACAAAATGTCTACGCAAAAACTTTATTTATAAGCGTAGCGAAGCACGCCGGGCCCTCCTAGTTTTCAATTAAAATAGAACGTGAGCCATGCGGTATAACTGGAAGAATTTGGCGAAAGTCACCGCTCAGTAAAAGAGTTTTACCTGCAAACAGTTTATTTTTATTTTCTTCGTTTGGAGTCAAATCTCTTAACAAACGATCAATTGATTTTAAAGCATGAATAGAACACATTGAAATTTCATCTATAATAATGATTGATGCATTATTAATATATGTGCCATGTACACTGTTTGAAGTTATATTTGGCATTGAATTCTCTAATAATGGAATTGGTAATTTGAAAACATTATGCAAAGTTCGCCCCCCAATCAAAAGAGTTGATGCAATACCACTGAAGGCAGTTACAATACACGAAAGATTTAATGAATTAAATTTATGAATGATTGCCGTTTGAACAAAAGTTTTGCCACAACCTGCATGAGCTGTCAAGAAAAAAACATTACTTCCAGTATCATGGAATTGAGCTTCACGCAAAACAATATCAATCACACTACGTTGCTCATTATTTGCATTTTCATACATTCTATCGAAAACTATAGCTTCTTCTTCAATATCAAAATGACCTACATCGCCAATCTGTAAGTTATATTGTGGAATCGGAAGACCAAGATCACCACATGAAGTATTATGTGTAAGAAGAATTTCATTAATTTCAATCAAGGCTCGATTAATTGACACATCTTCATCGTAATTTCGTAAAAAGTCTTCAATCATACTATTTCTAAATTCAATCCATAAAGCTAAAGCATTCGGAGGAACATTCAAACCACAGATAAATGCAAATAATTGACGAAACTGTTTTGGTGATTGAATTTCTGAAGCTTCAAGTAAACATTCACGCCATTCATTATCATTTGTTGCAATACCTCGAGCTTCACATGCTGCAACAAAAGTAGGGTACTCAACACCTTCATACATACGTAGATCAGAAAAAGATTTTGGACCACGAACATGCAACAGAAGTAAACGCATATGAAACAATTCTATATCTTTTGGAGAAACCATATATAATCGAGCAACAACTTTATCAGCCCCACGTTGTCTTCTTTTCCACGATTTACTTTGATCATGCCAAACATAATGTAATGGTAATTCTGTATACAAAAACTCATTAGCTAAATTATCAATGGAATTCAAATGGAAAAATGCTAACAATTTTGTTCTTGATACATTTGCGACTGCACCAGCCACATTACCATTCCTGATATAAACATTTTGTCTATTAGGCAAATGACAATCAAGTCGAATAATTGTATGAGATTGAAAATGCATTGGAAATTCAAATATGCGCCAAGCAGCTTCAGTCGAACCAACATACCGTCCATTCAAAAAATCTTGAATTTCATTTCCCACAATCGCATCATCATTATTCACTGCATTCTCTCCATTCACTCTCAATTCAACATTGGCAGAATCATACCCTTTATATACATACTTGTAAACATATTTCACACTTTTAACAGTCGTACATATTTCAACGTTAATATGACAATTGAATTTTGCAAGAAGATAAGGATTATATGGAACAACATATCTATTATCAAGAGATGCACCACGTACATCAACACTCATACCATTATCACGTCGACGATACAAAGGATAACCATTCACAGATTCTTTAGTATTTTCAGAAAAAGGTTTTGGAAAATTCTTACTACATTTACCATCTCTCATACAAACAGAATTGGGATTTAGAGCACCACATGGTCCATGCATCATATGACTCGATAGCTAATATATAAAAAAGAAAAATTTTAAAGCATTGTTTTAAAGCAAAAAGAAAATTGTTTTTGCATGTATGTAAACTTATAATGCATATGTATAGAAAAAGTTTTCCGTATATAATAACTTTTTTATTTATGATCCGAAAAATCCCAAAAATCTTTAAAATCTAGGTTACACTAATATCAGTTAGCAGTGAAAATTTCAAATGAATCAAAATTCGAATAAAAAAGCCTAATGCTCCACAAAGTTTTAATCTAGCGTATTAATATATAAAAGAAGATGATTCTTGTGATTAAATTAAATATAAATTTGAAGTTATTGCATTTCGTTTGAATTATTTTGTTATAAAGTTGATTAATTTTGTGAAATTGAAATACGATAAAGAAACTGTATTTCAATTTCACAAAATTAATCTACTTTATAACAAAATAATTCAAACGAAATGCAATAACTTCAAATTTATATTTAATTTAATCACAAGAATCATTTTATTTAAAACAATAATTAATTTATTAAAACAATAAAAGGATTAGCAAAATGTTGATTTAACAATATCCGAACAATTAATGATTTTACTTTTTGTAACAAAATGAATTTATATAATCCAACAAAATAAGTATTCCAGTTCTTACAGTTATAACAAAATAAGTATTAAAATACTAAATGAAATACAATGACTTCATGTAGTGTATGTTACATAGTTCGTAACACATAAATTACAGTGGTACAATGCTGTTGGTTGTACATTGTGCAACATACTGCCCGCCTTGAAACTAACTTTCAAAAGTCTATAGTTGTTCAGGTAGGAGACACAGCTTAGCAATTGGTCTGGTGATGATACCTTTTGCAGTTTTTAGTTTTACTACTCATACTCGGCTATCTGGTCCGGGATTGAGTTCTACTGCTCGTCCCATTCTCCATTTGAGTGGAGGAAGTCCTTCTTCATTTACTACTACGAGATCGTTGATTTTTAGAGGGTTGTGCCCGATGGTGCATTTCTTTTTACATTGCAGTGATGTAAGATATTCCTTGGACCACCTGGACCAAAAGTGTTGTTGTAGCTGGGTGATAAACCTCCCTCTTTTGAGGATGGGTATATTTTCCTGTTCGATGTTTGGTTCTAAAATGGCTACGAGTGGACGACCAATCAAAAAATGTCCAGGAGTAAGTGGCTCAAGATCACTTGGACTTGTTGACAACGGTGTTATCGGTCGAGAATTCAAAACAGCTTCGACTTGTTTTATTAATGTCAGTAATTCCTCGTAAGTGAGTTGTGCATTTCCCATAATTCTTCTTAAATGAAATTTGGCGGATTTAACAGCAGCTTCATAAATTCCGCCGAAATGTGGAGCACTTGGCGGTGCAAAATTTCATATAATATCATCTGCTGTGCACAATTGCTTAATATCATTGGGTAGTTGCGAATTGTGGAATAATTGATAAAGTGCGTGTAATTCGGTGTTTGCGCCTGAAAAATTTGTAGCATTATCGGAAAATATTTGTTTACACATACCTCTGGTTGCTATGAATCGTTTAAGTGCACCAATGAAAGCTGATGTGGTTAAGTCCGAAACTAGTTCCAGGTGAATAGCCTTTGTTGTAAAGCAGACAAATACCGATAGATAGACCTTAGTTGGTGCCTTTCCTCGAATGCGACGATGGATATAGAAAGGTCCACAAAAATCTATTCCGGTAGTATGGAATGGTGGTGCAGGTTTTATTCTTTCAGATGGCAGGTCTCCCATTAGTTGTTCAAGTTTTTTAGGACGCAAACGAAAGCATCTTATGCAACTATTGCAAGTTTTTGTTGCTAATTGTTTACCCTTTACTGGCCAATCATACTGCCTTACAACAGCCAATAATGCTTGTGGACTTGCATGGAATGTAATGGTGTGATAGTAATTGAATATAGTAGTTGTAAAAGGATGGCCATATGGAAGTAAGATAGGATGCTTCACTGAATATGAAAGAGAAGATTGCTGCAGACGTCCACCTACTCTTAGCAAACCATCGTTGTCCAAGAAAACTGTTAAATTTTTTAAATAGTGTCTTCGACTAAGTGATTTGCCGGATTCAAGCATCATTATTTCTTCCTTAAAGTACGTGCCTTGCACTATTTTTAACATCGTAGTCAGAGCCTCATTTAACTCAGTTTGAACTAGGATCTGGTATTGGTTGGTGTTGAATGACTTTGCAGCTTTTTCCAGATTTGCAGTTCTTAATAAAGCGGATCACAAATGCCATCGTTCTTTGTAGCGAACCAAAGTTGTTTAAATATTTGTTTTTGATTAAGATATCCGAAACATCATCTTTGTTTTGAAAGAAAAATATTTTATTAATTTTACGCAATTCTTCTTTTCCCATCGATATGGTATTTGAGGGTTGATATATAGGCCATGTTGCTTCGTGTGATGTCAGAAACGTTGGACCTTTGAACCATATATCCGTTTTTAACAACATGGATGGTAACAATCCCCGTGATATGTGGTCTGCTGGATACAGTGTTGAACTTATATGTCTCCAATCTTCTATGTTAGAATATTTCTGAATCTGCGCAACTCTATTTCCCACAAACGTTTTAAGTAAACAAGACTCTGAGTTGATCCAGGAGAGAACAATTTTCGAATCAGTCCAATAAAATGTTTTGGAGATGTTAATGTTTATTATTGGCTTAATTTTTTGAAACAGTTCCACCAATAAAATTGCTGCACAAAGCTCTAAACGTTGCAATATTGTTTTGGAAAGTGGTGCAACTCGAGACTTCGAACAAATTAACATAACATCAATGTTTCCTTCTGGATTTAAACTACGGGCGTAAATAGCAGCGCCGTAAGCCTTCTCGCTGGAGTCGGAAAATCCATGTAGTCGGATGTTTACAGCATTTGGCAGTATTATATGACGATTTAGAGAAAGATAATTTAATAGCGGTAGTTCAGAACGAAGCTGTTGCCATAATGTATGTAGCTCTTGTGGTAGGGCTTCGTTCCAATGATGTTTTAGTTGCCATAATCTTTGCATGAATATTTTGGAGAGTGTGATTACTGGAGCAGTTAATTCAAGCGGATCATAGATTCGTGCAATATCTGACAACGCAGATCTTTTAGTGATAGGCTTATCAGACGAATATTTTACGTTGAAACTGAATTGATCTGAACTTGGTCTCCAATATAATCCCAGCGTTTTTATAAAGCTTCCATCACCGATTTGTAACAACTTCTCTTTGTGTTCATCCGGAATATCATGTAGAACAGTATCATGGTTTGAACAGAATTTTCTAAGTTGCATTTCCGCTGTATTTAATAAAGTTTTAATTTCAGACTTTATTTGTTCTAGCTCTTCTAAAGAATTGGATCCGGTTAAAAGATCATCTACATAAATATCTCTTAGCATAATTTTGTTTGCCAATGGAAATTCATTTTTCCCATCCATAGCTAGTTTCTGAATACATTTTGTTGCGAGGTAAGGAGCGCTGGCTGTGCCATATGTCAATGTTTTGAGTTTAAAGACCTTTAAATCTTCATGTTGATTATTTCTCCAGATAATTAACTGAAATTTTGTAAATGCAACTTGTATTTTTATTTGGCGATACATTTTACTGATACTGCCGTGATTACGTATTGATGTGTACGAAAGCGTACCAAAATTGAAAATAAGTCTTCTTGCACCACTGGTCCTACCATCAATATATCATTAAGTGAGTATCCTGAAGTTGTTTGAGCTGATGCATCGAAAACAACACGAAGATGTGTTGTTGAACTTTCAGGCTTAATGACGCAGTGGTGTGGCATAAAGTAATTATTATTTTCTATTTCATCCTCAGGTATTTGTTGCATGTGACCCAGTGCCTCATACTCTTCTAGAAATTTAGCATATTCTATTTTCATTTTCTCGTTCTTAGTTAACTTGGCTTCTAAACTATAAAATCTTTTGGTTGCCATAATGCAAGAATTTCCTAAAACAGAAGTATCTTTTAAAAACGGCAGTGCAGCAATAAATTTACCTGAGGCATCACGTGTAGTGGTTTGATCAAAGTGTCTTTCAACCAGCCTCTCTTGTATTGTAAATGTTGAAGTTTCTAAGGTTTCAATTTTCCAAAATCTTTCAAGATCAAAGTCCAAAGAAATGTCATTATTGGCTGAGATTCCGCAAAAAGAATGTGATGATGTAGTGTGTTGAGTGCTGATTTGCCCTTCTGTAAATGTTGAACCAACTACCACCCATCCAAGACGTGTATTTTGCAGAGTTGGAAGTGTATCTGATAACTTAATTTGTCCAATGGAGAGCAGTTGGTAATAAAGACTAGCTCCAATCAGGATATCAATTTGATTGGGATTATAAAAGTCTGGATCAGCAAGCTGCACATTGCCAGGAATATTCCAGTCTGCAATATGAAAGTTTTTATGAGGATGAAAATTTGTGATCGTCTGTAGCGTATGTGCTTCTATATTAGCTACAAATTTATTTGTTCTAGATTTTATTGTTAAATCTATAACGTAATTTGAAGATAAACTTAAAGCTCCAACTCCTCCAAATTTTGCTTGATGTTTCTGCTTTTTAAGACCAAGACGTTTAGCAAATGTTGTGGTGACAAAGTTAAGTTGAGATCCACTATCTAAAAGCACTCGGCATAAAACATTTGACCCCTTGGAGTCAACAGCATAAACTACAGCTATAGCTAAAAATACATAAATATGATTATTGATATTTTTATTTATATTAACCTGGATTGAGTGATTCCTGGATGATAAGGCTGTAGATATTTGGTTGTTTGATTCTGGCATAATTGATTATACATTCGCTGATGATACCTCAGAATTTGAGCTAGCATTTGTTTCACCTTGATGTAGAAGGGTATTATGACATTTTAAACAGCCTTCTTTGTGGCAACAATATGATGAACTACAATCTTTATCATCATGACCAGGACGAAGGCAATTAGTACATAATTGTAGACGAAGTACATGACGTAGTCGTTCTGACTCGTTGTTTGAATGGAATTTTTTACAATAAAATATTCGATGACCAGTTCTTTCACAAAATGGACACTTTGAACGTTTAAATGTCTGAGTAGTCTGAGACGCTACCAGAGTTGCTTGTAATGTATGTTTTCTAGGATTTGAACTTGTGGTGTTAGTAATTGGTGACTTATAACCATGATTTGTAATTTCTAACACTTGGCACGATTTGTTGATAAAAGCTTCTACTTCTGTATATGATTCGAGCCTATCGACTGGTGCGATGTTATCCCATTTGCTTCTGGTTTCAGAGTCTGACTTTGAAAGTAATAATTCCACTATCAAATCTTCATACTGCTCTATAGGACGACCTAATGATTTAAGTGATCTTAAATGAGTGTTAAAGGTCATGAGTGTCAATTAAATTTCTTAATTTTTCAGCTGATGATTTTTCAAGTGATTTGATGCCAAAAAGTAATGTCCGAATGTGACTTTTTGCAATTAGCTTTCGATTGTCATAACGAGTTGTAGAGCAAGGAGTTGTAGAGCAGCTTCATAATTTTCTACTGACGGCTCCAGTAACTCGATGGTGCGTGCAGCTGGACCACTAAGAGAGTTTCTCAAATGTTGAAATTTTACAATGGTGCAGCACGATGGATTATTGTGCACAAGATTTAAAAACATTTGATAAAACTTTGTCCATTTTGTATATTCACCGTTAAATGTTTCAATCTCGATTTCCTTCAATTTTACAGTATTTGTTGGCTTGAAATCATGTTTTACCGTTTTATTTTCTGGTTTGATTAATTTGCTATGTAAAACTTGAAGTGCCGGTTTAAGAGAATAATATGTTTCTTCAAAATTACCACGATCTTTTTGTTCGATTTCAGTTTCGTCGTAATTTTCAAGATTTGATTGATTAGCACTAAGACCTTCAAATATTTTTTCAAGTGAAGCTAAACGTACCTGAATCTCTTTGGGTGTAGCAGTATCCTTCTTTTGTTCTAAAAAGTTTGAGACCCGAGATAATTGTTCCAGTAGCACCTCACGTAGATTCTTGCACTTTTTAATTTTGCTTTCTATAATTTCACTGGTTAAACAAGTAATAGACAAACTGCACTAACTTTTGTAAATTATAAACACGTGCTGAATCGGCTTTTTTACCATCCCACTTCTGACACCAATGATTATGATCGTAAATCTTTTTTACGATAAAGAAACCGTATATCAATTTCACAAAATTAATCAACTTTATAACAAAATAATTCAAACGAAATGCAATAACTTCAAATTTATATTTAATTTAATCACAAGAATCATTTTATTTAAAACAATAATTAATTTATTAAAACAATAAAAGGATTAGCAAAATGTTGATTTAACAATATCCGAACAATTAATGATTTTACTTTTTGTAACAAAATGAATTTATATAATCCAACAAAATAAGTATTCCAGTTCTTACAGTTATAACAAAATAAGTATTAAAATATTAAATGAAATACAATGACTTCATGTAGTGTATGTTACATAGTCTGTAACACATAAATTACAGTGGTGTTGGTTGTACATTGTGCAACAACTAGTTTCTCTGTGACAGGTATTGATATGCAATTGAAGAACTTTTTTAAATTATGTAATTGTACAATATAGGAAAAAAGTCTAAATTCTGTGAGAAGTAAAAAATTCTGGTCGAAACACAAGTAATATTAACTAATTTAGTTGAATTTTTTATTTAAATTAATTTGATTAAATTGTAATCCATCATTTCATGGATTAAAGATCCTCAATTCATTTTTTATACTTATGATGTTAGTTTGTTCCATAAGAATTGTCAGCATATTTTATGCCGGTAAAGAATCTCCAACAAATAGGAGTTGTAACAAATAAAGTAATGATCTTTAAAAAGCGTTTCTTAGCCACAAAGTCAATGAATCATTTTGAAGTTCAAGTAATTCCAGCTGAATTTTTAAATTGAATTGATTAAAAAATACTTCTATATTCAATTTCATGGATTTCTTGACTCGCATTTATTATATTAGATTTATTTTATTACAGATATTACTTCCATATTTACAAAAAAATATAACATCACAAAAGAAGATTACCGTATGCTAGAAATTGTTATAATAGAAAATAAACCACACAAAGCAGGACCACAATGGAAATTTGCAGGTGCTTTTTATTTTGCAACCGTTGTTCTAGCTATGATTGGGTATGGCCATTCAACTCCCGTAACAATCGGCGGTAAAGCATTTTGCATGGCATATGCTATGGTAAATAAATCATTCGAGTATAATAATTGTTTGGCATAAGCTACTATTACTTGTTTTCTCATTTTAAGGTTGGTATTCCATTAGGATTGGTTATGTTTCAGAGTATCGGTGAACGTTTAAATAAATTCGCTTCGGTTGTAATACGACGAGCTAAACGTTATATGCGGTGCAAACAAACAGAAGCTACGGAAATGAATTTAATGTTGGCAACTGGAATTTTATCAACAATTATTATAACAACAGGTGCAGCTGTTTTTGCACGTTACGAAGGTTGGAGTTACTTTGATAGTTTCTATTATTGTTTTGTCACATTAACAACCATTGGATTTGGTGATTATGTGGCTCTGCAAAACGATCAAGCTTTAATTCATAAACCAGGTTATGTTGCTCTTAGTTTAGTTTTTATATTGTTTGGTCTGGCCGTTGTTGCAGCTAGTATAAATTTATTAGTTTTAAGATTTATGACAATGAATGCGGAAGATACAAGACGTGAAGAAATGGAGGCGCAATCTCAATCTAATCACGCATTGACGTATGATGCTGAGTTTACTAGTTCTCATGGAAAATTATTATCCGGTCATACAAATTATTGTTCTGATATTGAAGAACAAACATCAGTCTGTTCCTGCACATGTTTAGGTGGTAACAGTTGTGCCAATCATGAATTACTATTAGATCCTGGCTATCATCCAACAGATATAATTACAAGTAATCTCAGTTTAAAAAGAGCATCCGTTTAAGAAGAAATGTTTTTTAGTTTACTATAAATATATTAGAGAACAAAAGGATTTAAGATTTTATATTTACAAGATTGAGTTTATATACATAAGAACAAAGTCGAATTTTGTATTCTATAAGGTTCAAATTTAATTATAATATTCAAAACGGAATTTAAATTTTATAATAAAATCGATTTATTCGCATAATGTTAATATAATGATTTATTTGAATTCTAATATATCTTTCCTTTAAAATCTGAAATATTACACATCTATGCTTATTGTCATTGTGGAATCCATTCTTTTCGTACTGATTTTGGTTATTCTGGACCTAATATGACATGTATCACTAAAAACTGAATAAATCTGATTCTATAGTGATCTGGCGATTATGAAGTTTAATTCAATTGTGCCACACTGTAAATCAACAGGGACTGTTAATATAAATTGAGAGATACACTTAGGAAGACAATTCGCGAACTGATTAAGAA
Organism: Diogma glabrata; assembly: GCA_963693315.1. NCBI lineage: Eukaryota > Metazoa > Arthropoda > Insecta > Diptera > Cylindrotomidae > Diogma > Diogma glabrata. Next base: position 222,655,114 of record OY856188.1, on the reverse strand, counting down.
ATATGCCAATAGCTGGATTATTTTCTCTCTCTCTGGCGTTTACCTCCCATGGAGGGATTTTGCTGTCTGTGCAATCAGCTTCCAATCATCTCGTTCCATGACCAGTTGACCCCAGTTTCGACATCCTATATCACGAGGGTCTTGGATGATATCTCACGCCAGCGTTGTCTAGGTCTTCCTCTTCGACGAATACCAGCTGGTTGTTGTTGGGACGCTTTTTTTTATCATTCTATCCAATGGAGTTTACACGAGCGCGAAAGATGTTTTGATCGCAGAAGTTTTAAGTATGCGTAGAAAACTCTGTATGCGGCAGAGACACGGGCTTTGATATCTGCCTGCATGTCATTTGACGATGTTATTACAGACCGGAGGTATTTGAAGTTTTCCACGCGTTCCACTTCATAGTCGCCAGTATCCAGATTTCCGGGGGGTGTGTTCTTAGATGTTGTTAACACTTTAGTTTTGCCGGTGTTGATGCACAATCCTAGTCGCTTAGCATTTCTTTCAAGCTGAAAGAGACTATTTTTAATATCGCATGTTCTACGTCCGAGAAGCACGATATCATCTGCGTAGCCAAGGACTTGACTAGATTTGTTATATATGCAGTTTTGTGTCTCAAATCGGCTTTTTCTTATAGCGTACTCCAGCGCCAAATTAAATAGTACGGGCGCGAGTGCATCACCTTGTCCAACACTTACAACATCTAGATCAGAAACTGACCCTTCGATTACTATTCTAAAATTTGATCCCGATGTTGTGAGTTTGCACAGAGAAACAAGTTTCTCTGGGATACCAAGGCATATCAGTGCGGACCAAAGGTTTTCGCGGATGATACTATCATATGCTTGCTTGAAATCAACGTAGAGCTGGTGAATGCTGATGTTGTACTCCCAACATTTTTCCAGAATCATCCTTAATGTAAAACATTGATCTGTGGTTGAGCGGTTGGGATGAAAACCATACTGATAGTCACCGATGATAGATTCGGCGAACGGGATGAGTCGAGCAAGTACAACATTAGCTAGCATTTTATATGCAGTATTCAACAGTGTGATGCCACGATAATTCGCACACTTTAGACGGTCACCTTTCTTATGTAGCGGAACTATGAGAGCTGTTTTCCATTCAGCAGGTAGTTCTTCTTGGTCCCAGATTGTAAGAATCAGATCATATATACGTGAGACCAAAGCTGCTCCTCCATTTTTCAAAAGTTCTGCGGGAATACCATCGAAACCTGATGATTTGCCATTTTTCAGTTTTTTAATGGCAGTTTCCACCTCTTCTATTGCTGGGTAAGGGACAAAAATCTCCTCAGTTGATGGAGCAATTGCTCGAATAGGATGAACTTCATTCATCCTATTCAGTAGGTCTTGAAAGTGGGATCGCCACACTACCAGCACATCACATTCACTTGTTGTAAGTTCATTATTTTCATTTTTGATGGCTGTAGATCTTGGGTAGAAATCTTTTGTCAGATTCCGTGCATTGGCAAAGCACTCTTTTGAATTTCCGTTGGCCGCATGTTGGTCGATGTTTTCGATGCAGCTCTTCATGTGTTCGCGTTTTTTTTACGTAGAAGTTTTGCTGAAGCTTTACTGGCGCATAGATAATCAGCTTGGGGGCTTTGGGTGTTCCTTGTTAACCATTTTTCTCGCAGTTTTTGTGTATGTTCAATGAATTGGCGGCACCCATCGTCAAACCATTCCTTGTGTGATTTCGGTGGTCGTTTTCCGATTGTAGTTTGTGCTGTGGCTATAATGGTTGATTGAAGCGTTTGCCATTCTTCTTGTATGTTTCATGGCATCTCAGAAGAGATGTCATGCTCTTCTATGTTTTATGTTATTATTTCCTGATATCTATTCAGCGTATCCGGATGTTTAAATTTTTCGACATTCCAGCGCACAGACTTTTTTGCTTGCCTGTTAAATGTAGATGATAATTTGCACTTGTACTTAAAGATGACAAGCATATGATCGGTGTCCATATCAGCACCTCTGTATGATGTAACAAATGGAAATTGTTAAAAATCTAAATCTTCACTAAATTGCAAACCTTTTTCTAAATTCTAAAAATATTGCAAATTTACAACAAACAATTAATTTTGTTTGACAAATATTTTAATCTATAATGTTTCCCACTTATGTTTCTCAAAAATGTTTCTCAACTAAAATATAAAATGAATATCATCCTTTTGATACACTTAACGGTGGCCTATATTAATGGAATTACAACTGAGAGAAAGAAATGTAATTCAATTACTTGATTGTAATACGGTATTCATTTACATATATATATAACAATTAAAGTAAGGAAAAGTTGATATATGGAATGCGATGATTAGAGATGGCTCATTACGTTTGATTAAAATGTGAATATAGGTTGTTATTTGAAATAAGTCTGATGATTCGTTTTTTTGATTTAAAAATATTGAAGTGATTAGTTTTTATAATAAAAATGTTAAATAATAATATTATTATAATACAAATTAAAAAAAAATATGATTTGTGTATTGTGTTGTACAATGTGTTAAACAACAGTTTTTTTGCATTACGTTTAAAATGAAAAAATACTAAAACAAGTAAAGCTATATATGAGTGTTTAATTAAAACAAAACCCCGTTGAAAACTAAAGTTGTAATAAAAAGCTTTGCAAAATTGTTACAAAAAGATAATATTTATGTATTGTATTGTGCACTGTGTAAAACAAAATTTTTTTGTTGATTGCGATTTGCTTGAGCAAATTCATGCCTGAATTTGATAACAAATAAAACCCGCTGAAACCAAAAGTTGTAACAAAAAAACCTTTACAAAATTGCTACAAAAAAAAAAAATAATATTTATGTATTGTATTGTATGCTGTGAAAAAACAACAATTTTTTTGTTGATGGCGATTTGCATGAGTAAAATCCATGCTTAAATTTGATAATAAAAAAAACCGTTGGAAAATAATTACTAACAAAGTGTAACAAAAAAAATATTATCTTTATGTATTGTGTTGTACATTGTATAAAACAACAAATTTTTGTTTGGTTGCAATTTGCGTGAGCCATAAAACAAGTAGATCCGTATATAAGTCGAATAAAAAAAACCTTTTGAAAATAGTCAACAAGGTTGCTTCCTACAGGAAAAAAATATTCTTTATGTATGTGTTGTATATTATGTAAAGCAACTAAAACAACAACAAACAAAAAGCAATTAAATATCTAAAAATGTGGCTGGTAAAAGACAAATAAAAAACAATAGTATTTTTGTTTACTGTTAATTAATATTATAGGTGGTGGGTAAGTCGATAATTATAATTAAGTTTTTTCTATTTTTGATTATTTTGTATATACTTTTCATATACCTTTTATACAAATATAATATGAATAACATTTCGGTTGTTAAACATTGATTTTTATTTATTAGCTATGGGCTAATTAATCGATTTTGGAAAGAGAGAGATGTTAATACGGTTCTGAAAATGTAAGTAGTACAGTTAGCCATACTTATATTTTTTTTGGTTTTTAATAAATAAATATTTTTTCCCGCTCATTCTGAAAACACCTGGTGCATTGATAAAACAAAACCTACTCCCACATAACACTGAAGCTCTAGCCGGTAACAGAGCGGATCAGTGCATAACCAGGTATTAAAAAAAAAACAAAAACAAATTTCTGCTAAAGTTTGTCTTTTCAATGGCAGATCTTTACAGATGGCGCCCAAACTAACAGCTCATTTATACATTCCAAGACTAGTTAATTTGACTGGTCAAATCTATCTTTGGAAATTCTTAAGTTTTTGTTATATTATAATAAAATTTAATTAATGCAAATGGTTGTATTGCAACATTCATTAGTTGATTAGGCTGATATATGTTATTTTCCATTTTCGATGTTTTGATTTTAACGTTCAAAACCAGTTCTTATATTTAACTGTTGATTGTTCAATGCTGTATATACGCCGTATTTTGTTATATACTTGTGTTGATGCGAACGCATTATTCTTCCGAGTTTGGTTTGGAATTATGAATACAATGTTTGGTAATCGTATTTATACGCAGGTTCTTGTTAGCAAAATTGCAAGCGTAAGTACAGTATTTGCGAAAGATAATGGTTCTACCATATCATAAAACCGCTGTACAGACATTTTTTTTTATTTAGTCATTGATTTTTTTTATTATTTCCTTCTGAACTAACTTCACCCTTTTACAGGTTCCTCAAGCTCAAGGTTCATAGAACAAACCCATATGTTTCCGTTAATCCCCTTTAAATGTTTTGATAATGTGGTATTAATATATGAACTTTTTACTTGATAATTTCCTGGAAATATTCTAATGGAGTATTCCCAAGCACGATATGGCGACTCCTACTTACAACTTGCGGTTCCGTGTTTGCTCTCGATCTCTTTCCAAATCATAAAATATTTTTGAATATCTTAATTTTTATATAAATTTCTTACATGTTATTGATTTTATACTATAAATAAAGGAACAATCTAAAAATTGTCGAGGCAATTCAAAATAAAAACATAAATTTTAAAAATAAAAAAAATAAACAATAATATTCCAAATGAAAACATAAATTTTTTTATATATATGTATTATAATATTTTCCTTCTTTATAATTCTTTTGTATAGTTTTCTAATTTTTTATGAAGGAAAAGGAAAACATCAGACTTTTCAACTGTATTTTATTAGTTTAAATTTAAAGGAATTTTTTTTTCCGACATCTTTATTAATTCGAATTCTTAATATCGATTTTTTTTTTGGTATCGATTAATATTAATATTATTGAAGTTTTTATACACAGTATTTTTATATATAAGTAATTGAATTGAATTTAACCTTTTTCCTGCATTGTTGTTGTCTTACAAAAAAAAATTGTTTTCTCAATATGGATCCGAAATTCTTAAGTGTTGATGAGATTGAAATTGAGTGTTCCCTACGGCAAGTTGGTGGCTCCTTCATGGAACAGTTAACTACACTAACGGCAATTTTGCTTGACGAAAATAATGGTACTATATTACCACCAGGAAAATCACATAATGCTGCATGCAAGGCTCCGCAAAGAGAATTGGAAGCATGCCGCATTAAACTTTGGAACTTGAAGCCTCAAGTTCAGGAAATAGGCGGAATAGCGGAAGAACAACGGCAAGTAAAACTCGACAGCTTGAGAGCTCGAATTCTACACGTCAGTGGTCGGTTTAAACGGTTGGCAAACACATCACCTAGTTGTCGAGCATCAGCACAAGTCATGATTGATGCTTGTGATAAAATGCTGGATGTAATAGTGTCTTTACTTCAGTCCCAGTTAGACGTCAGTGAGTTCGAAAAATCAGTTTGTGATGCCTTACCAAAACAAGCCATAAATATTTCAACTACGCTTGACGAAAATCGAGACTCTGCTAGTTCCGAGGATGAGGGAAGCACTGAAAATACCATACGGAAAGCACCATTGTTATCGGATAGGTTAGCGGGTCCTTCTAGTGGGGTAATACATAGTAATCCAAGCGTTATTTCTAAATCTGAAACCTCCCGTCAAGAGAACTTCACTTCCTTATACCGGATTTCCGAATCGGAATATAGTCAGTTTATTGAATTAGCTCGGAAAATATCATTAACTGGGGAGATGCCAGTCAAATTGAACACGCATAGCTCGAAAAAGTGTAATATAAGCACTCCTGAAAACAATAAACCACAAAAAGGGGTGGCAAGTCGTCAACAAGAGAATGCATATAGTAAATCAAAAGAAACTCAATTGCAAACAAATATGCCATATAAAACGAGCGATCAAACAAATTGGCAAAATCTGGGGCTACATAAATGGAATATATTCTTCGATGGATCCACTACAGGCCCACCTATCGAAAGGTTTCTTTATCGCGTCGAACGACTTGCCTGGGCTAACAACGTTTCTCCAGACAGTCTTGTCAATGGTTTACACCTGTTACTAAAGAATCCTGCTCTTGAATGGTATTGGTCTTCTTTGGAGCGCAACGGAAACATAGCTTGGCTGGATTTGAAGGATGATATGCTTGCAATGTTTAAAGACAGAAGATCAGATGCTGAAATAAAACAAACAATCGCATCCCGGCGGCAATTGCCAAAAGAAAGTTTCAAAGATTTTTACATGGCAGTTTCCGAGCAATCACTGGCCCTCTGCAGTCCGTTGTCGGAATCTGATTTAGAGTTTATATTACGCCGAAATATGAATCCTGCCTTGCAGTATAAGCTAGCGGGATGTATAATAACATCAATTCTCGATTTGGTAAACCAATGTGTTGAGATAGAAGATACGTGGAAAAGACTGGCTGCTGAACATACCTTCCCTAGACGTTTTGTAAACGAGTTTACAAGCTTCTATCCCGATCAACAAATGTTGCAGCATCCTTCGGACGTACATACTAAAACTTCTTTTATACCTTCAAATCCTTTTGTTGAGAACAATGTTCACAACCCGAAAGAGATGTGTGTTTTGAAGAGTACTGGAACATATGCACCTGCTCCATGTGCCCCAAAATACTCATATGAGAATAATAATGCTAATTCCAGCACTAGAAATATATCATGGAACCAATTTAATCGAAACTCCAATCTAATAAAACACTGTTATGGTTGCGGTGCTCCAAACGTGATCAAACCGAATTGCCAAAATTGCAATACCGCGGAAAACCAGAAGTGGGAAAAGAGTGCTCCTGGAACTCTTTCCTCTCAGATAATGAACTCTTCCAGGATTATAACAGAAGAAGCAGCATCCAATACCTGCCCCGAACTGAACCAAAACCGATTTTAGAATGTTCTTATACCAAAATACCCATAACTAAAACGGATACGAACCCTTTTCACAACTTCGCAAGCTCTTGCAATAATCTTAATAACCCTGTTCAGTTGTCTCCCTTTAATCCATTTCTAAACGTTCTTGATGCAAATATTCCTCTAGAGAAAACATTTCACAATCAATATACTCAAACAGAATTGCCCATTATTAAAACTAAAGAAAATAGAACAATTCGATATTGGAAATTACGTCGAACCCTTAGGAAAATGATCGCCGAATCTATCTTTACCAAGCAATCTGATAACAGGCCCTACGCTGAAGTTATTATAAACGGAACATCATACTCTGGCTTACTGGACAGTGGGGCTAACATAAGCGTTTTAGGTGCAGGCGCTGAAAAATTTTTAGAGGATACTACCGTCAAGAAACATTATCTGCAATCGTATTTAAGTACCGCCAGCGGTGAAAAACTTAGAATTTTTGGTCATGTACTTTTACCTGTATCCTACATGGGTAAAACAAAAATACTGCGCTTACATATTGCTCCTGGCCTAACGTAGCCCCTTTATCTAGGTATCGACTTCTGGGACTTATTTGGTATAGCTCCGGCTATTGTAAACGAGCTTGATTTACAATTAGCTGACACGAAAGATGGAAATTATCATAATTTAGATCCAGGTACTGCGAACCGTCTCGCGCGTATCATTAACCGGTTTCCTTGCTCAATAAAACATGGATTAGGACGAACTGATCGTGTTACCCATGTTATTAACGTCGAAGGGGCCACTCCAGTCAAACAAAGACACTATCCAGTATCCCCAGCTGTTCAAGCGGAAATATATGGCGAACTGGATAGGATGTTAAAACTGGGTGTCATAGAAGAGAGTCAGAGTGCATGGTCGTCGCCCATTGCAGTCGTTCGAAAAGCAAATAAGCAAGTAAGACTTTGCCTTGATGCTCGTAAGGTAAATGAGGTTACAGTAAAGGATGCCTATCCGTTACCACTGATTGATGGACTGCTTAGTCGACTAGACCAAACCAAATATATCTCATCCATTGACTTGAAAGATGCCTTTTGGCAAATACCACTTGATGTGTCTTCTAGAGATAAGACAGCATTTACGGTCCCTGGTCGTCCACTCTACCATTTCACAGTTATGCCTTTTGGGTTGTGCAATGCACCTCAAACTTTATGTAGATTGATGCATAAAGTAATTCCATACCACCTACACGATAGGGTCTTTGTGTATTTAGACGATTTACTTATAGTTTCAGCAGATTTAGAGCAGCATCTTTTGTTGTTGAGTAACATCGCCGATTTGCTGAAATCAGCCAATTTGACCATCAATATTGAAAAGAGTAAATTTGTTCTTAAAGAGACCAGATATTTAGGTCATGTTATAGGAAATGGAATTATTCGAGTAGATCCTGATAAAGTGGCTTCAATTGCAAACTTTCCAGTCCCAAAAACAGTTCGGCAACTTCGACGTTTTCTTGGGATGGCCGGATGGTACCGTCGTTTCATTGCTGGCTATGCTCGAATTACGAACCCTTTGACAGATCTGCTAAAGAAAACCCAAAAACTTAACTGGAATGAACAAGCTCAAATTGCATTCGAGGTACTGAAAAACGCACTAACATCTGCCCTTGTATTACGAAATGCAGATTTCACGCGTCAGTTTTATATACAATGCGACGCCAGCTCAGGTGGAATAGGTAGCGTGCTTTTCCAAAAGTCTGACCAGGATGAAGAACACCCAATTGCATATTTTTCATACAAGCTAAACTCTGCACAGCGAAAATATAGTGTAACGGAGCAAGAGTGCCTAGCTGCTGTTATGAGCGTAAGAAAATTTAGACTCTATATTGAAGGCTACACCTTTACGATCATCACAGACCATTCCAGTCTGCGTTGGTTAATGGATCAAAGCGACCTCTCTGGACGACTTGCCAGATGGAGTCTTAAACTTCAAGGGTTTAATTTTAATATAGAATATAGGAAAGGTTCTCAAAATATAGTACCAGATGTGCTATCTAGAGTTGAGCTGGAAGAGTTAGTGAAAACCGCAAACTCTCAAGATGATGAAAATGTAAGTCCTTTACATGTAGACCTGAACTCTGACGCTTTTAAGGATCCGTGTTACTTAGCCAGGATTACAGGCCTGAGAGAAAATCCAAAAATTAAATCCAACTTAAAAGTCCTAGATAATAAGTTATATATTCTTCCAAATGCGAGTGATGATGACCGCACAGATATTTCAATGTGGAAACTGGTTATTCCTGAGGAATTGGTTCCTAGTTTACTTGCACAGGCACACAATTCACCTTCTTGTGCCCATTTAGGGATCACGAAAACCCTAAATCTCTTGCAACGGCAATATCATTGGTCCACCATGGCACGTGATGTGCATAATTATATTAAAACTTGTGATACTTGTAAACAGATTAAGGCCACGAACTATAAAACTCAACCAGAAATGGGCCAATATTTTGAAGTATCGCGACCGTTTCAAAAATTGTTCATCGATTTTTTGGGTCCTTATCCTCGTAGTACTTTCGGAAATTCTTACCTTTTGATTGTTTTAGATCAATTTACTAAATTTGTGTTACTAGAACCATTTAGAAGTGCTACTGCTGCTGGGGTCGTTTCTTTCCTAAAAAAGAAAGTCTTTAGTGTGTTCGGTATACCAGAAGTTTTAATGTCAGATAATGGTCCACAATTCAAATCCAATCAACTGGCTGAGCTGTTGCAGAACTTTGGAATTATCCATCAGTTCACTCCTAAGTACTCACCACAATCCAATGCTTCGGAAAGGGTAAATAGGACAATCATTGCCGCTATAAGAGTCTATATAAAAGACGATCACCGACTGTGGGATAGACACATAGATGAAATTGGTAGTGCGTTAAGGAATACGATACATAGCTCCACTGGGTTCTCGCCATACTTTCTAACTTTTGGGCAACACATGGTGTGCCATGGGTCCTCATATAATTTAATGAGAGAGCTGAACATGCTAAGTGATAAACAAACATCACTTATGACTGTCACAAACAGACTTTCTGCCGTACAAGATAACATTCTCAAACATCTTCGTGAAGCTTATCAGCGAAATGTTAATACTTACAATCTTCGTAGCAGGCCTCGTGTTTTTGTACCCGGACAAACCGTTTTCGCTAGGAATTTTGTGCAAAGCAATGCTGTCACTGGATTTTCAGCAAAACTAGCCCCAAAATTTATTAAAGGCATTGTTTTACGAAGAATAGGTCACGTAGCGTATGAGTTGGCGGATGATAAAGGGAAAATAATAGGCGTTTACCACGCAAAGGATATTCGCTAAATTTCTTTCTGAATTAATTCATACTTTATCATTCTTGGGCCCGGCTTGAGACATCTCAAGGGTGCTCGGTCTGCCCCACGATGTAACAAATGGAAATTGTTAAAAATCTAAATCTTCACTAAATTGCAAACCTTTTTCTAAATTCTAAAAATATTGCAAATTTACAACAAACAATTAATTTTGTTTGACAAATATTTTAATCGATAATGTTTCCCACTTATGTTTCTCAAAAATGTTTCTCAACTAAAATATAAAATGAATATCATCCTTTTGATACACTTAACGGTGGCCTATATTAATGGAATTACAACTGAGAGAAAGAAATGTAATTCAATTACTTGATTGTAATACGGTATTCATTTACATATATATATAACAATTAAAGTAAGGAAAAGTTGATATATGGAATGCGATGATTAGAGATGGCTCATTACGTTTGATTAAAATGTGAATATAGGTTGTTATTTGAAATAAGTCTGATGATTCGTTTTTTTGATTTAAAAATATTGAAGTGATTAGTTTTTATAATAAAAATGTTAAATAATAATATTATTATAATACAAATTAAAAAAAAATATGATTTGTGTATTGTGTTCTACAATGTGTTAAACAACAGTTTTTTTGCATTACGTTTAAAATGAAAAAATACTAAAACAAGTAAAGCTATATATGAGTGTTTAATTAAAACAAAACCCCGTTGAAAACTAAAGTTGTAATAAAAAGCTTTGCAAAATTGTTACAAAAAGATAATATTTATGTATTGTATTGTGCACTGTGCAAAACAACAAATTTTTGTTTGGTTGCAATTTGCGTGAGCCATAAAACAAGTAGATCCGTATATAAGTCGAATAAAAAAAACCTTTTGAAAATAGTCAACAAGGTTGCTTGCTACAGGAAAAAAATATTCTTTATGTATGTGTTGTATATTATGTAAAGCAACTAAAACAACAACAAACAAAAAGCATTTAAATATCTAAAAATGTGGCTGGTAAAAGACAAATAAAAAACAATAGTATTTTTGTTTACTGTTAATTAATATTATAGGTGGGTAAGTCGATAATTATAATTAAGTTTTTTCTATTTTTGATTATTTTGTATATACTTTTCATATACCTTTTATACAAATATAATATGAATAACATTTCGGTTGTTAAACATTGATTTTTATTTATTAGCTATGGGCTAATTAATCGATTTTGGAAAGAGAGAGATGTTAATACGGTTCTGAAAATGTAAGTAGTACAGTTAGCCATACTTATATTTTTTTGGTTTTTAATAAATAAATATTTTTTCCCGCTCACTCTGAAAACACCTGGTGCATTGATAAAACAAAACCTACTCCCACATAACACTGAAGCTCTAGCCGGTAACAGAGCGGATCAGTGCATAACCAGGTATTAAAAAAAAAACAAAAACAAATTTCTGCTAAAGTTTGTCTTTTCAATGGTAGATCTTTACAATGATCGAACGTCAGTTATACTTGTAGAGTGTCTCTTAGAGCTCATGACGTGATCGATTGGATTTTCCGTTCTTCCGTCATTTGATTTCCACGTTGCCTTGTGAATTCTCTTGTGAGAGAAGAAAGTGCTGGAAATTACTAGATCATACATCATAGCCAGCTCGGCTGCGCAAGAAAACCGTTATTGTTGCTGGTATAATGCAAGCTGTTAAGGCCGATATGTGTTTTAAGTTCTGCAATCCTACCAATTTGAGCATTGAAGTCACTTACCACGATTTTTTTTATCGTGCCGCGGGATGTTTTTGATGACTTCTTCGAGTTCTAGGAAGAACAGGTCTTTAATTTCATCTGCTTTATCTTCAGTAGGTGCATGAACATTGACGATCGTTACATTGAATTTTGCGTGTGGATTCTTAGTGTGCATAACCGCATATTAATTGGGCAGAAGTCGATAACATGCTGATTCACGCGACGGTGTATAAGAAAGCCAACTCCAAATTCTCCTCCGTTTTGATGACCGCAATAATAAAAAGTATATCCTTTCGATGTTTCATGTATTCCACTACCTGGCCATCTTAGTTCTTGTAATGCCACTATATCCAGTGTGTAGCTCTCGACTTGTTGTGTGAGTCTTAAGAGATCTTCTGGTCTTCTAAGGCCTAGCACGTTCTAGGCTCCCATTTTTAAATCATAGTCCGTGTACAGTTTCCGAGGTCGTTCCAATAATGAATCCGAGATATTCCGAGGCCTGTGTACAGAATTCATGACAATAATTTTTTTACGGAAATGTAGTGTTAGCCCTTCGCCCAACCCAAATTTTTGTGAATGGGTTCGTTCTGCATCTTAGGGTCACCAGAAACAACCTTTTTACACGTTTATATAGTGAGCCGCCTGATCCAAGACAGATCCAAGACAGACGCCCCTAACATGGAGAACAGACGCTTTCTACACATTTATATAGCGAGCCGCTTGATCCAAGATAGACGCCCGCTCCAAGCCGCCCCTGACATGGAGAACAGACGCTTGAGTTGCACTGGTTTTATGGCGCCAATGACTCGCCATGGTACAGAATCATTGAGTATAAGCAGTATTTACTCTGCCCCTCTCAACTACACCAACCTAATTCTGTTAGCGTTACCAAGGTAGCACGGCGTGAACGTAGAATTTCGGATTTTCGCTACCCAATAGCTATGGATTATATTTATATTAAACAAAAAACTGTTTCTTACTTTCCTATTGTTACGATTGCAGAAAAATCCAGACGATTACAGTGACTTCCAGAAAAATCAAATCACAACAAAACACAACAACCAATTAATGAGTGTTGTTGTTGTATTTCGTGGAATTTGGGTCAACAATAAATAAAATTGAATGATTTTATGAATCAAATCAGCATAACGTAAAGTAATCGAATATTCTACTATTTTGTCAAGGTTTCTAAAAAGTGACCTCGAATTTTTAGAAGTTTTGCAGAATCGTATATAAGCAATTTACCTCTTGTAGAATGAATTAGTTTTTTTTTTTTTTTTTTACTTTATTTATTTATTTTTTTTTACGATTTATATGTTTTACATTTACACTAAGATTACATTATTTGCTAACATATTATTTATCGTCTACAAAAGCACATAGTGTGCTTATCCGTAGACATTTAAAGTTGTATTATTTTATTTTTATTTTGATTTTGAGTACATATTGTATTTTATCAGTTTTTAAGTTGTTGATTTGCATTTTTCCTATTTTTACATCTTTTATCAGTTAGTTATTACAATTTCTTATAAAATTATATAATTAGTTTGTGTATAATTGGTAGACATGTATCTTCAGTACCTCCTTGAATTTAGAAATCTTCTTAATTGTTTTAATATTTTCCGGTAATTTATTAAAAAAGGATAGACCTTGGTACAAAAAGTTTGCTTGACCTCTGACTGTGCGGCAAAAATTCAAATAGTAATTATCTTTTTGGCGTGTTAAATAATTATGAACTGAGCCTACAATTGCTAACGACATATTATTCTTTATTAAGTTGTTCTCTATCTTAAATACAAGAAGAACTGATTCGAACATTATTAAAACATCCAACGGCAGATTATTTTGGTTATACAGTAACCTTGTAGGAGTTAACTTTGGTAAGTTTTTTACGCTCTTTAAACATCTATTAATAAGACGTTTAACTTCATTCAGTCTAAACTTAGCTGAGAATCCCCAGATAGGTAGCAAATATCGCACTTGACTCATTACGTGGGCATTAAAGATATTGTATTTAATACTTATTGGTAATATATTTTTCATTTTAAATAGTATAAAAGATATTGCTCTAATTTTTCCCTTAATTGATTTTATATGTTGTTCAAAATTCAGACACGAATCAACAAGAAGTCCTAAATATTTAGTTATATATACCCGATTTATTAAATGATTCTCAACCTTAATATTTTATAGATCTATGTCATTTAAATTTTTGTTAGGAGTTTCAAAAATAATGTAATTAGTTTTAGAGAGATTTAATTTGAGATGATTACTGACCGCCCATCCATTTATTTTATTCATGTCTTCTTGCATTTTAGTCATGAGATCATCGCAACTCAATTCGTTATATAGGACTGCAGTGTCATCTGCATACATTTGAGGTTTTCCATGTAAATCCAAACAAAATAGGTCATTTACATATATTATAAATAATAAAGGACCCAATAGGGAGCCTTGCGGAACACCATGTTTTATGTTTAGGGAAGAACTTAAAGTTTCATCAATTTTCACAAACTGAGAGCGATTTTTTAGATATGTTTCAAATATTTTAAGCTCATCAGTACCTACACCTATTTTGTTTAACTTAAACAATAATCGTGCTGATTTTATAGTGTCGAACGCCTTTTGAAGATCTATAAATATACATGAAGTATATAATTTTCTATCTCGCCCCTCTTTTAACTTTAGAATCATTTGACCAGTAGCTGCCAATGTACTTGACCCACTCATAAATCCAAATTGATTTCCGTTTATGATTTTATTATTTAAACAAAACTTTTGCAGTCGTTTATATATGACAATTTCCATGCATTTTGAGAAGGTAGAGAGAATTGATATCGGTCTATAATTAGAAACTTCATAAGAATCTCCGGATTTGAATACAGGGCATACCTGGGCTACTTTGAGACTGTCGGGAAAGCAATAGGATTCCATTGACTGATTGATAAGATCAACCAATTTTTGAGATAGTATTTCATTGTAGTGGAGGCAGAATCTAGATGATATATTATCAAATCCATTGGCAGAGCGGTGATTTAAATTCTTAATAATATCTGTAATTTCTTCGAGATTAGTTGGGGTTAGGGTAAAAGGATCTATAACAAAATTTTGGTCATTACTATCTTCATTTGATGCCATATTTTGAGGTAACAGATCATCAACGCAATTGACAACATATTCATTAAACCTATTACAGGTTAGCGTTTTGTCATCGATTGTTTGACCCTGACTATCTTTAATTTTAATAACTTTCGAGTTCTTTGATTTATTAAAAACAAATTTATTTAATATTTTCCACAGACTTCGCGCATCACTTTTATTTAGTTCATTTTGAAAATATTTCATTTTCCCATCATTTATAGTTTCTAGAAACGATCAACAAAATAACTGTTTGATGGAAATTTGGTTTTAAGATTATAAAATTTATCTCTTAGTTTGATATTTTCTTTTACAGATTTATTAATCCAAGGTAACGAAAATGTACATGGCAATCTAATTGTATGATCGTGTGTATTGTGTTTAATTGTTTCCTTACATACATTTATTAAATCATCAAAGGTTTGACAACTGCTTATTGATTCTGCTAATTTGGCAGAATCTATTTTACTGTGATCTAGAGTTTTTTTTATGGGAGTGTCTAACCGCACCACACACGGGTCACACGGGAAATCATGTTATATGCTATTAAAAAAGAAATACGTGTACACCACCAAATAATACGATAATAAAATCCGATACATAAGAAATTTTTATCATACTTCACTTATGCATTTTCATGGGAAGTTATGGTGATTTTTTTTAAATATATTTTTAATTTATTAATTAAAATCACTAAATAATTATTTGCAACATACACGGGTTACACGGGAAATTATGTGATACGAAAAAATAGTGAAAATTGCGTATTAATTACTATTTCTAGTACGATTTTGATTAAAATTTGATTTGGTAGGCTTTGATAATGTTTATTATTAGTAACAAAATTGCAATTTGGTCCAGCTAGATCAAATAAATTCAAACTGAAAGGCTTAAATACTATTCGCACATCACACGGGTTACACGGAAAAATGTGTCATACGAAAAAGTAGTCAATAATACGTCGGATTACTATTTCTAGTACGATTTTGATTCAAATGAGATTTGGTAGGCTTTGATAATGTTTATTTTTAGAAACAAAATTGCAATTTGGTCCAGCTAGATCAAATAAACTTAAACTGGTTACTAGGGGAATTGTGTCATACGAAAGAATAGTGAATATTACGTACTGTTTACTATTTCTAGTACGATTTTTTTTTTTAGGCTCAAGTATCTAAAATATTTTTGGGTGCGGCTCAAGTATCTAAAATATTTTTAAGGTCTACTTGTAGCTCCCCATCTTCGTTTTGAAAAGCAGTCGATCTAGTTTGAGGGCCTTTCTTTAAGGTTTTAACCTGTTGAAAGAAGTTACGCGATTGATGTTCCTTATTGAAGCTTTCAATCTTCTCACACTCTCTTCCACCATTCTCGCTTCGTTCCGCCTGTGAAATAATCGCTCGTAAACTGATTAAAATTATCATAAAATTAGAACAAACAAATCAATTAATATTGGATGAATATCATGGCATGTTTAGTTTTTTTTTCAAACTTTCAAAATGTTTAGCGAGTTTATAAAATTTATTACTAAATTATTTTACCATTCTATAGTATGTTGAATTTGTGCATAAAACGTTGTACATACACTCAAGCTGAAAGGAAGATTACGCCCTTGGTTCAATAAAAGCACTCGCTTCGCATCGGTTTTTAATATAAACCGCAGTTGTAGTCTTTTACTTTCAGTCCTCGATATGTAATAGTTATTTACATATCGAGGGCTCAAAGTAGAAGATTACGCCAGCGGTTCATATTGAAGCGCGACGCGAAGCGAGGGCTTTTATTGAATCAAGGGCGTAATCTTCCTTTCAGCCTGAGTGTATGTACAACGTTTTACGCACAACTGCACAACTTTATTTTAGTATAAATCAATTTTTGAATTTTTTAAACTCGCTAGACATTTTGAAAATTATGCTAAACATGCCATGATTTTCTCTATAAACTTCATACAATAATTTATTTGTTTGTTCTACTTTTATGAATATTTTACGGGTGATTATTTTACGGGCGGTAAAGTAGAAAAACATATTAATATTTCATATAGCACGGGATTTGAAAGTTCAACTTTCAGCCCCGATAACTAGGATGTAAAATGTGTTTTACGATTCGTTTGTGCGTAAAAAACCATTCTTACATCCTATCTCGAAATATTGGCATCTGTCGTATTTTACTACGTGATAGGATTTATTGTTTAGTACCTATTTTTAAAACAAAATATTTTTTGATCAAATGAATATTACAATTGATAAAAATTTTAAAATGCAAATTCAAAATATTTGTGGAATGAATGCCAACCGTGATGCAGTGCAACATCATCTCGAGTATGACAAACTGCATATTCTTTTTCTTGCAGAAACAAAAGTTTCTGAATCTATCCCTCTGATGTAACACTTAATTTCAAATATAGGCTTGAATCAGCTTTAAACTTGATCAAGGTGTTTGTGCATACATTCATGAGAGTGTTTTTGCTTTTCAGTTTTGAACTACATGGTGATGGCTACAGCACAGTAGTATTAAAGGTTTGTCCACCTGAATTTTTTTTTTACAATAGTATTATACACAAACATAATCCGAATTTTTTAATCTTTTGACTAATCTTGTGAAAGAAACTAGAGCAAAATTTCAAAATTCACAATTTATCGTTACCGGTGAATTCAACCCCCACAACAAATCGTAGTAAGAATTTTCTAAGACAACCGATGGCGAAAACAATGGCAGGCAGAAATATTTGTCGCATCGCACGACGAAAAGGCCCAACTTTCACTCCTTGTAGTGGCGGCGATAAAAGATCTAAGATCTCTTTCTCACATCTATGCTAGATATTACGGGTGTCGATGTCGATAATGGCATAGTATTTTAAATTCTGACCATTATCTATAAATCACATCAGTTATCATAATTAACTAAACACTATAGTATTAAAAACTTTGTAAAATATTTCACTTTTTAAAAATGGTCACCGAATTTTTTCTAATATCAAACCAGATTATTAAAAAAAGAAACTGCAGAGATTGCAATTTGTCAATTTCTGACAAAAGTTTTTACAGTGCCCTTAATTTGTTAAATTCTAGTACTAAATCTTCTATCCTCCTATTATTGATGCGGTGACTTATTCGTTAATGACCCTGCAAGGAAAACTCCTGTGTTCGCGGATCGCCTTGCTTTTAGTTTGACAGTTTTGAAAACTAATAAGGAAGTACCCCAAATCCAGTCTTCAAGAGTTAATATGAAACGATCGCATGAACCCCAAAATGATCGGTAAACTTTTAAGGGAGTTAAATAACAATAAATTCTCTAGTATGAACAACATTCTTCCTGTTATTTTTAAAATAACAGCTGGTGTACCCCAAGGTTCAGTTTTATCCTTCACTTTATTTTTAATCTATATTAACGAACTGTTGAAAATCACCAGTAATACGATTAATAGTTTTGCGGAACAAGGGACACAAGTCATTTGTCTTCCCGCCTACAAAGGGTAAAATTCATGAACGAATAAATCCCGCTCGAAGAGACGCTGCCATAAATGTAAACGAGGACCCAGAAGGGTGAAAAAAATTCATTTCATTTCTAATTCCACTAAAACACAGCTGCGGATTGTTTCTAGCTCTAGGATCTAGTTCCCCTATGATATTTCAGTTAGTATGTGTGAAGAAGAAATAGACGAATGTGAAAACATTCTCGACCTTATCAATAGATGCAAAAAATATTTCACTCCGTATCAATTAATCCACATTTATGAATACTATATTCGTCCCTGCATGGAGCATTGTTGTCAAGTTTGGGATGCTGAATTTGTTACCTTTCTGGCTCTTTTGAACTCTGTTCAAAAGCGTGCTACACAAATTGTGCATGATCGAAATTTAACATTAAATCTAGGTTCTGCAACACAATTCTATCGGTACTACCACCAAGTAACTATTTCAAGCATCAAGTTCAATATTGTCCCAAAAACAAATTAAATTATATTTTTGGCGGTGTGGTAGAACAGATGTGATGTGCCGTAATTGCGTAAATTATCATCCAGACTTCTACAGCTCCGTAGATTCAAACAAAGACCAAGCCAGCTAGACCGAGCCATTTTTGTATGGAAATGTAAAATGTTGATTCTTTTGTTACGCACAGGGCTTAATTTGTTTATTGGTCTATACTGAATATCCAGACAAAAAATTGGGTCGATTGGTGCTTCCAAGAGCCAGCGCTTGTACATATAGTAAAACAAGATCCGAGATTTGTCGGCTATTCTATTCTTATATCTCAAAAACACTTAATGATATGAAAAAAAAGTTAAAGCAAGCTCACATTATTTTGTGGTTGTCTAACTTTTGTAGTACAATCTTTTTTTCTCAGAATTACAACAAAAAAGTTTTAATAGAACTTTCTAAATTTGGGTTCAATTTTTCGAAAAGGCCTCATTGCTTCCAGTGACATTTTAAAAAAAATTACGACAAACAAAGTATTTATATTTTTACTAAAACAAATTTATTTAGAACACACTTATAACTTTTATTCAAAAATAAAAAAGTTTTAGAACAAAAGTTCCTTTATTTTAAGAATTTCTTCAAATTTTCAGTTAAACTTAACAGTGTATTTCTAAAAATATACAAAATTTACTAAAATTAATTAAATACAATATTGTATTAATAAAAAAATCATTTGCCGTCAAAAATATTTGCAGAGTTAGTTAAGAAAAACAATTATTATGACAAGTGTCAGAATATGGGTATCAATTAATGCATTCCTGACAGTTTTTTGAAAGTCGAACTTCTACGGTTTTTTGTTAATTCATTAGTGTTCTCAAAATTTGGATGCAAAAACTAATTTTTTAAGAAGCAGTTCAAAAAATTTTAGTTATAAACTGTTAGAAGGTCTTGAAATTTGCGTTTCCCTGTACATAACATTATTTAATGTCCACTAAAATGTCCATTTTACAAATGTCCATTTTAATGTCCACTAAAATGTCCATTTTACTAAAAAAGTTTGTACTAAAAAAGTTACTAGGCAATCACAAAATAAGGTGAGCTTGCTGTAACTTATTTATAGCCGACAAATCTCGTATCTTGTTTTACTATATCGTCGGCTACAGAGCACTTACGTGTAACTACAATTTAGAAAAAAAAGAAGCTCACAAAACGATTTATTGCGACTCTAAACAAGCTTTTAAAAAAAAGTTACTATCAATAATTAAAAAAATGTTTTTTTTTATTTCTTGATAAACAAATTTTATTTTCAAGCTTGTTTAGAAGCGCAATAAATCGTTTTGTGAACTTCCTTTCCATTTTTCTAAAATGTAGATACACGTAAATGCTTTGTAGCCAACGATATGTAACAGCGCTAGCTCTTGGAGGCACCAATCGACACAATTTTTGGTGTATTCAGTATACACCAATAAACAAATTAAGCCCTGAGCGTAACGAAAAAATCAACATGTTGATTTTGGGTCGGTCTAATGGCCACGCAGGTTGAACTAAACCTTTCTCAACAGAAAGAGAAATAGATACAGGCTTAGACAAATCATTACAACTTAAGTGAACTTATTTTCGGCGCCTTTAACGCTGTCGTTGTTATTAGAGGTTGCGTAAACTACTTGCATAAGTTTGTGTTTTGTATAGTAAAGCTTCTGTTAGCATATTGGGAAGAAATTCCTTGGAGTTATTAAAATTATGCCATTAAATTCGACGGCATTTATTATTGTAAATTCGCCTCGTGCATCCGCACTACGAATGACACAGAAAACAAAATTTTAGGGTATTTCGTTTGTAGTTGCTTATATTGAACTTAATGTCAATGTCATCTCTGCTTCGAAATTCTATCAATAGCCTAGACATGAATGAGAAATTTGTTTCCATAGCATACAATTTTGTCTCTAAGGACAACATTTGAGGAGCATTTTTTCATTGGAGACCAATATTGTATTTAGTTGCTATTTATACGCTCTGTCATAAAAGATTCCTCCAACTTTGGACCAACTTCTTCTATGTTACTTACAAAATCTTACACGTCGGCTGAAAACACTCTTTGAGTAAGAATGTGAGTAAAAATGTGGATAAGTTGTTTATTTTCACACTGGAAAGGGTTGGTATATAAGTTTTAAATGCAACTTTGAGTTTCAACACTTTGCGATCCTGGTGTTTTTGGGCAGTATTTAAAAGCCCGGGAAGTTTTGTTTGTTCAATAGTTTTCATCCCAAGCCAAATTTACGTCTCATTTGAAATTCTGTTCAGCTCGGAATTTACAAAGAAGAAACGATTTCTGGCATTATCATTGTGTGTAATACCTACCAGTCCTTCTTGCGCTTCTAATTTTAGGTTTCGTGGTGCTCCAATGCTTCATCAGCAACTAGGGAAAGAGTTCAACATAACAATTGACAACTCACTGTCTCTCCTTAAAGCTTTCCGGATATCTGGATCTATTAATTGTAAAACATCCATCTCAGCAAGATACAGTGAAATGATCAGTGCAAAATTGTGTCTATTAATAAAAGTAATAAATATCAACCATACACAAAATACCTAGGAACTAAACGAAGATAACCTACGATAACCTACGAAGAGATTGATACCACTTGCGTGTTTGTATCAGTAGAAATCTTACGACTATATACTTGCAAGCTAACTACAACGTTTCAAACAATTTTCTTAAAAAACGTAAACCATTGACAATGAACAAGAAGATTTTTCGAAACGTTTGGTAATTATTAATGAATACAAATAAAAATGGCTACAAACAATAAATATTTTTTAAGTAATATTAACATTTTTTCGTATGACATTATTTCCCCTGCGTGGTACAAATGGTAATTAAGTCTTTCAGATCGAAGTTATTTGATCTAATTGGCCCATGATTGAAATTTTATTTTACAATAATCAATTTTCAAAGCCTACTTTCAAAGCCCTCAAATGTTAATCAAACCGTTCTTCAAAAAGCAATCAGTGTATAATTTTGATTATTTTTTGTATGACATAGTCTCCCGTGTATAACCAGCCCGTGTGTGGTGCAAGTAGTAACTAAGTCTTACAGATCAAAATTATTTAATCTAGAGATGGTCCAAATTGAAATTTCATTTCTAAGAATAAACTTTTCCAAAGCCAACTAATCCAAATTTTAATCAAAACCGTACTAGAAATGATAATCATCACCCAATATAATCATTTTTTTCGTATGAAAAAATTTCCCGTGTAACTCGTGTGCTGTTCGAATAGTAATTAAATCTTTTAGATCGAAATAATATGATCTAATTAATTTTGAATTTTTTGAGATCAATTAAACTCAAATAAGAAAAGAAGTAATTGGAATTTTTTCAATTCAAAGGTATGGTTTGAAGTTTCTCAGAAAAAAACTCTACTTCATATTTTTCGTGTTTCGGTTGGGACTCGAACCTACCTCGTCAGTGCCCGGCTCGAATCCTTGGGCAGACACGCTATCGATTACGCCGTTGAGGCGATGACAATTTCAAAGTTGAAACTTCTTCATCACTTAATTATTTTAACTTAAGTTTAATTTTTCCACTGTCATTAGACTCCATATTATGGAAATGTTTTTACATTATATGGGATTTTTTGCATTAAATTTCTAAACAATACTTTGTGTGAATTCATAGAATGGGGAACATTTTTATTCTAATTAACATCCTAAGTCACGATGATATAGTCATTATTGATTGTTTCCAATCAATGTGGAATCAATGGCTGACACTTGACACTTAATCTAATTAACTCAAATTGCAATTTTATTTCCAACAATAAACATTATCACAGTTAACAAATTAAATTTTAATCAAAATTGTGCTACAATCGTACATGACATATTTTACCATGTAGTCCGTGTATGTTGCGAATAGAAATTAAAAAAAAACGTGGTAACTTGTATCACCAGTGCCACACCCGTGTGGTTGCCCGTGCCACACCCGTGTGACTACCCGTGCCACACCCGTGTGACTACCCGTGCCACACCCGTGTGACTATCCGTGCTATACCCGTGTAGCACCCGTGTGACACCCGTGTGACACCCGTGTTACACCCGTGTAACACCCGTGTGGTGCGGTTAGTGTCGCTCTTTTTTTATGAATTCAACTTTTGTGTTTGTAATATCTGGTTGACTTAGGCTTATTAATAATAACCTATGATCACTTATACAATGATCTATCAATGATAAGGAGTAACTGCGATCTACGATATCCGTGACCAAATGATCAATAATTGTATGGGTAGAAGATTTAATAGTATGTGCAACTCTCGTAGAAAACAATTTATCTATTTTATTTAAAACTAAATATCCGTTTGAGTTTAATATATCATAGTATTCTGAAATTTCAGTACTCGATTTTAATAAGTTTAAATTGAAATCACCCAGAATTACACATTTATTATACCTTTCCAATAAATTATTTAAATTCTCTAAAAATTCGTTAGTATAAGTACCTGATTGATTATACACCGACATCAAATTAAATTTTAAGTCTGTTAGATGAACAACTAGAAAATCATTGCTCTCATTACATTCACTGTATAACAGGTTAGAATGAATATTATTGATGACGTACATCGCAGTACCTCTACCTTTTTTGTCATCTCTCGTTTGAAAGTATGACGTATAATTATTTAATTCATACTGATTGATTTCATTTTTATAGATCCAGATTTCTACTAATACTATTACATGAACAGTGAACGTGTATGATGCAATTATAGTTTTTAATGTTTCAAATTTATTTTGTCGCAAACTTCTAATATTTATGTAAAGTATGTTAAGATTTGACGTTTTTAAAAAACTACTAGGTATATTATTTACATTATAGGTTATTTCACAAGAGTTAACTAATTCACTAGAATCCATATTCAGAATTTACTTAAATTAATTATTTATTAATATTACCACAGAGAGAAGTTTTAGTTTTTGTATTTCTCCACATCATCTTTAGACTTGATTACATGGATAGGTGAAGTTCCAGTTTTACGAATGAAAATGTTGTTATTCGAGAACCATACGTATTGAAAGTTGAAAGATTTCTTCAATAAACGAGCTTCTCTAAGTAGTTCCTGATTAAATGTTGTAAGATGCATATTAAAATAAATTTGTCTTCCTTCATCGGTTTCATTTAAAAATATTTTTTTCGTAAAAAGGTTGGCTTTATACGTTTTTTTTGCTGATTTCATTTGATCCTTGATTTTTGTATTTGTAAATCTAATAAGAAGTGGTGAATGAGTTTGAGTAGTTTTTTGCTCATTACCTTTCTTTTTTAGCCTTATTACTTCATTAATGTCTCCTATCTTTAGATCTACCTTAATCTCTTTGGCAATCAATGAGACAGCTTCAAGATCATTCAATTCACCATTTTCAGGAATTCCCATAATAATCATATCACAATTAAGACGCTCCTGTTTAAGAGTTTCAAATTCAAATTTTTGATTTTCAACCAGACTTTCCAAATTACGTGTTCGCTCAATATAGTCGTTTAACATAGCTTTTAAAGATTTGTTTTCTTGTATTAAAATATCTAGTTGACTAGAAATAAATTGTTGAGATTTAACCAAAGAATTGATGGATGACTTTGCAGTTGTGCTATAATTTTCCTGTTCATTATCATCTGATTCTGTTTCAATAGAAGAGTTTTTATTTGTATTTCTTTCATTACATTCATTCTCACATACACTTGAACAATACCAGATATGATCATCGACATACTGCTTGTATTGATAACGCGTGACCTTCGTACATTCAAGGTGAAAATTTTCCGAACAGGCTTTGCATGTAAGTTTTTTATCTTTTTTGGTGATAGTTTCTTCACACTTAGGACATTTGCGAGCTGGTGGACTAAGAAGAAAGTTTTTTTTCTCTTGGCCCCTTAATTGATTTTTATTTGGTTTTCTTGGTGGCATAGTAAATGAAATCACAATGTTACACTTGTTTTAGTTTAGGAATTAACAGTTTTTATAATAAAACAAGACACAATCAAAAAACTATTAGCAATAATACTAATAACACTAATAACACTTATAATTTTGAATAAATTACACAAATTTAGTAACACTAAATTAATTTAATTATTTACTTTTATTTTATTTCAAAGAGCAAATCAAAAACATGTACGTACTCAATCGAAAGTAAAATGTGACTCTTTATTTTAAACCTGCGATAGTAAAGTTAAAATTATAAAAGTGATTTTTAAATTAGTTTTTGTGAATTAAGTTTTATGTGTTATTGAGTAGAAATATTTTGTGTATTATTTGTGTATTAAAAATAAAAATTTCGGGATGAACGGTTGTGTTTTTGATTTTCGCTTAATTTAGTTTTGTGTTTTATTCTTTTTCTTTTGGTTTTTTGAAGTTTGAATTTATAAACTATAAAATCTGATATAATAAAACAGTTAAAATATCTATTTGTGATGAAATTCAATTTTGTGCTATTTTAAAATTACAAGACTAGTGCAATAGAAATATTAATTATTTAATTAATTAACATTTTACTTTGAGTTTTAGTGCTGATTATGTTTATTTTTCATAAAAATTCAAAAAACTGTTGAATTGCGATTTAATATTATAATTAAACTTAAATCAATTTAATAAAATCAATCAAAATGTTTAAATGTGACTCAGCACTATGCACAGATTTTGATAGAAAAGAAACAATAATAAAATGTAATGCAATTTGTAGAAATGGTTTCCACGGAATTTGAGCTGGACTTCTTCGCAATTGGAACGAGTCTAAGTTGGGTGAAGCATTAGCTACTCATTTCATTTGTGAAAATTGTTCAACATCTTGCAATTTAGTCAATGATGTAGTGGACAAAATGCAGAAAAGTTTCGCTGAAATATCAAATAACTTTCAACAAGTAGTTCAGGACAATGCATTCAAATTTGAAATGTTGGCGAAGGAGTTTTTATGTTATAAAGAAGCTTTCGATAAGCTACAGACAACAGTATTTGACACCAATAACATTCAAATTAAAATAGAAAATAGTATTAGTAAACTCTCTGAGACAGTCCTATCGAATAAAGAGGGTAATGCGAATAATATAAGTAATAATACTGCAACTAACCATGGTCTGCCAAGTCAAATACAAATTATGGACAATGATGACAATGATTTTAATGAATCAGCTGTTCTATCTCACTTAGCGGCAAGGAATTTCAATACTTACAACAAGCATATAAGTAATGCACTTCCAAATAATTCTCAACCCGAGCCGTCTGCTTCTAACTCAGGATCATCTGTTGACACAAATCTAATCAAACCAAATACTGAAGTTATTGATGTTATTGTTATATCTGAACAATCTAACGTAGAGGCGAAAGCAACTAACAAAAAGAAGAAAAAAAAATAAGAAACGAAGGAGCAAAGGTACTGGTGAAGTGAATATACAAAGTCACTCAAATCAAAATGTATCCTTTAGAGCACCGACGCCGCCGATTTTTAATCCAATTACTTTAAAAAACAAATTCAACTCCCTGATTAATCCACCAATACCTGCTATTAGAGCACCACAGGCAGCATATCATAGATTAAAATTACTATACTTAAGCATATCTAACCTGGAGACGAGCACTCCCGACGAAACCTTAACAGTGTTTATTGAAAATACATTTAAATGTCAAGTGGAATGTATGTTAATTATACACCAACAAACTTAAGGTACATGCCAAACTACCTTTCTTTTAACGTTGGAATACCACCGAATAAATTTTATGAAGTAAAAACATCAAATATGTGGTCGGAGGGCTTTAAAGTAGACAGTTTCAACATGGCTAGTAATTGTGCTTCGGGTTTTGAGCTCGTTGGAATCAATACCGAAGAGCTTAAGCATCTACTTTCACAACATGTCAGGCATGATGTCATCGTTGGAAAATTTCAGAAACGATCTAGATAACTCCGATTATGATGTTGTCATCGTGACAGAATCATGGTTAGAGAGTCAACATTTAACATTTGAAATTGTTCCTGATGGATGGTCTATCTACAGAAAAGATCGAATACTTTCTAATACCGATACAGATCAACTTAGGGGTGTTGTATTCATTCAGCTACAATCTGTAAGTGATGACACCTCATTTGACATTGTTGCATGTAAACTACAACTAAATGGTAAATTTTTATTTGTAAGTGCTTTCTATATACCGCCAAGTCAAACATAAATAGTTATAATAATCTAGCTAATTCAATAGCAAACCTTAACTTAAACATGACAATTGATGATTACATTTTTATTTATGGTGATGCCAATATGCCGAATATTCATTGGGTTGCCAATGATTTACAGGAAAATATATATGACCCCGTTAATATTGATATCACTTGTTATGATTTTCTAATTAAAAGTTTTTCATCCAATTTTGATCTGGTTATAGCTTCACTAAAATTGACATCAAAAACCTCTGTTCACCATCAAATACTTCAATTTACTTATTTTTTTACTGAGAAAAGAAGGAAAAATGTAATTGACACTATAATTTCGACCGATTTTAATAGCTGAAATGTTTGCACATCATTTTGAGAGAGTTTGTCAACCATCTTTTATCTTTAAAGAAACTGACCAGTCACATATTTTGCACTCAGCTGACAGAATACTAGAAATCGAACTTACGCTTGAAGATGTTTTTAATTCAATTCAGTCTTTGGACATTTAAAAAGGGCCGGGACCAGATTTAATTCCTCCAAAATTCATTAAAAGGACAGTAACTAGTATAGCAAAGCATCTACAATATTTATTTAATCTTTCTCTAAGTCAGTTTTTCTTTCCTGATATCTGGAAATCATCATTTATAACTCCTATCTTTAAAAATGGACATAAGCGTAAGATTTCTAACTGCCGAGGTATTGCCATTTTATACAACTGGTGTCTACTAAATGGAATGTATTTGAACATTGAAAAATGTATGGTAATAACATTCGCCAGAAGCAGCCAAAAAATAGAATATACATATAATGTAAATGGATCTAATCTTTCAAGGGTTAATATTATTAAGGACTTGGGTGTTATGTTAGATAGTTCCTTGACATACAAACAGCATATCAACCAAATCTGCACAAGTGAGCATGCTATTTTTGGCTTTATTAAACGTAGGGCAAAAGAATTCAACGACATCACCTTGACAAAAACTTTGTACTGTTCATTCCCGAGCAGAAATTAGTTGGGGAAAGCCTGAATACAGTCAGAGCGTGATCAGGGCCTGTTCCGGACCTGAATTAGAATACCCTTTTAGGGCTAACCTTATTTGAATATATCCGGCCCTGATTCGATTTTTCATATATGACCCCTAGTTGGGCAATCTGATCAGGGCCTGATACAAAATGCCTTACTAGGGTTTGCCCTATTCAATATTATATGAAAAACTTGATCAGTGCCTGATCCGTTTTTCCCAATCAGGGTCTGATTGGGCAATAGCGTTACACTCATGATCAGGGCCCTGTCAAACTAAGGTCAACCTGATCAGGGCCGTATTTGAGCCCTAAGAAATTTCTGCTCGGGTTAGTTCAATCAAAAATGGAATATGCTAGTATAATTTGGTCGCCTTATACCGAGTTATTCGCAAGCTCTATAAGAATCGGTACAAAAACAATTCTTACTCTTTGCATTAAAACCTCTCGGTTTTACTGGATACAGACTGCCTAAATATGAAGAAAGACTTTTACTGCTGAATAGGGTCTCACTAAAAACAAGACGTGAGCTTGCTTCTGCTTTATTTGGTTTCGAGCTAGTCAGAGGTAATATAAGGTGTCCTGAATTGTGTGAAATGATGGTTCCCAGTTGTCATACTTATAATACAAGACACAGGCGGCCTCTTATTGAAGAACTTCATAGACATGATTATTCTTTTTATAACCCACTTAACGAATGTATCAGAAATTTTAATAAGTATAGTGCTTTTTATGACTCTAATATGATTAGGGATCAATTCAAGAATAAAATTCTAACTAAATTTAAAACTTTGAATTCCTCATAATTTAAATATGAGCAATTTCACGAAGATTCAACAACGTTTTGACTTGACCCCTTTTAATTTTGATTATTTTTTGTTTATAGATAGTCTTTGATAAATAAAAAATACAAGTTCTCTTAGAATTTTTTTTTTCGACCAGGGGTCTTCACAGGGTGCCCCTCAATTTTTGTTATTTTGTGATGTGAGTGCATTTTGACGAGCGATTGTAGAAAAACTACTTAATCGATTTTCATAAATGATATGTCGTTGAATAGGTATTAGAACAAAGTATTTAAAAATGTACACTGTTAATTTTTTGAAATAATTGTTAACGGTGTAACATAAGAAAAAAATGGTGTAATTGAAAAAAAGATGGCATAGCCTTTGTTTTTTTTTTAAACTAAATTGAAGCTTATTTTATATCTAACCACTTGTGAAAGTTTCGGAGATGTGATAATTTTTGTTTTAGAGATAAAATTCGTTGTGCATATGACTGTTGGGAATCAGTTTTTTTTGTTCTGAAGGAAAATTATAAAAATGGCGATTTTTAGATTCAGATTTTTTTTTATGTTAAATATCAAATATTTTATTATTAAATGAACTTTTTAAAAAGCAATTTCAGTCAAGTTCAGCAAAATTTTGCGACATTTTGGCTCGACCCTTTTTAATTTGGTTTATTTTTAGTTTATAAATAACCTTTGATAAATAAAAAATACGGCTTCAAGTAGAATTTTTTTAAATATAGACCAAAATAAACCAAATTAAAAAGGGTCGAGTCAAAATGTCGCAAAATTTTGCTGAACTTGACTGAAATTGCTTTTTAAAAAGTTCATTTAATAATAAAATATTTGATATTTAACATAAAAAAAAAAGCTGAATCTAAAAATCGCCATTTTTATAATTTTCCTTCAGAACAAAAAAAACTGATTCCCGACAGTCATATGCCCAACGAATTTTATATCTAAAACGAAAAATATCGCATCTCCTAAACTTTCACAAGTGGTTAGATATAAAATAAGCATCAATTTAGTTTAAAAAAAAAAAAAAAAAGGCTGTGCCATCTTTTTTTCAATTACACCATTTTTTTCTTATGTTACACCATTAAAAATTATTTCAAAAAATTAACAGTGTACATTTTTAAATACTTTGTTCTAATACCTATTCAACGACATATCATTTATGAAAATCGATTGAGTAGTTTTTCTACAATCGCTCGTCAAAATGCACTCACATCACAAAATAACAAAAATTGAGGGGGTGCCCCTGAAGACCCCTGGTCGAAAAAAAAATTCTAAGAGAACTTGTATTTTATATTTATCAAAGACTATCTATCAACAAAAATAATCAAAATTAAAAGGGGTCAAGTCAAAACGTTGTTGAATCTTCGTGAAATTGCTCATATAAATAAGATTATATAGTATCAATACAATCATGTAGTAGTATTATCTAGTATTATAATTTAGGTTAGAAATTAAGATTAATTTAAGTTTGCATGGAGGGATCAGTTTTTATTGTTTTGAATTTTTTTTTTTATTTTTGATCTAAGGGTGTGATAACCCCGCGTACTCCAGTCCCTGCTATTGACATACGAGTTAACGTGAGATATCACACCCAGAGATGAAACTTGTTATGAATTATGCATACGGATTGCAAAATTACATTTTTGTAATTATAATCCTTTTTTATGCACTATTTGTATATATAATGCCTAATTTTGGTTGAATTATGCCTAGGTTGAATGATTTCTGAAATGTAAACGGTTAATATTTTACTAATACTAAGAGTGATTCCTAAATGTTTTGTTATCAACTATTCACTAATAATTCCGCACAAATTTAAAATATGTAACACTATATCATGCAGTTACCATATGATTCTATTTGATTACCTATCAATTACTATTTTTATACACGATTTAGTAAAAATTACAACGAAAAGACAAAAACTATATCTTTTGTCCAAAATAATTAAAAAACAGTTTAGTTGATATGTAGTGATATGTCGTAATATATTTATATATATATATATATATATATATATATATGTAAATATATATATATATATATATATATATATATATATATATATATATATATATATATATATATATATATATATATATATATATATATATATATATATATATATATATATATATATATATATATATATATATATATATATATATATATATATATATATATATATATATGAGCAATTTCACGCAAGTTCAGCAAATTTTTGGGAAATTTTGACTTGACCCCTTTTAATTTTGGTTATTTTTTGTTTATAGATAGTCTTTCAAAAATAAAAAATACAAGTTCTCTTAGAATTTTTTTTTTCGACCAGGGGTCTTCACAGGGTGCCCCTCAATTTTTTGTTATTTTGTGATGTGAGTGCATTTGGACGAGCGATTGTAGAAAAACTACTGAATCGATTTTCATAAATGATATGTCGTTGAATAGGTATTAGAACAAAGTTTTTAAAAATGTACACTGTTAATTTTTTGAAATAATTTTTAACGGTGTAACATAAGAAAAAACGGTGTAATTGAACAAAAGATGGCGCTACACTTTATTTTTTTTTAACTAAACTGAAGCTTATTTTATATCTAACTACTTGTGA
Organism: Diogma glabrata; assembly: GCA_963693315.1. NCBI lineage: Eukaryota > Metazoa > Arthropoda > Insecta > Diptera > Cylindrotomidae > Diogma > Diogma glabrata. Next base: position 222,623,641 of record OY856188.1, on the reverse strand, counting down.
AAGTTTTTAGGACTAGTGATATTTTTTGTTTTAAAGATAAAATTCGTTGTGCATATGACTGTCGGGAGTCATTTTTTTTTGTTCTGAAGGAAAATTATAAAAATGGCGTTATAAACTAAGAGATTTTTTTTATGTTAAATATCAAATATCTTATTATTAAATGATCTTTTTAAAATATTATAAAAATTATATATGTACAATAAAAAAAATATGAGCAATTTCAGCATAAATCCACAAAAGCGCTTATTACTATGTACATTAAATGAAGCTTATGTGGATTTTAAAAATAAGTTTCCTGATGTGAAAATAGGATTTACTAAATTCACGTCCCTTTGACTACAAGAATGTATAAAATTGTCCCAAGAAGTTCATAATGTGTGCGTGTGTACCATACATCAAAATATAAAACTAATGATTCAACACTCTTAGATGTCTTGGATTACTGATGCTGCTTTCCAGAATTATAAAACATTAATTGACTTTGTTTCATGTGGTGAATTAACAGAAGATTGTCATACTTTGAAGTGCAATGAATGTTCAAAAAAACTTGAAGAAAAAACAACTGGAAGAAAGATTACTAAATGATTTTGACGTTAAAGGAATCCTTCAAGTTAAATATCAACAATGGATTACCATTGATCGATGCAATTGGGATACTTTAATAGAAACTGTAGAAGAATTTATGAAAAATTTGTTTACCGTTTACAAATTTTGATACCACACAACTTTATAGCAAAACAGCAACCTTCAGTCATTGAGGAAAGAAAAAAATTAGAACCAGGAGAGTGCTTTGTTCAAGGGGATTTTTCTGAAAACTACGCATTCATAATTCAGGATTCGGTTCAAGGTTATCATTATAATAATTCACAAGCTACTATTCATCCATTTGTCATTTATTTTAAAAGTGCTTCGAATGGGCTTTAAAATGGGAATCTACCATGAACTTTGGATACGCCGATAAAAATGAATATCAATTAACAAAAGAAAAATTACAAAATCGATATAAAAATGCGATTACTATAAGTGGAACTCAAAAATTTCATTCTTTTGTACCATTAAATACTAAGACAATAATTGCAAAAATGTTTTTCAACTCAAAAGAAACTTTTGAATGTAAAATAAGTAAAAAATTTTTAATAACTATATTTATTTTCTTTAACCTACATATATAATTTGTATGATATTTTAAAAAGTTTATTCAATAATAAAATATTTGTAATTTAATGTTAAAATACAATCTTTTTCTTTATGATTCCATAATAACATAATACGAACATAATGCTTCTCCAGTCAAAAGTTCCTAAATAGATTAAGTTATTTATACGGCTTTTTTGTTTGCAGTCGAGATCGTCAAATTATTTTTTATAAGAGTGACAAGTGATTACTAAAAGTGATAAATAAACATTTCATTTTTTATGCTATCTAATACAAAGAAAATAATTGCAGAAGTGTTTTCCTATTCAAAAAAACTTCTGTTTGTAAAATAAGTAAATCATTTTTAACAATTGTATTTATTTTATTTATTGTACTACATATATAATTTTATAATATTTTAAAAAGTTTATTTAATAATAAAATATTTGATATTTAACATAAAAAAAAATCTCTTAGTTTATAACGCCATTTTTATAATTTTCCTTCAGAACAAAAAAACTGATTCCCGACAGTCATATGTACAACGAATTTTATCTTTAAAACAAAAAATATCACTAGTCCTAAAAACTTTCACAAGTGGTTAGATATAAAATAAGCTTCAGTTTAGTTTAAAAAACACAAAGTGTAGTGCCATCTTTTGTTCAATTACACCGTTTTTCCTTATGTTATACCGTTAAAATTTATTTCAAAAGGTCTATATTGGTCTATATTTAAAAAAATTCTACTTGAAGCCGTATTTTTCATTTATCAAAGGCTATCTATAAACTAAAAATAAACCAAATTAAAAAGGGTCGAGTCAAAATGTCGCAAAATTTTGCTGAACTTGACTGAAATTGCTTTTTAAAAAGTTCGTTTAATAATAAAATATTTGATATTTAACATAAAAAAAAAATCTGAATCTAAAAATCGCCATTTTTATAATTTTCCTTCAGAACAAAAAAAACTGATTCCCGACAGTCATATGCACAACGAATTTTATCTCTAAAACAAAAAATATAGCTAGTCCTAAACTTTCACAAGTGGTTAGATATAAAATAAGCTTCAATTTAGTTTAAAAAAAAAAAAAAAAAAAAGGCTATGCCATTTTTTTTTCAATTACACCATTTTTTTCTTATGTTACACCGTTAAAAATTATTTCAAAAAATTAACAGTGTACATTTTTAAAAACTTTGTTCTAATACCTATTCAACGACATATCATTTATGAAAATCGATTCAGTAGTTTTTCTACAATCGCTCGTCAAAATGCACTCACATCACAAAATAACAAAAATTGAGGGGCACCCTGTGAAGACCCCTGGTCGAAAAAAAAATTCTAAGAGAACTTGTATTTTTTATTTATCAAAGACTATCTATAAACAAAAAATAATCAAAATTAAAAGGGGTCAAGTCAAAACGTTGTTGAATCTTCGTGAAATTGCTCATATATGTAATGTCTTTATTTGACTGAATAAACTATTATTATTATTATTATTTTTGAACGTGGTGTTACTGGAAATTTCTACAATCAACCGTTAGAGTTTCTAAAGCTGTTGAAAGAATATTCTAGTTAGGAATATTATTTGCTATTTTTTTTTTTTTTTTTTAATAAAATGTGATGTGTAGTAGGCATTACAATATGTGTCACAACAACACATAAAAACCTTTTAAGACCAAGGTCCCACAACAACATGCGTTCAAAGGATGTTAATGGACGCAAATCTGTTTTTTTTTTTAACATTGTTTTGTTAAATAATGGATAACTAAACCATAAATCCTATCACATATAAAATATGACATAGGCCAATATTTCGTGATAGGATAGGGAAAATAAAAATAAAATAAGAGATAAAAAGCAAATTTGTTTTAAAAATTTGCAGGAACAAAACTAAAATTGGTTTGCCAATAGTCCAGCTAATGGCATAATCCTTGATTATGGGACGCAGTATATTTTTCAATGATTAAAGCTCAGATATATAGTTATATGAAAGCTCGTTTCTTCTAGCAAGCTCCAGCGTTCCAGCATCAAGGAATATTCATTAGCTAAGATTGAGAGTGCTACCGTTGACTGAATACAGTTCATCCGCTAGCACCCCTAAGATATCACCTTGGCTAGTGATATCTCACTGCTATTGCCAGTGGTATGCGATATCTCACGTTAACTCATATGCCAATAGCAGGGACTGGAGTACGCGGGGTTGTCACACCCGTGGATCAAAAAATGTATTGTTTCCTGTATTGTTTGTTGTTTCCTGTTTCAAAAATCAAATATTTAAACTTTTTCTAAATTCCAATAATAATCCAAAAATTCTTAAAAATTCAAACTTTTTCCAAAATTCTAAAAATATTGCAAAAATTATTACAAAATCAAAAATTGAAATTTTTTTTGACAAACTCATAATGCCATAATTCTCTATAATAATAATAAAATTTCATTTCAAACAAACAATTTTATTTTTTTCCAAAAAATTGGGTAAACAAATAAATAAAAACTTTCTTTTGACACACTTGACAACATTTTTTTGACAAACTTATAATGCCATAATTCTCAATAATAATAATAAAATTTCATTTCAAACAAACAATTTTATTTTTTTCCAAAAATTGGGTAAAAAAATAAATAAAAACCTTCTTTTGACACACTTGACAACATTTTTTGACAAACTTATAATGCCATAATTCTCAATAATAATAATAAAATTTCATTTCAAACAAACAACTAATTTTATTTTTTTTCCAAAAACTTAGGTAAAAAAATAAATAAAAATCTTTCTTTTGACACACTTGATAACATTTTTTTGACAAACTTATAATGCAATAATCTAGTTTTTGATCTCACATACCAATCCCTACCATCAAGATTTCTCCAAATTTACTCGTAATCACTTAAAATGAACGTTTTTTAAGCCGAAAATATGAAAATTTGCTATTTTTGACACACATAATGATTTTTTGACAGACTTCCGGTACAGTTATCGAACACAGCGTCCTTTCGGACCTGTCCCTTGAGTATACCTATTTTTAGAAAAAAAAAATTTTGAAATCCCAAAAAAACTTGAAGAAAAAACAACTGGAAGAAAGATTACTAAATGATTTTGACGTTAAAGGAATCCTTCAAGTCAAATATCAACAATGGATTACCATTGATCGATGCAATTGGGATACTTTAATAGAAACTGTAGAAGAATTTATGAAGAATTTGTTTACCGTTTACAAATTTTGATACCACACAACTTTATAGCAAAACAGCAATCTTCATTCATTGAGGAAAGAAAAAAATTAGAACCGAGAGTGCTTTGAAAAAAATTTTGAAATCCCTCAAGCGGTTTTCCCTGCAGCGTAGGTAATGACGGCCGGCCGGCAGACAGACATACATTTTTTTTTTTGCTTTTTTAGAATCAGTAAGTCCTAAAACGTCGAGAAATGCCAAAAAAAGTGGGGGTGAGAATTTCACTTTGAGCTCATGAATGTAAAACTTAGGTCTTTCAGACCGAAGTAATTGTTAAATTTCAATTTAAGTTCCAATTTAAATACGGAAATAAAACTATACGAGTCATCGTTTGGTATGAACTTGTAATAAAAATTACTTGAAAAAATTACTCTACTTCGCTTTACACATTTATCTTTCGACTTAGAAGACATAGACATAGGTTAGGTGAGACTAAGAATAGTACATATTGTAACGACTCTTCGTTAATTCTTTTCGATTATTGAGCGAATACGACAGTAAAAAGACCGATCTTTAGTTAACAAAATCTCAAACTTTATTTATTTATTCCGATTTTAATTACAATAAATTCCAGGGTTTCCATTTTATGTACGATAAACTTCACCGCTTTTCCACAATTTGAATCAATGAGAGTTGGAATCGTAAAATCTGTATTTACTACTCCACTAAGTTCAAATTCTTTCACTATTAGTACCCAGGCTCAAGTACCACCGATTATTCCTTATACTTGCGAATATTTATAAACACTTTTAATTGCAAAATTAAAACTAAAAAACTGATTATCTTGTATTTTGTTCGCTTATTTATATTCAAAAACAAATAAGCAGAAACTTCTACTACTCAGTTTTTGTTTCCAGTGTATTTTCTAGAAACAATAGGCCACACCTATTTTCATTCATACTTGCATAAATGTAAACATTAGAGAACTCATATTTAATTAATTTATGCAAAATGTTTTAGTTAAAAGGAGTTAACTTTTAATTCATCTTTGCCATAGTCTGGATGTGGAAAGCAGAATGTATTGGTTATTTATGAGTAAATTAAATTAACCCATTCTGGACGAAGTTTATTACAATGCCCTCCATTTAGTTTTGTTCGTCCCGAACAATTTCAGCTATCGCATTGGTACTGTTACCTTGGTACGGTGCCAACCTTTGCAGATGTATAACTTTCATCTAGGTACGGGGTCCCTTTTGGATGCGGTAGATAACATCATTAATTCGTTTGATTATTTTATATGGACCTTCCCAATCTGGCTGCAGCTTGGGTGATCTTCCCTTAGTTCTCCTGGGGTTGTATAGCCTTACCAATTCTCCTTCTTGAAAACCGCCACTATTTGTATTTATGTCATACCTGGTTTTCATTTTGTCACTGGCAATCTTAATGTGGTCTCGAACCTGTTGATGGATTTTATTCATTTTCTCCCTTAGTTTTTTTTTTTTTTTATTCAAAGTTAGGCATGTTTAGTGTTAATTATAATAAATTATAAATTAACGTCTCTGAATATCCGAAGATACCATGCCAACTAGGGATAAGAATGGAATGCAAATTAGGATTCTCTGAGAAATTTATGAACGTTAACTTTAAAGCCTTGAGGATTAAATTCATCAGGGAAAACCCAGGAAGGTAAGGCATTCCAAAGATGAGAGACTCTGTTGAAAAAGTCACGCTGGAAAGCTACAGTTCTACACCTAATTATTTGAACTGTAAAGGGATGCGCTGCTACGTTTGCTCTGGTGTGACGCGAAAGGTTTGCTGATTTAGGTAAAATCGATTTGATCTCTTCAGAAGCTCGTTCATCCATAATATATTTATAAAATATAGTCAAATCAGCAACAGGTCGGTATGCAACTCGAGCGGTGCTCCATATCTGCAGACCCATTCATTGACTAATGTTTCAGTGACCGTAACTGCCTCCTGGTTCGGTATCGCATACGCTTCCGGCCATTTTGTAAAGTAATCAATGACCACCACGATGTATTTGTTACCTTTTGTCGTTTCCGGAAATGGCCCCGCGATGTCTATAGCAATTCTCTCCATTGGGGTGCCCATATTGTACTGTTGCATCTCTCCTCGAGTTCTAGTTCTTGGTCATTTGCTCGCTGCACAAGTATCGCATCGCCGACACCATTGCTCCACGTCTGTTCGATACCTTACCCAATAAAACCTCTCCCTTACTTTGGCTAGGGTTTTATTGACTCCCAGGTGTTCTCCAGAAATACTTCCATGCAGCTTTCCCAGTACCTCTTCTCCTCGACTTGATGGCAACACCAGTTGTTCTAACACTTTCTTTCCATCAGCGGACTCCCATTTTCTTTTTAGTATCCCGTTGTCCATCAATAGTGAGCCCCATTGCGCCCAGTAGCATTTCACCTCCGTACTTAAAGGTGCTACCTCTTTCCACTCCGGTCGCCTTCCTTCGGTTTTCCATTTCAATATTGGAGCCATAGCTGGATCTTCTAGCTGCTCTCTTTTAATTGCCTCGGTGCACCAATCCTCAGGAGTTTGGAACTTGATTTGGCTCACTTTCATTGCCGCATTTCCCTCAGTTCTGCTACAGGACTTGCGCTCCTCAACACAGGGTCTTCTTGAAAGATCATCAGCGTTACAATGTATCCTTCCCTTACGGTGTATGTACAACGCGGAAATCTCCTTCCTTTTTGACATCTACTTGCTTGTTTGAGAGGTTCATCAACTGGACTGGAACTACTCCTTCTTTCGCTGCTACTCGTGTTTTGCATTCCCGTCTCATTTGCCCTAACTGCCCACAATTCCAGCATCTTACCTTGCTAGATCTACTTCGTTGATTTCGCTCAGGCTTATCTCCCAGACTTTTGACACGCATGATCACTTCCTCAAGCGCTGCTTTTATAGGTTCTTCAGCAACTTCCATCTGACGTACTCTATCTGAGCCATACGCTCTTTTTCCAGCTTCCATTTGTACCGGAGCTTCCTCCGGCTCTGTTTCTATGACTTCTGTGTTTTAACCTGCTTCTTCTAAAACTTTACGCAGCCGGAATGCAAGTTCTGCCTTCGTTCCATGGATTGGAGCATTCCTTTTCCTCAACTCATCCTTCAGCTGGGTCTGGCTGAGATCACTAATATTTACTGTCTTGACCATTGTTTCAATAATCCCACTTCTGACACCACTGAACGACTCTTCGTTGGTTCTTTTCGATTATTGAGCGAATACGACAGTAAAAAGACAGATCTTTAGTTAACAAAATCTCAAACTTTATTTATCAACCAGTTACAGCAACTTCCGATTTTAAGTTCAATAAATTCCAGGGTCTCCAATTTATGTACGATAAACTTCACCGCTTTTCCTCAATTTGAATCAATGAGAATCGGAATCGTAAAATCTGTATTTACTATTCCATTAAGTTCAAATTCTTTCACTATTAGTACCCAGGCTCAAGTACCACCGATTATTCCTTATACTTGCGAATATTTATAAACACTTTTAATTGCAAAATTAAAACTAAAAAACTGATTATCTGATATTTTGTTCGCTTATTTATATTCAAAAACAAATAAGCAGAAACTTCTACTACTCAGTTTTTGTTTCCAGTGTATTTTCTAGAAACAATAGGCCACACCTATTTTCATTCATACTTGCATAAATGTAAACATTAGCGAACTCATATTTAATTAATTTATGCAAAATGTATTAGTTAAAAGGAGTTAACTTTTAATTCATCTTTGCCATAGTCTGGATGTGGAAAGCTGAATGTATTGGTTATTTATGAGTAAATTAAATTAACCCATTCTGGACGAAGTTTATTACATTAAATTACATTTATTACATATTACTCTTAAAATGTTGTACTGATTTCACTTAGAAAAAAATGGTCACCCTACCCGGTGGCCTACCCTAACTATGCCTCAAACTTATACTGATTCAAATTTTACTCCATTCATAGTAAAAAAATGTTAAACTGTCGTAATTCCACTTTTATATCCTTAATAATTTAATCAACGGAAACAGCAAAGAAACCAAAATAGAATTAAAATTCTATTCTTTCTTGCTTGAAGCAAACGAAATCACAATATTTCCCATGAACAACTTTGAAAGCGTATTTTTATCATATAATTTTTATGTTTCTTGTAATTTTTAAAGTTGTTCAATTTCATATGCTTTACGTGACTTAATATCATTTTATAGCGAAATAAACAGTCACAGAACAAAAATTAAACTAATAAATTCATTATACCAAATGATAATATTGTTTTTGTTATTAGATTATCCCTAATCTAGCACTAAAACAATTGACTTTACTTGAGTTTTAATATGTTACATTAGAATAATTTAGTTATAATTATAGATTACGAGTAGTATAAAATTGGCCACTTTCAATTAATCAAAATACTTTTAGAAAACTTCTCTATCACATCAGAAACATTCAAAATCATTTGTTTTATACTAAAAATGTATAATAAATCACCATAGCATAGCTAAAGTAACATAATTAATATTATTTTCCAACCCCCAAATTGATTAATGAAATCATAAAATTACTTTGAACCAAAAACGAAATAGTTTATCAACATAATTTAATGTAATTGAACCAAACTAATTCTCAACTGTTGCATGCAACACAATTTTCTGTATTTTCTGTTTTTTTGTATATAAAATTTATGAAAAAAAATAAAATATTTCAAACCTAATTACTCTTACTATGTTGGGATGATAAGTAGATTGTTTAAAACATCAATCTTTGTTGCGACGTTGACGCAATTCTGAAATTCTTTCGCTTAAAGTTGTTATTTAGTTTTGTCAAACAGTTGCCTTTTATGTTTACATCGAATGGGCTCGAGAAAATACCTTAAAACTGATTGAATTATCCAAATACTATACATATATTTGTTAAGACCGTTGTCTCATATTCTAAATGAGAGTTGGGTTAGCATCTAGGTCGGATGGGGAACCTTTTTACCATTAAAGGTCAATTATAATTTGGCAAATCGTAAACAGGCCGCATTATGCCAATTATTCTTATCAAGTTTGAGGGGCTTGCATCTGTTACTATAATGGCTCTTTTTGACCTTGTTCGAAAGCGTACTAAACGAATTGTTAATTTAACATTAAATGCCTACAACATCGCCACACTGTTTCTGATCTTGTTGTTTTTTATAAATATCCTCACCAGCAGTGTTCGGATGAAATCAAATCCATTATGCCTCAAACATATTCTTTTCTTCGTTTTTCTTGTCAATCGGTTTGTGCAAAGAGTCAAACTGTTGAGATCACTATCATATAGTGACAGAATGCAGAGGGATTCCTTTGTCCGTACATCGTACAATTGGAATGGTTTGCCCGAATAATAGTCTCGGGAAAATCCACAAAAGTTTAAAAAAGCGTTCATCAATACCTCAGAGTGCATGTTGTTGTGGGAAGTAGGTTTAAAATGTATATTATCTTAAAAGATATTTTTATCGTCTTAAAAGGTAAATAGTTCATACAATAAAATAAAAAGATGTAAAACATATAAAGGCCCACATAACCAAATTAAAGGGTCTTTTGTGTTAGAAAATTGATAAAAAACTTTATATTGGGTAGCTTAGTAGATAGCTTAGTAACACGTACCTTGAGCTGGTCTTCTAAATGAACATCAGCTATCTGAGTTCTTAAGTTGATCTTTTTCCATTACATTTATTTATAATATTCATTTTTCATCATTCATCGCGTAAAATATTTTGGTCAAAGGTTCTTTCTTTTGAAGAAATTTATAATCTCATGTTATATGTTACTTTTGCTGCCGTCGCAAAAATATGGAAACAAATGGCGACACTTTTTCTGCCGCCGTAAAAATATGAAAGTTACTTTACTGTAGCCATAATAAAAAGACAAAAATGGCGTTACTTTACAGCCGCTTTGATTATATGTCAAAAAAGTAAGACTTGAGCCTTCTCCCAAGCGGCGGTACAGTTAAATTTTACAGCCGATTGCCAAAATAGTGCATTATTTAATTAGAAACTAAAGTGATACTTTTTGTGTTGAGTCTATAGTTTGACAAAATTCGCATTCTTTTTTAATGGTGACTGTTATTTAAATTTTTTGTAAAGTTATATGAAAATACCATAGCAACTACAATTTGTTATTTAGCGAAAATGATTTTACACTAGTGGAAAAAACCACTTTTCACAGGAGATGAAGGCTGCTTGAAAATAGACTTTTCATCTGCTATCGTAGAAATTTTTTTCGGCAAACAGCTGTAAAGTTTAACATTACTGCCGCTAGGGGAGTTAGTTAAAATCTTACTTTTTTGACTGCGGCTGCAAAAGTAACGCCATTTTTATTTTATACTACGGCGGCTGTAAAGTAGCATTTGTTATTTGTTATTTTTTCAAACAAATTGTACTTATAACTACGACAACAAAAAATAAGTTGATTTTCGTTGGATTATTATATTTTGAATTATTGTATGTTACTATGACAACAAAACATAACAAACAGTTTCATTGGATAATGAAATTTTGAATTATTGTATAACTGTTAATTGCTTATTATAATACTGTTAATTGCTATTTATGTATTAAGGGCATAAAGTATGTCTTTTCCGCTTGAGAGTGAAATTGTTGCTCGAGGCGTTAGCCGAGAGAAACAATCACTCGAAAGCAAAAAAGATACTTTATGCTTGAATTGCATACAAGATTATTGTACGAGTAAGATTCTGTATTATTTGCATAAATAAAAATATATATATTTACACAAATATTCAAATATTTTTTCGAAAATTATTTTATCAAAGTAGTTTTTCGAAATAATAGAAATATAATAACTTTAGGCATTGTTATTTTAATTTTAGGCATTGTTATTTCACTTTTAGCATTGTTATTTCAATAGTAAAAAGGGCCTGCTTTATGTACAATCTTTGAATCGTAAAAGTGAATTTTACGGTTTACTCGTACAAAAATAGTACATTATGATGCTAGGACGTAAAGCTAAAGATTTTGGACGGATGTGGAGTATGCAAATCGAGGCGCTAGCCGAGATTTGCACCCACATTAAGTCCAAAATAGCTTACGTCCGTGCATCATATACTATTTTTTATTCGCCGCAAGCAAAATATTTTAAGAAAAGTTGTTTATTCTAAATTAAAATTATAAATTTTCATAAATTTTAAAATAAAAATATGAGGAACAAGTAACCTTTGACAAAATATTTATTATTTTTTCCAAATTATTGTGTAGCTATGACTACAAATGATAACAACTATTTTAATTGGATAATGAAATTTTGAATTTGAGGGTTGCTTTGATAAAAATTTTTATTTTTCATGGAATTTAAACAAATACAAATGCTTTTTACTTTTTTGGACGTAGCTGGGCTATTATTTTGAAAACGTACATCGAAAAAAAACAACTGTTTTTTAAAAATCTGAAATTTTGATATTTTGTTGGTATTGACGAAAGGAAAAAAGTAATTTCTGCTTTTATTTTTTGTGTACTCTGAATCGGAGTTATGCGCGGTTGAATTTTGAGGCTTTTTCACGTAGTTTTTGGTAATGGTGGCAATGTTTTGTGAATAGGTGCCACAAATTTCATCCGACTTACGTATATTTTTGCAAGTAAAAAGGAAAATAATTGAATAATTGAAATAAGTAAGTTTAAAATTAATAACTTTTCACTTTTCCGCTAGGCGGCGCGTAAAACCTTGATTTACTTCAAAGCTCATATCTCAAAAAGTAGGCTTTTTTTTTTTGTTTTTCACAAATTTTAAAGTAAACATATGCAGCTATGAAATTGAGAAATAAAAAGTCAGCAATTCAATATGGATTTTTTCTTACGATTTTTTAAAGTTTGGTATATGAAAAATTCACATGTGTTTTTTTATTAAGTTAATAATCCTGTACTAAATGTGGATCTAATAAATTAAACATTTCATATTGTAACATCTGCAATAAATTTGAACCATTTTTTGTGTATTTCTGATTGAGAAACAGGTTTTTATTCAGAATAAGAATTGGAGATCCCAATGATCGAAGATTTTGTTATAATTTCAACATCACCAACACTAACATTAGAAAAAAACATTAAAAAAATATTTTTCCTATAAACATTATAATTTAATCAATATTATAAATAAATACATTAAAAAATTAATTTATATATTTTTTTTTGCCTTTAAATTGAAATCTTATTTATGATCATCAGAAAAAGAAAACATTTTGGCAATTATTTTATAGGGTGTAGTGTTATCCGGTAAAAAACAGTGGAATCCTTGAGTTCTTTGTTTTCTTCCAAGAACATTTCGTAGATGTCGGTGAGGGTCCATAACACCAACCGCTTTAATTTCTTAATTTTTGTCGATCCTTCTGTAATAGTAACAACATCTTTAAGGCCAGGCATTGTTCTACTAATTTCCTCTGATAAGAAGTATGTTTGAATTTGTTTTACTATATTTTGTGACAAACTGTGCACTTGTTTGCTTTGAGGCCAACTATAAGGACCTACTGTTTCCAACAGATCCATGGCGAATTCTACCAGTCGTCTTGATGCATTAAATTCATCCTGGATACGTTGATTTGACCAAAATTTACGTGGTAGAGTTGTCAACAAAAACACTTGTTTTGATTTACAGCTGGCATCTTTAAACTCTTTTTTAAGGTTCATAAGCCATGATGTATATTCACATTCCTCGTTTGGTGATAACACTTTAACTGAATCTACTTGAAATATTCTTTGACTTATTGCCGATGTGACACTTGCAATTTTTTTATAACTTCCTGTTGTAATATGATTTTGTTTGATAGGAGATTCGGCTAACCTTCCAAGAACATTGTTAATATCTTCTAAAATGTCATTAAGTAGTTCAGGAACTGGTGGAGATATAGTATCAACCGAAACTGGTGATGGATCTAAAGATGCTGGAGGTATTTTAATATTTTCGTTCGTTGGAACATTTTCAACATCCTGATTTATAGAAGTAATTTCACTATCGATAGTTTCCGAACATGAAAGCTGCTGTATAGAAAATATTAGTTGCATATGAATTTTTATTCATTTTAATAAAATAATTAAATTTACCTTATTTTTATAGATATAAGTGCGACATGTTTCACATATAAACTGGTCATCATGCAAAGTAAAATTTAGGGTCGCAGTTTTTTGAATAACAGCAGGTGTGATCAGTTTCACATTTTTTGATGTCCGCTGATGATTTTTGAGACCATACAAGTTACAGCACAATTTGAAAGGCATTTCTATTATTATCTTTTCTAAACGTTATGTCTTCTAAATATTTTGGAATATAATTGATTATAAGGCAATCCAATCAATATATATATATACCCTTGAAATAGTTTTGACATAGGTAGAATCAGGTAAAATTAGGTAGGTACAATTTAATATATTTTGATTGGATGCAAGTAAATTGGTCAAAAACCGTTTGTGGGCGTCATTAGAAATTTTAAATGTTAAAATTATGAGCCTCTAATGAGATTTTAATTAGTAAAAAGGGGCTGAATAGACATTTTTTAAAATGAATAAACATTTTACACACCCTTTTAATAATTTAAATTCCTTTATTTTACCACCTAACTTAAATTAAATTTTAATAAGTTTTTAACAATTTAACCGCACAGAAAATGGTTCAAATTTATTGCAGGTGTTAAAATCTGAAATGTTTAATTTATTAGATCCACATTTCGTACAGGATTATTAACTTAATAAAAAAACACATGTGAATTTTTCATATACCAAACTTTAAAAAATCGTAAGAAAAAATCCATATTGAATTGCTGACTTTTTATTTCTCAATTTCATAGCTGCATATGTTTACTTTAAAATTTGTGAAAAACAAAAAAAAAAAAGCCTACTTTTTGAGATATGAGCTTTGAAGTAAACCAAGATTTTACGCGCCGCCTAGCGGAAAAGAGAAAAGTTATTAATTTTAAACTTACTTATTTCAATTATTCAATTATTTTCCTTTTTACTTGCAAAAATATACGTAAGTCGGATGAAATTTGTGGCACCTATTCACAAAACATTGCCACCATTACCAAAAACTACGTGAAAAAGCCTCAAAATTCAACCGCGCATAACTCCGATTCAGAGTACTCAAAAAATAAAAGCATTCTTTAAAGCCGCAAATCACAGTAATAAAGTAACACTTTAATATGTAGGCGAATAAAAATTATTATTTGTTGTTTGTACGTAACGTTGCTATGTAAATAAATTTTCCTAAATTTTGTAGCGTATGACAAAAACATTGTATGACGTTTAAAATAATTTGATAGTTTGAACAATAACTAAAATGTTGCTAAACATTTTTAAACAAATGTAAAAATCTTTTACTAGCTTAAATTGAATAAGAATTATTGGCATTTTGTAGACAAAACTACAGTAAAAATAATTTTATTTAATGTTTTAGCGTCTTAATAGCGGGCGTTATGAATTCATAATGCCATCTCATAACGCCCCAGTTTTTATGAATGTGTTTATATATAGCGTATCCTAGACATTATAACAACTTTATATTATCATTGTCAAGCATAAAGAGATTTTATAATATTATCTTCACATAACTCAAATAACTACATCTGTCGTTCACTTGGTGCTTTTGAGATATCAACTAGATGTGGTTCAAATGCTAATTTCGTTGTAAGAGTATGTTTTTCAAACCCAGAAAACCGTTCCGTATATTCTTCAATTAATGAGTCCAAAACAGTTATGTAATCTTGGAATATGAAACTACCAGGTAACTGTTCATTTAATTTTTTTGCTAAAATGTTCCTAAGAAATTTCCGATCCAGATGAAATAGCTTTAAAAAATAACAATTTTTTTCAAAATGCATGGATTTTTGCCACATATCATAAATTTGCCTTGCAAAGAAATGTTTAATTCGTTCTGCTCTATTATAATAGGTACGTTCTACTGAAGATCAAACTTACTCAAAGTTGCTTTGATCTACTCTACCTCGATTGTGTAGTTGAAAAGCTGTTTTTTCAGTTTTATTTAGACCGGTTACTAACTTTTTTTAGTATTTTTAATTATGAAATGCACCACTCAGATCTAAATATCAGCCCAGCCCAAATAAAAAATTTTGATAATCATAAAATTGTGTGGCTATATTTGAAACATTTTCAAATTTTCGGCGTTTTATTCGAGGCGTCTAGCCGAGGCCGAAATTACTAGTGAGTAAGTACCTTTAAAAACACTTTTCGTTTGAGGTGAATACAAAATTTTATTTCATACTGAAAATTTATTAAAATAAAAAGAAATGTGTTTTAAATTTTGCTCAAATTATTCGTAATAATAAAGTAAACGGTAACCAACCTAATAGTAAACAAATAATAGTATATTAAGAAATTAGTTTCATAATCGACGATTTTATCGCACGCAATCTGTTTAGAAAACGACCCGCGCAGCGGGGAGTTTTCTAAAGGATAAGTGCGATAAAACGTCTTATGAAACGAGTTTTTTATACTATTTTTTCTATTTTGCATTTTTTGTCTTGAAATTTTAAAAAAATTTTTATGTTTTAATGTTTTAAAGAAAATTTCTGAAAATTTCAATTCAAAATAGTAAGCTCTGCGTTTCATCATATTTCTATATATTTTTTGTTGCAAAACTAGCTTTCATAAAATGTGTATTTTATTAAAATATAGTCAATTTGATATTTTGTTATTATTACTAATTATTTTAATTAATTAAAATATTTAACACTAATTTAGATTATTTTTTAATAATAAGATTAATTAATAAGAATAATTTTATTTATATATTTATTCGTTTTAACTTTCACTGACGTTTGTATGACCAATGTGACCAACCTTGAAAGACAAAACTTTGCGTATCGTAATGAAGGCCATTTCGATACGCATTTGCGTATCGAAATGACTTTATTTTAGACGCAAAATAGAAAAAATAACATATAGCAACCAAAAAGACCCGTCAATTTTTTTTGAATAATTTGTTATTTTTGAATAATTTGTTTTCAATTATTAGTGTTAAAATGGATGCAAATGAGATTCCCCAAGATATTCTCGATGAAGCTGATTCTGTAAAGAAGAGTTTGCTGCCAAATAAATCACGGAATCAATACGAAAAGGAATACAAGTTGTTTTGTGAGTGGAGAAAGGAAAAACGCATTCTGATTGTAAATGAAGATGTCTGTTTAGCTTATTTTTCTAATTTTGAAAAGTAGAAAAATAACATTTAACATTAACAAAAAATTATAATAATTATAGTCAAAGTTGAAATCTTCCTCATTGTGGTCAAAATTTTCTATGCTGAAATCAACACTACGTGCTAAGGATGATATAGACATTGCCAATTATTGTAAATTAAAGGCGTTTTTAAAACGAGCAATGTTTTCTAAAAGTTTGAATTATTGTTATGGCAACAACTGACGTATAATTTTATAAAGTTCTAGTACTACTCCTAATGGGTGTGATGCAACTGACCCACAATTTAAATTCTGTCTAAAAAATAAAGATGGTAATTTAAAATTTTTTTAAAGTACTAGGACTTTAAAGTTCAACTTTTTGTACTAGAAATAATCCGAAAAATGTTGTTTTAGATATCAGTATAAAATAAAAATATTTTTTTATCAAAGCAAGCTTTCATTTCGAAAAGATGGATGGGCTGAAATCTCACAGCTTTGAGATATCAAGACTTCGGTCAAAATCCTTAATTTGATATAGTTTTCGGCAAGAAACTTTTATGAGGACATGGTTTTTAGTTTTGGGCAGCGATGTATATCAAACATAACTCTTTGTTAAAGAACAGGTATTTTTTTAATCTCTGTTTAGATATGTTTAACTCGAAAACACTAACCCGAAACATCAATACTTTGTTGGAAAATTATAACAGATCCTAAATTAACATAATTTAGTGAAAAGATTATACAATCAGCAAACTACTCAAAACCTCTAGATTTAGCGTTTCGAGAAAATGTTTCAAAATCACAAATTCATATTTCTTTCGAAATTCCAAAAATATTGTAAAAATTAAATAAAATGAAAAATTCAAACTTTTTTCAAACAAAATTCTAAAAATATTTTAAAAATTATTACAAAATCAAAGGTTAAAACTTTTTCAAAAACTCTAAACATATTGCATAAATTATAACAAAATCAAAAATTGAAACTTTTTCCAAAGTTAAAAATTTTAACAAAATAAAAAATTTAAAATTTTTTCAAAATTCTAAAAATATTCCAAAAATTCTTACAAAAACAAAAATTAAAACTTTTTCCAAAATTCTAAAAATATTGCAAAAATTATTACAAAAACAAAATACAATCTTTTTTCAAAATTCCAAAAATATTTCAAAAACTATAACAAATTCAAAAATGTCCATGTCCAAATTCATGTTGAATTACATTTACGTCATAAAAACAGCTTCATTTTTTTTCCAAAAAATAGGTCAAAATAATAAATGAAATCATTTTTTGACACACCTGACATTATTTTTTTGACAAACTTATAATGGCATAATTCTCTATAATATAATAATAAAATTTCATGTCATACAAATTATTAATTTTATTTTTTTCTAAGAAATTGGGTAAAAAAATAAATAAAAATCTTTCTTTTGACACACTTGACAACATTTTTTTGACAAACTTATAATGCCATAATTCTCAATAATAATAATAAAATATCATATCATATTATTAATTTTATTTTTTTCCAAGAAATTGGGTAAAAAACTAAATAAAAATCTTTATTTTGACACACTTGACAACATTTTTTTGACAAACTTATAATGCCATAATTCTCAATAATAATAATAAAATTTCATTTCAAACAAATAATTAATTTTATTTTCTTTCCAAAAAATTGGGTAAAAAAATAATTAAAAAATCTTTATTTTGACACACTTGACAACATTTTTTTGACAAACTTATAATACCATAATTCTCAATAATAATAATAAAATTTCATTCAAACAAATAATTAATTTTATTTTTTTCCCAAAAATTGGGTAAAAAAATAAAAAAAATCTTTCTTTTGACACACTTGACAACATTTTTTTGACAAACTTATAATGCAATAATCTAGTTTTTGATCTCACATACCAATCCCTACTATCAAGATTTCTCCAAATTTAATATTCCTACTCGTAGTCACTTAAAATGAACGTTTTTTAAGCCAAAAATATGAAAATTTGCTGTTTTTGACACACTTCCGGTACAGTTATCGAACACAGCGTCCTTTCGGACTTGTCCCTTGAGTATACCTATTTTTAGAAAAAATTTTGAAATCCCTCCAGCGGTTTTCCCTGCAGCGTAGGTAATGACGAACGGACGGCCGGCCGGCCGACAGAAATACATTTTTTTTTGATTTTTTAGAATCAGTAAGTCTTAAAACGTCGAGAAATGTCAAAAAAAGTGGGGGTAAGAATTTCACTTTGAGCTCATGAATGTAATACTTAGGTCTTTCAGACCGAAGTAATTTCATAATTCAATAAAAATATTTGTTATTTTTTTTTGTCATACATACAATTTGTTTTTTTTTTTTTTTTTAATAAGAAGTGTTGTGTAGTAGGAATTACAAAATGTGTCACAACAACACATAGATACCTTTTAAGACGTAGGTCCCACAACAACATGCGTCTTCAGGTATAGGTGGACGCTTTTTTTAAATCTTTGTGGATTGAAGGCACTCGAGACTATTGATTCGTACAAAGCATTCCATGTGTACGATGTACGCACAAAGAAATCCCTTTGCATTCTATTACTATGACAGTGAGTAATCTCGACAGTTCGACCGCCCGCACAAACCGATTGACGAGTAAAACGGGGAAAAACATATGTCTGAGGCATTATGGACCTGATTTCATCCGAGCACTGCTGGTGACGATATTTATAAAAAACAACGAGATCAGCAACAGTGCGACGATGTTGCAGGGAATCAAGATCTAATGTTAAATCTCGATCACCAACAATTCGTACAAAAAAATAACAAATATTTTGGTCAACAGTTACTTCTTTTAAAGAAATTCATAATCTTATTTTATATCTTACTTTTGCTGCGGCCGTAAAAATATGGGAAGCAATGGCGACACTTTTTCTGCCGCCGTATGAAAGTTACTTTACTGTCTCTGTTAAAAAAAAGAAAAATGGCGTTACTTTACAGCCGCTTTGATTATATGTCAAAAAATTAAAAAAGTAAGCCTTCTCCCAAGTGGCGGTAAAATTAAATTTTACATCCGTTTGCCGAAAAACTATTTTTCTACGATAGCAGATGGAAAGTCTATATTTAAGCAAGCTTAATCTCTTGTGAAAAGGGGTTTTTTCACTAGTGTAAAATCATTTTTGCTAAATAACAAATTGTAGTTGCTATGATATTTTCATGTAACTGTACAAAAATTTCAACTCATCGTCAAAAAATCACAGTAACCACTAAAAAAGAATATGAATTTTTCATGTTATGTTGTTGATTTCTAATTTAATAATTAATAATCAATATCGTTTATTATTTATTTACCATATCGTAGAAAAAATTGCAATTTCCTACGCGAGATGAAAACATTCTACGTTCGTTAAATTGTCCCACTCGATGCTAACGCTTCTCTTTAACAAGTTCTCACTCACGAAAAAGGAGTGTTTTCATCTCTTGTGGCAAAATGTACTATATTCTATTAAACTTTTAGCGATATTAACGTAGAATTAATAGGTTATTTGTTACGTCGCTATTTTTAAACAGAAATCACGAAAAAGGTCGACTACAAAACAAGACAAAATATTTTCGAAAAAAAAGGATTAAATATTTTTAAAAAAATACAATTTTACAAAAAATAATGTAACTACAAAAATTGGTTTGAATTTTGTATAAAATATGTTTTTCGGCTAACGGCTGTAAAGTTTAACTTTACTGCCGCTGGGGAGTAGCTAAAGTCTTACTTTTTAGCCGGCGGCTGCAAAAGTGACGTCATTTTTACTTTTTCTGCCGGCGGCTGTAAAGTAACTTCCATATTTTTACGGCGGCTGTAAAGTAATTTTCATATTTTTACGGCGGCTGTAAAGTAATTTTCATATTTTTACGGCGGCAGTAAAGTAAAATAAAATGATATTATTAATTTGTTCAAAACAGAATGCATTTCAGTTCATTTTAATGAATAAAAATAAAAAAAAATTAATTTCAGAAAATTTATTACCTAAAACATATTTTTAAAAAATTTGATGCATTAATTTCATATTTTTAAACAAATTTAAACGTTTGCCGAAAAAATAGTGTATTGAATTCGGAGCTAAAGTGACTTTTTGTGTTTCATCTATAATTGTCGGCCTCCCTACGGTCGGCCGCCAAACTATAGACTCAACACAAAAAGTACGACTTTAGCTCCTAATTCAATAATATACTATTTTCGGCTAACGGCTGTAAAGTTTAACTTTACTGCCGCTGGGGAGTAGCTAAAGTCTTACTTTTTAGCCGGCGGCTGCAAAAGTGACGTCATTTTTACTTTTTCTGCCGGCGGCTGTAAAGTAACTTCCATATTTTTACGGCCGCTGTAAAGTAATTTTCATATTTTTACGGCGGCTGTAAAGTAATTTTCATATTTTTACGGCGGCAGTAAAGTAAAATAAAATGATATTATTAATTTGTTCAAAACAGAATGCATTTCAGTTCATTTTAATGAATAAAAATAAAAAAAAATTAATTTCAGAAAATTTATTACCTAAAACATATTTTTAAAAAATTTGATGCATTAATTTCATATTTTTAAACAAATTTAAACGTTTGCCGAAAAAATAGTGTATTGAATTCGGAGCTAAAGTGACTTTTTGTGTTTCGTCTATAATTGTCGGCCTCCCTACGGTCGGCCGCCAAACTATAGACTCAACACAAAAAGTACGACTTTAGCTCCTAATTCAATAATATACTATTTGTATCAGAATATGTGATAAGGAGTTTCCCCACCGCTGACTAGGTGTTAATCTAGGTACAAAATACAAATTTTAGCTTAAATG